>CM077033.1:94342616-94901248 GCA_039090855.1 Macrothele yani | reverse complement strand
TTGTTTTCTGTTATCGTGGCATTAAATGAATGTAATACACACCTACTTTTGTTGGTAAATTTGTATGATTTTTTGAGATTAAGCTCGGTACCTGATCTGTGTTAAGGTTTCCGATCCATCTGAATATGGGCCATTGTATTTCTACATTTGAATAACACATATCATATCCCAGAATGACCCAATTTGGTCCAGCAGAAAAATTTTAATGGTCGAAAAAGGGTTTCGCCAAATACTTTTGTTTGCTACTGTATATCTATATATTTTCATAATTATTTCTATATAATAATGCCCGACACTTCAACAGATTTGGAGATAATCAGTCTTGGGAGACAACAACTGAAAGGACATTCAGATATTTGACTCTATTATCCAAAACGATAAATACTAATGATTTATTGATGTACATATTTTTTTAGATATAATTTAAAACAGCATTCCAATGATTCGTAATAATATCCAAAAAAGTGTATCATAATTCGTAAAAAAACAAGCATTCTTCATATTTTAATTGAAAATCCATAGTAATTAAAAATATTGTTATCATTGTTGCCAGACGACTAGCTGCACGGGAAATACAATCGAGGATACTACTCCATCTCGCCGACAACTGAGCCGATAGCATCGCAGGCACCGGTTGCAGTGGAGTCGGGCCTGGACAACGTGGGTAATGTCCAGTGGCACGTCGTGTTGTCTTCAATGATGAGTCACGGCTTGCACTTGGCGCAGATGAAAAGGGGATTGTGTATCTGGAGAAGGGCTGAGTCAGCTAGCTCACCGGGTCATTCATTTAGCGTACCACGGCACACGATTCATTTCAACGGGATTGACTATATGGGGAGCCAGTTCGTACGATAGCGACAACTTTGGTAGCCCTAGGTACCACCATCATGGCTCAATGTTGTCCATTGAAACCGACGATGTTCTACAATTTGTCGTATTTAGAAGAACCTTCGCCGTCTCCTCTGAATCACATTCTAGATAACATCGAAACTGAAATCGTCGTCGAATTGGTTGCACTGATGCTGAATACTTCATTGAATCAGATGCATAATTTTGTCCGAAAATACCAAGAAGCCAAAGGTTCTACTGTTCTTATGGACGCAGTTTCTGCTACCTGGGCTCAATTACTCAGCATACCAAATGTGTCATATAGCAACTCCAGAACGCCCTCAAGAAAAGCCGAAATGAGTTTTTGGCATAAGGTACTCCTTCCATCTTTATAAATAACTTCTTTATGCATACTCTACACTAGTGCTAAAGCAGAAAATACTGACAAACCCTTTCTTTCCAGCGAGGCAGATGTCAATGCGATACCTCTACAATATCAGGAGTGACTCCAGGCGATACTACAGGAGAACGACCAAGCGCTCCTTTAGACTTATAGAGTCAATGAGGATAAAAAGGGACACAGAATGCAGTGAAGTAACAAGGTCTCTATTTAGGGGAAGTTAAATTCAAATCCGCTACTTCTATATGGGATGATATAAAAAAAATTAGCTGTCTACACTACACATAAATCTACAGCTATTCGAGGAATCTTCGAGATCAGTACCACCAGTGACGCTTGCATTCGAGGAACCTTCGGTATCATTACCATCAGCGACGCTTGCATTCGACGAACGTTCGAGATCATTACCACCAGTTACGCTTGCAATCATGGCGACTCTCCAGTGTTGCCACGAATTTAGAGCCAGTTCTTCAAGTAACCTTTTATCCTACCAGGATACCGCGTACACAAACAACGTGTTCCTACGTGTCTTTAGTATGAGTATTACGTCATATCTATTTATGGTCAAGTAACGTACCCGGCTTCAAATTTTGGAAGCGTTCTATAATATTATATTTCTGTCTACCTTCCTTGAAAATGTCATCTGGTTGATGTTCGAAAGCCTGGAGAACTGATTCTTATTCCCAATGAAAAAAAATTATTTAAATAGCAGAATTAAAATAAAAAACTTGATGCTTTGTATTTACACTGCTGGCCCCCAAAATGAAACACCAAGAAGGAAGCATCCGATTGGACTGAAATTCGCAGCATGCGTCGCCTGCGAGAAGACATGCAAACGATTAGCATCGCAGGGAATATGCAAATCATGTGCGCGCGGCACGCCAACGAGAAGCTCTATAAGAAGGGTGCACAGAAAGCGTGGTGTAAGTAGGGGAAGTGTCTTTTGCTGCCAGACCTCTGCGTGGGAAACTTCCTGATGCCTCTTCGAAGAATACGGCAGTCATTCCAGAAAGTTCGGAGTTCGACAGAGGAAGAATAGTGGCTTATCGCGACAGCGGGTTATCGTACCGAGACATCGGCGCCCGTGTGGGACGACATCCATCCACAGTGAGGCGAGTAATGATTCGGTGGGTGCAGGAGGGGCGGACGGACCGACGTAAGCGATTGCCGCAACCGCGGCACACCACCAAACGAGAGGACCAGCATGTTGTGCGGCGGGCATTGACAGCTCGCACCACCACATCACGAACGTTAGCGCAGGAATTAGGGTGTGTTGTGCAACAACATGTGTCAAAACGTGCCGTTCGACGTCGTCTGCAGGAGCGGGGACTTGTCGCACAGATCCCATTGCTCCGATTACCATTGACGTTACACCACCGGCGAGTGTGGCGGCAGTGGGCCGTTAAACGCTTCACCTGGACTGGGGAATGGCACGACATTGTCTTTTCTGACGAATCCCGCTTCTGCCTAGAACACCACGATGGTCGGATCGGCGTGAGGCGGCGGCGCGGCGAGAGATTGTATAACGTCTGCATTAGGCATCGCTATACCAGTCCGTCGCCTGGTGTTATGGTTTAGGGCACAATTGGATGTGACACCAGCACCCCTAAGGTACGCATCGCCGGTACACTCAACAGCCACCGCTACATCTCCGACGTTTTGGAGCCTGTAGTCCTCTCTTACCTGCAGGATCTGCCAGCGGCCACGTTTCAACAGGACAATGCGCGCCCGCACATGGCACGCATCGTGCAACAGTTCTTCACGGCCCACCAGGTGTCACTGCTGGTGTGGCCCGCCTGTTCTCCCGATATGTCACCCATCGAACACGTCTGGTCGCTGATCGGCAACCGAGTGGCCGGGCAAGCACCACCCGCGGCTACGCCTGATGAACTGTGGTAACGTGTAAGAAGCAGCCTGGACCGACATACCCCAAGCCCACAACCAAAGCCTTTTTCGTTAGATGCCGCGGGCGTGTAGCGGCCGTTATTGGCAGCCATGGGGGCCACACGAACTACTGCAGTCTGCGTGTTCCGCAAGTCGCACGTTCCTGTAAGCTCCATCGTTTCACCTTTGTATCTGATGTTATGTGTCCAGTAAATCTGACTTTGCTCTCTTGTGTCCTTCTTGGTGTTGTATTTTGAGTGGTCAGCTGTGTAAGAGCGGATGTCGTAAGAAATATGCATCCGAATATTCGAATCGGCCAATCTGTTATTTTCACAATTTGCGTATTTCTCCATTTACCGATATGAATGGACTTCCCATGGGGTTCAGTAAATTTTCACTGATAATGTAAAAATATTTATTATGTCTGCGAGATCTGGGTACACATTTTACCGTGTTTTTACCCGTTTCAAGGTGCATCAATGCCTGTATCACGTAGAAACTTTCTGGTCATATTTTCTAATTTCCCAATTGCATGCACCTTGATTATGGACGATACATTTGCATGATTCCACAAAAGTGAACATGGTAAAGAGTTCCATGCACAGTTCTTGAAGGCATTTTTGATGAATGTCGATGTATTGCAATTTCAGTATTACATTTGTTCAACTGAAAATCTTGAAGTTTCTATGGCCTAATTAAAATGGTGCCATGATGGTTTAGGCAGTCATAAACGTTCAAGTGTTATTCAATTTTCAACCAAGCTACACTCACGGAACGCCAGAATGATCGAAACTATTATTGTTAAAACGTAAGGTAGTCTGGGTTCAACCGATTGGAATGACCTGACCCATAATATTTCGCCGCAGGTGAGACTCGGTTTAATCTTCCTCTATGTCCTTGATAAAAATTTGCGTACCTAATTTCTGTAATAAAAGCAAACAGAGTATCGTTATAAAGATTCTTCTGCGTACAGAGTGAGCGTGAGTAACTACTTCTTCTGAGAAACGTAATGTGATCCCATCTCTTGAAAATAATCTTTAAAGGTGTAACATTTTTTCGTTTTTATCAATGTTTTTTAATATCCCATATTTCCTGAGAGAAAATGATTTTTTGGTCAATAGAGGGGTCTACCAACAACCACAGTGTATATCATACTAACGAATGTCCGCAATTTTCTTAACTTGAAATATCTTTCGTAAATCAACAGTGTCCAAGTCTTCCGTGTGTCTTATTTGTTCCAATCAACTCCCATTATTTATCAGCATTTCGTTACTTAAATAGTTCGGCACAAGTACAATGTTTTGTTAAGCAGCACCATATCAAAATATGTCACATCGGAAGGAAAATATCCACGTACAAACATTCACATAACGTGGTTTGCTTTTTGTTAATGCTTTGTCATCGAAAGTTGACATTTGCTTATTACTTGGAAATTTTTCTTCAGTATATAGCATTATGGTAAGTATTCCTAATTTAGGTAAGCTCTTTTCGAATGCAGTATCGACATACAAATACAGTTTTAAAAAAAATATTTGAACGGAGATTTCAAAAAAGCAGAAATGTAATGGATAATTAATTCCTATTATATGTTAGGCAATTTTCATCAAACTTCTTGAAACGTGCCAGAAGCATCCAATGTAAAGCATGTGCATTTTGTTTGTTAAAAAGCTTGAAAAATTCAAGGTACTTCAAGCACCTTTCGAGAAAAGAAAAAGAAGCCTTATATTTCAACATGTCTAATTATTTCAATATATATAAAAAAAGTTCGGATAAAATTCTGAACGCTGCTACGGTATTTGAAGTGATATTGTGATTTTTAAATGCTGCATCAACTTCAATTCCGAGAGTCAGAATTGGTTAAACACTACGAAAATTGGGGAGCAGAAAAGAAATAAAATACCCTGGAACAAAGGTTTCTCAAATTTATGAATGTTATTAACTTTCTGCATGTTTCAGCGTCATCACCAGTGATCACTGTCCAACTTCAGATAGAATGAATTACAACATTACAGAAGCAAGACATTTGGGTCTCTTAACAGATCATTTTCATTTAAATTAGAAACTTTGTTTAAGAGAAACCAGGAATTTTAGGATTTATGTATTTTGAAAAAAGATTGCGTTAATCTCAAAACAATGGGGATATATGACATTGAATTTTCTAGTAAGAAAAGTGTCTCATATCAGCTTTTATTAGGACATATATTCTTAAACACATGGGGGATAGTACGAATTTCTTTAATTTTCATCATATCCAATCCATTTTCATCTTTAAAAACGAAACAACGAAGAAATATTCCATCGCGATTTGCAAAAATATACGCGTGACATAACGAACCCAAATCTGTAATTACAAAATGCCTATCATTTTACAGTAGTGATCGAAAAATAGTGCACAATTTGTTTTTCTTCTGCATTTACAGAAATCATTTTTCTGAAATTGTGGAATAAATAATTAAATTGCCTATTTGTGTTTCATTCTTATCCGCTGTGATGAGAAATGGGTACTGAGGAATTTTTTTCTTTTATCCGCAGTGATTGAAAAACAATTAGGTACCTATAAATCACTGTTCCAGAAATTGCAGCTATATCCATAACGGGTTCCACAATTCAATTTGGCTTCAGATGATGCCCCATAACGCTATATAAAATTTCCCGTGAATTTACGACACGATTTCAAACATATTTTGATAGTTTTCGTCTTGTCAGCTATTGTCTTTCTACTGGATGCAGTAAAGCACAATTCGTCGGAGAAGATAACTTTGAACCGATGTTGCATGGTCCGCTTCCGAAGATTTCTGGAAAACACCTGGCGTTGTCCCCTATCACGTGATTTGGTGTGTGTTTACACCGTATGCCTATAGTTTTGAGGGATATTTTCACAGTAACTGCAGAAATAATTCTCTGTTCTACCAGCTTCCAGATCATGACCACTTGTGCTGCAGTATAGTGCTTATTGATCCACCCAACGGCCGAACCGCCTATCTTCGCAAGCTCTAATAAGTCCTAGGGGTTCCAAACCACATTCCGCATATGCGTTATGGATTTTTCACTACTCTCAAGGAAACCATTTCCCAGGGAATCCCGTAAACTGCTGCCAAAGTCTATTTTCTCTGATCTGCCACTCTTTGGTCTGCATTGAACGGTCATGTTATTTCAAGGGTAACAAATCTTGTCCGTCAAACTTTGAAATTACCCTTTCTGTTGCGATTGACACCAAACTTATCGTGGACTGTTGTTCATACGCTCTAGTCTTTTATACGCGTCCATCAATAAAAAAGGAAACGATCTTAAATTCAAAACGTGGTGTCATAACATAAAACTCCTACTAGATATTACAATAAGCAACCATTTGTTCAAATTTACTAGTTATCTGTTAACAGAAATCTTTTGCAGTTATAAGTGGATTGTCCTCTTTGGACATGATATTGAAGATAACGTGTTCATCAGACCTTTAACTTGAAAATAAGTGCCAACGTCATTTGATATTTCCTGATTACAAAGCAATGGACCTATTCGTCTATTGATCTGCGTGGCAGATTTGTATAATTATTTCCCGGATTTTGGCGTTTTAAAATATTTTCATTATGAAGTTCCAAAACTATTTAGGAGCTGTCAAATTTCCAGATATCATGTTACAGGAAAATGCGTCTAAAATGAATATCAGCACCGAATTTTAAATTTATTGATAAATGTCTTTACGTAATGTTCACCATCTATATATTGATGATACATCACTACGTATAGGTATTTTTTGTAATATGTTATCCAGTCAAATTACAAATTTTAAAGAAGTGAAAAGTTTGCACTTTAATATTTGTAACAAAAGCTACGAGAAGCAATTTACAATAAAATTAACATCAGCTGCATGAAATGTATTGATGTAATATGCCTTTGCATAGGATTTTTTCTTTAAGTTTAGACTGGGAAGGGAGTTCGATGGTTACTCATTCTTGAAACATCAATGGTTTCGGTGGAAATTTTAGATGTATGGGTATCACACTGGATAATTATGCCGATAAGCCGGGCACTTCGTCGATCCTCACTGGAATAGATTTTAATTACATTTTTCTTCCTTTTTCGTATGAAGTGTTTTGATCTTTGAAGAAAAAGGCGTATAATTTAAGGTTGCAATCTTCAGCAAGAGTTGGGATAAATATATATAACATATCAAAGGATACTAACGAATAGCATCGAATAATTTAGATTTTTTAAAATGATCATGCATCCGTATTGACCTCGACGTTTTGCTAATATATTTTGTTAGCGGATACTGAATTCAGCATCCGCTAACAAAATATTTTTTAAACATACTCGACCTATCGGTTAAGCCTCGATGTTTCTTCGGTGCTACCGTGGACAATTCCATGTTTCTTTGATGTATCGGTTGAAACTTGAATGTATCTGCGATTTATCGGTGTGAACCTGGATCTTAAGCTATTAAGCCAAAGAACTAACTCTTGTTATCTGCAGCAGTGAGTGGGCACATCGGAGCGTAAAATGTCAGTGCAATGTAAAGCACCCCAATTCAAGCTCGAGTTAATCATGATATTTGTAAATACACTCAATGTTTCTTCGATGTATCGGTAGAAATCTCAAATGTTTTGCGATGTATAGGTGAAACATCTATATTGTTTTCGAGTTATCGGCTCCTGTATCATCGAGGTAAATAATTTGGTTTTCGCCAATGAGTTAGCAACCAGAACGGCCAATCGTAAGATATCTACTTCCTTTTCATAAGAATGCAACACAAAGAAATTTATTTACTTTTTCGTACAAATTATTCTTGGCCACTTTCAAAGGTCGTCATGAAAGCTTCATATTTATTTGGATGTATCGGCTTCCCCAACATCGAGGTTTTTTTCCCATCCGTAGACCGACTGCAGTAGAGTTTCAAATCAGTCCTGAGGTCCCTCTTAATTCGTTTTATGATTGGGCTGCGTTGAAGGGGCGAAGACCAATTAGTTAACGAATTGGCGTGTTCCCTTTTAAACGAATATCGAACAGGTGCTGATAAAGCAGAAATGGCAGATATTAGTTAGAAGACGGAAGAATGTCGCTACGCTTCAACATGAAATATCGTACCATGTTTTATAGAAATACGATTTATACAATGTACATGAGATAAAAAAAGACAATGAAGGAAGAAATATTCTTCATAATGCATGGGAAATCAACAGAATATTCGAAGCAAACTGAATTTGCTTGGACCTCTTACTGGTTATCCATGTAACACTTCTCAGAAAACTTTAAAGTTCCGAAGCCCTGGAACATGAATCGAACCCCGCGTTTCACGATTACCGGTCGATAATGCTAAATATTCTGTTTACTTCCCATGTATTATGAAGAATTTGGCCTGCATCAATCCGGATGGGAATTGGGTCAAAGCGCTACAAGGGATGCTTCGATTAGCAAAAATCTCAAGAATTTCAGATTCCTATGTCTCAGTTTCTTGAAATGTCACTGTCCTGTGTGGTGTAATGGTTAGCATACTCGACCAGTAAACGGAAGTTGCAGGGTTCGATTCCCTCTCCAGAGCTTTGGAATTTTCAAGGTATTTTGCGGTGTTACATGGATTACAAAAAAGTGGTACAAGCAAATTCAGTTTGTATTTAATATTTTGCGATACAAAAGTTTCAAGTGAAGTGCAGTAAGTTTAATACGTGTTCATTCATGTGCTTTTAGTCCTAGCAACTTCCAAACTAAATCCTCGATTTTTTGTTTAAGCCCATGATTATGAGATACCCTTTTAGTATAGAATACAATAAATGAATGATATTACTGTTTCTTTAAAGCTGCCAAAAAACAGTTTAAATAGTATTCCACTGGAAGAAAAGTTCAAAAGTAAGAAAACTTGATTTTCCTGATTTCTTTTTCTACAATATGACTACTAATTAAATCTGAATTCAGTACACATCACAAGAATTTTGAGAAGTGCTCGAATTCCTGAACACCTGCATAGTAAATATTGGTGGTCTGTTCAACTTAAATTTATGACAGGGGTAATAGAACTAGCTAAATTTTTATCCATGATTGCGGGCTGCTTTCAAGCTTTTTATCGTAAGCTTAATAGTAAAGTGCAGCTCATAAGCAGTCACTACGCGTGGTAACACAAAAGTATTCATTATTCTTCCGATTGCTTTATATGACAAGATTCACCAATGCCCATCTGCCTGTATGTAGGGTGATAGTGAAATCAGATGTTGGTTGCTTAGTTGCATTTGAAACAGCATTGTGAAAGACAATTCACTATTACATATCGTTAAATGATATTACAAAACTTCATTCCAAAGGTTATTTTCATACGTAACATATCATTTTCCTATTTAGTTTCATGAGTACATCTGGTTAGGTAAAACCTGTGTAACATACTGAGCATATATATATGTTAAGCATTTCAGCATATATATTGTTGCGTCCTTTGGGTCTTAGTTGTCAGGATGCCTATTACTTCCGGACGGCGATTCGAATCACTGAATCCATGTATACCTAGTTAGCCAATTAGCCGACACAGTACACCAATAAACCAATGGGGGACAGTATAACAATTAAAATAGGGATTTAATGGATACATGCATAAATTTCACCGGATTCTTCATCTAATAGTAAAAACTATAATTTCCGGCCAGCTTTGGGCCCTCTTCGGTGTTTCAGAAAATATGTCCTAACGAAAAGTCTGTTCTTTCACAATGAGCCGCAAATAAAAGTGTTCGTAAAAAGTACTTACATAGGTCCTTGAGTATTCACCGTATGACACCCAGAAAACAACACAAACACTCACTCACATTCACTAACATGTAGGCTCTACGGTTAGCTCTTTTTCCTTGTTGGATGACGCCGCGTTGCTTACGCCAAAACGAAATCATCCCTAGTCACTGAACGCACGTACTCAGACACACGCACAAAAGTTCTCTCCCCGCTTTCTTTGCGAAGAGGCTCGGCAGGGGGGTCCTTCTCCGTGGTTCCCCTTTGTTGACGTTTCTCTTCTCCGCTCTGCATGAGTGAGGCGATATTCCGTAATTCTTTTGTTTCTGACGGCGTTCCACCTGGAAACCGCTCTTTAGGACAGGTATCGTAGTCCGGCGAGGATCAGAAAGCTTCCAGGCAGATCTGGTGCTTTTTATTCATCAGCTTATGCTTTCAGCTGGATTCCCTTCTTATACTCAAAATTGTAAGAGCACGCAGACGGACGGCAAGCAAATTCTAGCACGAGGAAAAATCGAGGCCCAGCTCTCTCGGATATCAAACGGGATCTGTCCTCAACAACAATATCCCCTCTCCAAGAAATTGGTAAGCGGTGAATTCCAACACTTGAAACCGTGACACTTTTATTATAAACCGCTCTTCAAGTCTGAGAGCTTCCATTGTTTAGCGCGCGCGGCACAGACAAAAGCTTCAAACGCTTTTGCCGTCCAAACACTTTTGAGTCATGGGAAATAGCTTTTAAACTCTGACCCATCCCATCTCCGTTTATGGGCTCTTTGTTCTCGTGGCAAACACCTGCAACTCGCAACTTGAGTTCAAAGTGCTAGAAGATCTTTTCTTAATATACCGCCCCTCGCAAGTGTTTAAATTAAAACTCCCTGTTAATTAAAACCCTCAATCAAGTTTCAATTACCGTTAATGAACCACGCCTCTCGCCAATTAATTATGCGAGTGGGGGTGGGGATCGTCACATCGTCCGTTTCGTAAAATGCAACTCGTCCCGAGTGCATATAAGCTACCTGTGATTCGCACCGATTCCACCACCCGGGACTATCTACCCTAGATAAGAACTCATCAGTACCTCTTCCATGGTGCCTATCATCGTCTCTACTCTTACTAAAAACAATCGCTTTGAATTGGTCTTTGACCTTCCCCCGGGCACATACACTTTTTTAACGAATCTCAGGGAACGCCCACATTCCATACATACCTGTGTAATTATTTACACTGCCACTCCCCAGGGCAGTTGACAAATACGACACTACATAATTAATTTACATTATACAGTTCCACTACCACGTCACACGACATATTGCAATATTAAAATATTTCCACCAATAGAACACAACACCGAGTACACTATACAAAATTATTACAACCAACAAACTCATTCCAAGTTCTCAGGCTCTCCGCTTCTCATCCTTTCACATCAACAAGCCAACCAACGGGAAACTAACCGATCACCTGAGACACTCACCCTTCAAATGTTTATGATTCGGTATTTCCTGCCCTATACGGTCTAAGCCTATCGAGGTGTATAACTCTAACTGGTCTATTATTGTACTGAACCTTGTAAAGAACATCGTTTATTTTTTTCTTTACTACATAAGGACCTTCCCACGGGCTTTGCAATTTGGGTGACTTTCCCTTTCGCCTGAGTGGGTTATAAAGCCAGACTAAGTCTTCCTCCCTTAAACACTTTCACTGCAGCCTGCACGTCATATCTGGTCTTCATTCGTTCAGTAGCTATCCGAATATTCTTCCTAGCAAAACTATGTACTTCTTTCAATCTTCTGGTAAACTCTGTGACATACGTGCTAGGATCCTGGGCATTTGTTTCCGGCCTTCCAAACGCCAAATCACAGGGGAGACGTAATTCTCGCCCATACAACATCATACTCGGGGTATTCCCTGTGGTTTCATGCACCGCAGCTCGGTACGCCAACAAAAATAGCGGAACAAGCCTGTCCCAATCTTTCTGGATATCACTAACAAATAATGAAAGCTGCTGTCCCGAGGTGCGTATGAAACTTTCACACGTTCCGTCACTCTGAGGATGAAGTGGCGTAGTTCGAGTCTTTTTAATCCCGAGTAAATTACACATTTCTTGGAACACTTTAGACTCAAAGTTCCGCCCCTCGTCGGAATGCAATTCACGAGGAACCCCATGAGAGCTCACCAATCTACTAACAAGAATTTCAGCAACAGCAACTGCTTCCTGATTTTCCATAGGAAAGACCTCCGGCCATTTGGTGGAATAATCCATAACTACCAACAAATATCTGTTGCCATCCTCTGACTTGGGAAACGGTCCCATTACATCAATGGCTACCCTTTCGAACGGTGCCTCCACATTATACACTTGCAATCGGCTGCGACATCGTGTCATTGGGCCTTTCTTGGACGCGCATAAGTGACACTGTCTGCACCAATCCTGTACGTCCTTCCTACCATTTACCCAGTAAAATCGTTCCCGGACTTTTGCGAGAGTTGTTCTGACACCAAAATGTCCACCAGTCGGTCTATCATGCATTTGTTTCAAAACATCTTTCACCAAAGATCTTGGATCCACCAATTAAATTTGTTGCGAATCATTCCTAGAATGTTCCAATTCTCTGTACAAAGTTCCATCTCTAACCACAAGAGAATCCCATTGCGCCCAATAACTTTTCAAAATCTGTCCGTACGCTGCGACAGTCACTCCACGCAGGACGGTCGGAAGACTCTTGCTTCCATCGGACCAAACGTCCAACATCTTCTTCCGCTTCCTGCGCTTTTTGCATCTCATCCGGACTCAGCGGATCTCGTACAGTCGGCGTCGGGGGAATTATCACCTGGCGCACCGCTTGGGTACCCGGCTGCAAATCATTGCTCTCTGCGCGTTGGCAGGATTTGCATTGCGGCGGATATGGTCTTCTCGACAAAGCATCCGCATTCTTATTTGCATTCCACTTCCGATGTTGTACCTGGAAATCATAAGTTGGCAAACGTTCTATCCACCTGGCTACCTGTCCCTCCGGATTTATAAAATTAAACAGCCAATGCAAAGCGCCATGATCGGTTGGCACCAAGAATGTCCTACCGAACAAATAATGATGGAAATGCTCTATACCTTTTACCATAGCCAATAATTATTTTACTAGTACCACAGTAGTTCCGTTCTGGCTTAGAAAGAGATTAACTAAAGTATGTTATTACTTTTTCCAGTTCATTCTCAACCTGAGATAAAACTCCACCTACTCCAGTTTCACTAGCATCGACATCCAGGATGAATGATAATTCCGCTTTGGGATAAGTCAATACCATCGCTGATATCAGAGCTTCCTTTAGTGTCGCGAAGGCTCGTTGACACACTTCATTCCACTCAAAGGGAACTTTCGCCTCAGTTAACCGATGCAATGGTCGGGCTATCTGCGAAAAACCTCTGATAAATTTCCGGTAATAGGAACATAACCCAAGGAAAACTTCTCAAGTCCCGAACATTCGTCGGCGGTGGGCATTCTTTGACTGCCACAATCTTTTCAGGATCTGTCCCTTAGCCATCTGCAGAAATTACATGTCTCAGGTACTTCACTTTCTTTTGCAAAAATCTGCATTTTTTCGGATTCAATTTTAATCCAGCTTCACGGATCCTAGTGAAAACGACTCTCAAATTATTCAAATGCTTAGCAAAAGTAGTACCACACACAATTAGGTCATCTAGATAAACCATGCAGATTTGTCAAACGGTAAACTTCGAAGTCAGTTTGCATTAAACGTTCAAATGTGGCGGGTGCATTACATAATCCAAAGGGCATTACCCGTAAATTGCCACAAACCATTACCTGTCGTGAAGGCAGTTTTCTCCTTATCATCTGGATGCATACCCACCTGTCAATAGCCACTTTTTTAGGTCGAGCGTTGAGAACCACTCAGATCCAGCCAAATGATCCAATGTGTCATCTATCCTAGGTAGCGGATAGGAATCCTTACGAGTTACTTCATTGAGTCTCCTGTAGTCTAAACAAAAATTTAGTCGTACCGTCAGGCTTAGAGACTAAAACAACAGGAGATGCCCACGGGCTAAATGAAGGTTCTATAACTCCTTGCTTATCCATATTTCTTAACATCTCTTCCACTTCTGCTCGTTTAGCTAAAGGTAAACCTCTAGGCGGTTGCTTAATTATAGCTCTATTTTCCGTATCTATTTTATGGAAAACGACATTAGTTCGTCCATAATCATCCTCACCTGCGGAAAACATCGGCAAATTCGCATATCATCTCGGTCCACTCTCCAAACTGGATACGTACTCTGGCTCGCCGTGGCCTGCCTTGCGAGGTCACGCAAATGCTCCGGCACTTCGCCGCTCGCTCCCACGCTCGAGTTGGGTGGGATCCTCACTCTAGAGCTACGCGCCGAAATTACAGGATTCAAGGAGCAAAGTTCTAACCCTTCTTTACCTTCACATCGACGTCTCCCAGGTTAACTGTTCTTACGGGGATGCAATGTGCTGTTTTTACCAGCCGTCTCGCTACAAGTACATTTTTCTGTAACGGGCAAATTTCGGACATTTCGCATACTGCCATCGGAAATTCTAGTGAAAGCTCAGGCAAACATCCTGCCAGAATTGTTTCACTTTTTGCTGGTAAAACACACTTTTCTTTTGCGAGAACTGTGACCCTTTGCGACCTCAGGTGCCAATGTTGACTCCTCATGAGAACCATTTCCTCATGTTCCGTCTTCAGGGTTCCATTCTTAAGGTCCAAAACATATCCGTTCTCACTAAGAAAATCGAGACCCAGGATGCCTTATTTAACGATATCAGCAATCACTTCCATGTGTCTGCAGCATTTATTTACAATTCGTATATCGACTCCTGCGGTTTCAAGAGCAACTAAACCATCTCCATTTACAGTTTGAATATCAACCCATTGCTCACTCTTCAAACAATCTGCAGGTTCCATAATTTGTTCGAAAAAATCCGGACGGAGTAATGTAATATCCGCCCCAGTATACATCACGAATTGGCATTTAGTTTTATTTATCATCCCCTCAACTCTTAAACCACTGTAATCCCCAAAAAGATTTGTGACGTGCGCTTTCACCGTACGGGGCTGCTTTTGCTGCGTCAGTTCTCGCCCCTCAAAACTGACTTTTGAGGGTTTCCCGAAGCCTGTTCCTTCGACTTTTTCCTCTCTCAACCGTTTTCCACATTCAATACTGCGATGCCCTCTTAATCTACAATACCAGCACTCCAGTATTTCTAGACGGCGTATCACTTCTTCCCCGGCCAGGAGACGTAACAGAACGATGTTTAACCTCTCTGCTAAGGAGATCCAAAAAGCTCTTCGACTTTAGTTTCGACTGAGGCATTGATCGGACTTTCTGCTACAGTCGCCATACGAACTGTATTTCTAGAACTCCTAGAATGGCGCGAAGAGTCAAATTTCATTGCATGCAAGACGGCTGACTAAAGTGAGTCACAATCCGCCATGCGCATTGAATGCTGAATGTCTGGATCAGAAATCGCTTCCACAAAATGTTGCTGCTCCATCGTGTCCTGTATATCCGACGTACATTGCCCATACGCAAGCCTTGTCATCCGATCGATGTCGGTGGCGAGCTGTTGAAGTGACTCGTTGACCTCCTGCCTGCGATTTTACAACTGAAGAACACGGAGTTGCTTTAAATGTTCCTCCCCAAATCTGAGTTCCAGGGCAGCGACGAGACAGGAATATTTTAAACGGCTCTCTTTCGACAAAGTTTGTAAGATATCAGCAGCTGCATCCCTCAATGGTGCCGCAAGCGCGCATGCTTTCTCCCTTTCGCTCCAGCCGTTCACACTCGAAACCATTTCGAACTGGGTCCTGTATACTCCCCAGCTAGTCTTTTCGAGTCAAACACGCCTGGTTTAATTCGGGTCGGCCTACTCAAAGCTTCGCTCATCACTCCCGGTGACTTAAATTCCGACGAACTGATTTTTGCCTCACAATGTTTTACCCTTTTCTCAATATCCCTATATAATTTAGTTTGTTCTAACTTAGTACCATTAATTTCCCCAGAAAGTTTTTCCTTTACATTTCTACATTGAGTCTCGCACAAGTTACGAACGCTCTCTAAATTTTGGGTACATTGTTCTATTTGGTCTACGCATTTTACCTGCCCAATTTCCAACTAATCGATACGCAAGTTGGTATCTTCTATTATTTTATCAAATTTTTCCTCATACCCCCCAATGCTAGTTATCAGCTGATTTATGCTGCCCGTCTGCTGCTCAAGACTTTCTTTCTGCTGTCGTAAGCTTTGCTCAAAACTTTCTTGTTGTTGTTTGAGCTGCTGCTCAAAACTTTCTTTGGCAGTTTTCAGTCCATTTCTGAGTTCATCTTTCAGTTCATCTAATATTTTTGTAATCCCTTCCATTTTTGAAACTTTGAGCTCAACTTATTATGCAAGTTGCACAAGTTGGCATACATACTGTGCTCCGGTTGTACTGTGTTTCTAAAGGTATACAATACGGATCCCAATGCTGATCACCACTTTTGTTGCGTCCTTTGGGCCTTAGTTGTCAGGATGCTCAATCAGTTTCAGACTGCGATTCGAATCACTGGATACACCAATACTTCGTTAGCCAATTAGACGACACAGTACACCAATAAACCAATGGAGGCACAGTATAACAATTACAACAGGGATTTAATGGATACATGCATAAATTACACCGGATTCTTCATCTAATTACAAAGCTATAATTTCCGGCCAGCTTTGGCCCTCTTCGGTGTTTCAGAAAATATGTCCTAACGAAAAGTCTGTTCGTTCACAATGGGCCGCAAATAAAAGTATTCGTAAAAAGTACTTACATAGGACATTGAGTATCCACAGTATGGTGACACCCAGAAAACAACACAACACTCACTCACATTCACTAATATGTCGGCACTACGGGTACCTCTTTTTCCTTTTTGGATGACGCCGCGTCGCGTTGCGTACGGTCTCTTCGTCAAAACACATCATCCCTAGTCGCTGAACGCACGTACTCAGACACACGCACAAAAGTTCTCTCCCCGCTTTATTTGCGCAGAGGCTCTGCAGGGGGCTGAGCTCCTCTGCGGGTCCCGAGGTTGGCGTTTCTCTTCTCTCTCTCTGCATTAGTAAGGCGGTATTCCGTTGTTATGATGCTTCTGTCGGCATTTCACCTGAAATGGCTCTTTAGGACAGGTATCAATGCTTCGGCGAGGTGTATAAAGTTTCCATTCAGATCTGTTGTTGGTTAGTCCTCAGCTTATGTTTTTCAGCTGGCTTCACTTCTTAGGCTCAGAACTGCAAGAGCACGCAGACGGACGGCAAGCATTTTCTAGCACGAGGAAAAATCGAGGCCCTGTTCTCTCGGATATCAAACGGGATCTGTCTTCAACAACAATCTCCCCTCTGCAAGAAATTGGTAAGCGGTGAATTCCAACACTTGAAACAGCGACATTTTTATTATAAACCGCTCTTCAAGTCTAAGAGCTTTCCCATTGTTTAGGGCGCGGCACAGACAAAAGCTTCAAACGCCTTTGCCGTCCAAACACTTTTGAGTCATGGGAAATAATTTTTAAACTCTGACCCGTCCCATTTCCGTTTATGGGCTTTTTGTTCTCGTGGCAAACACCTGCAACTCGCCACTTGAATTCAAAGTGCTAGAAGATCTTTTATCAATATACAGCCTCTCGCAAGTGTTCAAAATTATAACTCTCTGTTAATTGAAACCCCCAATCAAGTTTCAATTACTGTTAAAAAACCACGCCTCTCGGCAATTAATTATGCGAGGGGGGCGGGGGATCGTCACAATACGTATTATTCCTTGCCAAACATTTTCCACAGACAATTTGATTTTAAGGGAAATGGACTTTTTCATCAGCGTCAATGTCACAAAAATCTGCAACACCGCCATCTTTATTTTCATCGTGAGCACAGATGAGTGATGAGTATCGAAATGAATGAAACTCAGTTTGGAAATCCCATGGCGTACTGCTTCGACGGTTGAAATTTATAAAACACTAATTTCGAAGCCAACAGTCACAGAATCATTTAATAGAAACGTGTTGTGGAAATATATATTAATAACAACATACACCTTAATAAATGAATATTTAATATACTAAAACTTATACTTTGTTTACATTATAAAATACAAAAAAGTTAGTCGACAGCAGATGGCCGCAGATATTTTGAATAATAAGTATTAAAAGTCAACCTACATCAGACATTTCTTAAACTACAGATTAGGCAAAGGTTTTTTGAGACTATTTTTTGCTACATTATAAGGAACTGATAATTTAAATTATAACAGTTGCAGTTTGGATTTCGAAAGAGAATTTCTTATTTGAATATGGTGAATATACAGTATATATATAATTGTGTTGGAACATAGTGGTATATGTAGATATGAATCTAAATCATTCACATAGATAATTGTATGTCAGTTTTGTCAGATTTGACTGCATGTCAGATTAGTCTGCATGTTGAAACGTGTGGCATTTTACTACCTCTGTTCCAAGACGTAAAGTATGGAGATGAATATACCGGAACTCATACAGTGATTACACTTATTACATTCCAAAAATTTCAGAAAAGTCAGCTTACAGCGAATGGTCGCCGATATTCCGCTTAATAAGTACTGAAGGTCAACCTACAGCAGATGTACCTAAACTACAGTTCAGGTGGAGTTTACCGAGACTGGGTACTTTGTCGCATCACGGAAAACCCTTTCATGTATTTTTGTGATATTTGCACATTGGACTTGCGATAGAATTTCTTATTTGAATGTGATGAATATGGATGTGTTTGAACATATGTCTCCACGTCATTCGTATAAATAACGTTTACAACGACAACAGTGGTGAATGGCTCATACATTTTAAGTATGTAAAAAAATGTTTATAAAATAAATGTCAGTAACACATATATTGTTGCCCTCCACTAGACTTAATATACTTTAATGTTCATAAGTGTCCTTAGCTACTCAAGAGCAACGTGTAAAGAGTTTTCATACGAGTACACACACTTTTAGTTAAGGTGTATGATGTTATTGTTATTTATGAAACACGATTTATCTTTTTGAAAACTGAAGGTAATGGGAAACTAAGCTATTACAAACCTTTCATATGGTTAGTAATTTCCAGATTTCAATTAAGCAAATAACACACGAAAGTTGCATTTTATACTGTTATCACCAAATCATTCCCAACTGGAATACTGACACACCACCATCACAGAAAATTGGATTTGTATCAACATGACATTTCCTTTCCCTCTGGAGGTATATCATGACTAGAAATAATAAGAACAATTTTGGAGCTCATCTACTTTTATCGACACAGACTGTCTTCTACAACCTCTTGGCTGTAGAAGGCGGTCTGTGTCACTCTAAACGAGATTTGTTAGAAAAAATAAGAACATATACACCGAGATGCCAAAAAATACGGTAAGGGCACTATTATTTCCTTGACATGCCACCACACACATGTGATAAATGATATCGTATGCATAGAGCCAGATATCTCCGCAAGTTCAAGTAGTAGCATTTATAGTTCAGGTGGCAGGTTATCATGATTTAAGCTATATCGAATGCGGAAATTCGTAATAATTTTTGATTTACATGGGTAACAATTTAAGGGTGTAACACCACTACAGAAGCTAAGTGTAAAATCCAAATTGAGAGACCTCCGTTGCCGTAGAAAAACTCTGAACGATCGTGGATAGCGGAGTCTGCCCAGCATCATTGCACCCGCCAGGAGTGCAATATGATTATCGCCAATCATAGCTCAATTCCATGCTGCGGCCATTAGTAATATCAACGTTTGGAGAGTGCAACCTTCCTTGTGTTCTGTAGGGTTCCGGAGCCGACGTCCTACCTGGGTACCATTACTGAGCCGACGAACAAGGCTGTGAGCCCCACTTGGGCTCGGTAACAAATCAATTTGAACGCAAGATGTGTGAAAATGGGTTGTTCGGTCCAACGAAACAAGGTGCCAATTGTTTCGGGTAGACGACCGATTCCGGGTATGGCGACAATCCCAGGAGGTGATGAATTCCGCACCCTTAGAGTGCAAGCCGGCGGTTGCTCTGCTATAGAGCGGGTTATTTTCATCAGGTTCCTATTTGAACCCCTTCATAGTCTGTAAACCGCTCCGACCGTTGTTTAAGTAACCATCCTTGGAGATCATTTGCACCCGTTCAAATCATGCTACCTCTCCGACTAGTAAAACCCCTTTCAACAAGACAATGCGCCACTTCACACGTTCACAATCACCCAGTTATGTCTGGAATAACATCCAACTCAGTTTGGCATTGTGACTTCGTCGTTTCATTTGCCGAATTTAGACGCCGTCGAACAAATTTGGGATGCTGTTCTCCAAAGGTTAGTGTGTGGTTCGCCCTATGAAAAAGAGAAATGATTGGCCCTTTCTTCTTCTGCAAAAAAAAAAACTTAAATGGTGACATTTACTTGGATATGCTGGAAACGTTTGCTATACCCCAGATCAAAAGATATGCCAACGTCGTTTTCCAACAAAACGGCGTGCCTCGGCATTGGGCAACGTGTGTATCTAAGTTCCTAAACGAGCATTTCCCTAACAGATAGATTGGGCGTGGTGGTCCCATTCCGTGGCTTCCTCCATCTCCAGATCTAACTCCTTTGGGTTATTTCATGTTGGGTTATGTGAAGGATGGTGTCTATCAGACGCCTTGTACTGATTTGCAGGACTGAAGCAGCGTATCACAGCTGCTATTAATTCCATATCTCTTAATATGCTTGCCAATACATGGCACGAAATCGAGTATCGCTTGGACGTACTACAAACAACCAACGAATCTCACATCGAAATTTATTAACTTGTTTAGTTACATTGTAAGTTAGTACAGTCAGTTTCTTTCTATCTGTTTAATGTTCTGTTCTATATGATTTTGTAATGTGTCCAATAATTATCAGACACCCTGTATTTTAATGAAATTACACTCTTAAATAAATGTCCTCTGGGAGTATTAAAGTTTTTATTAATTAGTCATACTTCGAGAGCTTCTGTGCCTTCATTGTTTTCAGAAATGAAAATCACAACAGAGAACTCCTACAATTTTGACATTATTCAGCTCCATATGAAAACTTTATATAAGAAAACTTTTCAAAATACTAAAATGGTTTAAAAGAATTCCCATTTTAGTAAAGATATCGTTGAAACGTAATGAAATAAATATGTTCAACCTCAAGGGATTGTGTGTAATATCGAATCTAAAAAAATGCCAAAAAAGAGTCTCAATAGATAATACAAGCAATTTCACAAAGATATTGCCAACCTTTACTACATGTATGTTAAGTGTTTACAAAGATAGAGAGAAAAATAGTTGTAAAAATGCGAATTTTAGTTTTCACTTGTTTTTTAAAACACATTTGAAATTGTTGTTAGGAAGTGGTGTGATGTTTTGGATCTGGAAGCTGCATTTCATCTTCTGTTACTTAGTTTATAATTTGCTGAATCATGAAATCAGTTAAAACAGATGTGCAATTTTTTGTGGAAGGGACAATTAAGATGCTCAGGATTGATAGCAAATCTGGATAACGTGCCATTACGTTGCTGAAAAGAAAGATTAATTCCTTTGAGGTTTATTTACTAATATTTACTATTCGTCATGCGTTCATTTAGCGTTGGTCGGTTCTCAGAGGTACAAAACACTCACTTTTAGAGTTCAGTGTAAATATTTAACGCGGGCTAACGAAAATATGTTTCTGGTTACTTCAATTTTTTTGAAAAGGTGCGAATTGTTAAAACCGGCAATTTTGGGTATCTTCTCCGGAAAAGGTTTAATAGCAGTGGCGTGTGTGAGAGCAAATTCCATAAACACTTTCTGTGTTGTCATTTACAATGATGTCCAAAATTAAAGTCTGGAAGGTATCAGCAGGGATAAGGAGGGAAACGCGTAACAGCAGATTGAGACCTTTGGTACTCAAAACCAAATATATTTTTTAATATCATATTTAAAATGTTAATCTTAATTTTCTATCTATAGTGCTATAGCCACTCCTGAATCCACCTTGTTCTTCGGTTGACGCATGTCCAGTGTCACCTTCAAGCGGTGTGAAAGAACTTTAGGGAAGATTTTACAAACCACTGATAGGAGGCTGATAGGTGTGTAGTTCCTGAGATTCTCAATGTCACCTTTTATATGTAGCAGGATCATTGTAGCGTTGTTAAAACCCCCAGGAATATTCCCTTCATTAAGGCACCAAGTGAAAACTTGATCGAGTGCTGTTTCAATTTCTCCACTTGCTTCTTGTATGATGTGCACGGTAATTTCATCTTCTCCTGGAGCTTTTTCCCGTTTCATGTTCTTGATTGCATGTGCAACTTCTGCTGGGAGGACTGGAACAACTCTGGTACCTTTTGTAATGTCTGGAGTACATATATCATCCCTTTCATGATGTAGTTTTGAGTCGAAATATTTCACTCTTGTCAAATTTTCATCTCTATTTCTTGTTACAAAACCATCTTCTTTTCTCAGAGACACAACCTGTTTTCCTCCTTTACTAAGATGTCCCTTTGATCTCTTCCGGCTTTGGTTGTTTTCAATTGCTTTCGTCACTATTTCACAGTTGAATTTCCTTGCGTCATCAGTGACACTTTTTCGTACTGTCTTGCATAGCTCTACATATTCCACTTTGGAAGTCACATATTCTTTACTCATCCTCATCTCTTTTCTTTTTTGCATCAGAATTTTGTTTTTTCTGATAATCTGTTCATATGCAGCTTGTTCTTAGTGCCAGCTATTGTTGTTGTTGTTTCCATAAGAGCCTTGGTGAGTTTTCTGTTAACTTCAAATATGTCCACTCCTTCCGTCGCTAGATCTTCTAGAGCAGAGAATTTGTTCTTTATTTCCAATTTGAAGGTAATATTATGTTTTTAAGGTTGGTCAGGTCAATACACTTTGTTTGTTTTATGAGCTTGTCACGCTCGAGTTTAGCATTGAGGTGCATCTTACATCTTACCATTCTGTGGTCATTACCTGTGTTGAACATGTTCATCGCACTGCAGTCTTCCGTGACAAATTTCTTGTTACACATAACAAAATAAGTTTCACTTGTCAATCCATTGGAATGCCTCCTTTCTATTTCCTTTGCGGCTTTCATGGTGAAAAACCCTTCTGCCTCTGCAAACTCTACGAGAGTATTTCCACGCTGGTTTCTTTTACCGTGACCTAATTTACCTACTGAAATTTCACTCAGTTGCTGTTGCCCTATTTTCGCATTGAATTCTACCATAATGATTTTCAAGTGCGGCTTGCCTTTGTTATTTAGATGACGAATTTCCTCATAAAATTATTCACTCTATTCTTCAAGATGACTTGTGGTGGGTGCATAAGCTTGAATAATCTGACCCTGGTATTTTCTCGAGAGTTGGATAACAAGTAGTGCAGCTCTGTCAGAGAAACTTTCAACTTCTACAACTTTATCCTTCAGTTTATTGTTTATTATAAATCCAACACCACTATATCTGCCAGTATCTGTCCTATGACAGTAGAAGATATGTCCACTTTTCGGTTCAATGAGATCTTCTCTTGTTATCCTTACCTCACTTAGCCCGACGGTGTCCTACTTGATCCTTTGTTCCCCCTCTTCCAATTCAATTAGCTTTGAATCAGAAGATAGAGAGCGTCCATTGTAAGTAGCCAAGGTCAGCATCAGATGGCAGCCTAGTCCAGTCCTCCGGTGATTCTTAGAACCCTCTGCTTTCACGTCGTACTGGCCGCTGCCTTGGCCAGGTTCATTCCAGCTGCCGGAGACGGAGGGCCAAGATTTAAGTTGTGGAGTCATTTTTGGAAGGGTTTGGCGTTAACTCACAAAGCTGGCCAAGTGTGGGGGGATAGCATTGAACTCCAATCCTGGGATGTTATATCATTTCCTCTAATTCCGATGATATAGTTATACCGTTATTGGCGGTCGTCAAAGCCCCTTTAGTGGGAACAGGAAGCTCCACGAGAAATCGGGGTTGACATTTATCAAGGAGAGGACATTTGTCCGGTTTGACTTTTGTCCATCCCAACACCGTAGACACATCCTGGACTTGCTTTCCCGTCAGACCCTGGTGTGGTATTTTCATTTTGCTGCAAGTGATGAACATGTGCACCGAGTTTTACAGTATGTTAAGGTGTATGGAGCACTAAATAATTTAAAGGAAAATGCATGCACATGACTGACTGATTCATGCGGAAGCTTTGAATTTTGTTGGATAACAATAAGAAAGAAAAAGGAGAAATATGTGGAGCGGTTAACAAACATCAAGCCGCCCCGGTGGCGCAGCGGGCTAAGCGATAGCCTCTGATCATTCTTTCGAACGGGGTACGGGTTCGAATCCCGGTGAGGCATGGATGTTGTGTTTGTCTTACGGCACTGGCTCTCTCCCTTCCCAGGAACCAGTGACCCTAAATTAGGGACGGGCGACTGCTTACAGCCCATTGAGTTGCTCACGGTGGTCGTTAAACCTCCAATCACAAAAAAAACCCCATCAAACCTCGGACATATAATTCATTCGTTAATAATTAAAAACAATTGTGATTCGTTTCTCTTTACAGATATGTCATTAAGAAATTTTGAGTTTTTTACTCCATAACTAAGCTGCAGCTAGTTTGACAATTACGAACTATGTGATGAATATCTTAAACTGGAGGAATCATGTTTAAAATTGGAAAATCTTGCATCCTGAAATTTCGCTGCTTTCCAAATCATATAGCCATGATATATTTGAGTTTCTGGATACATTAGGAATTTCAAGGACAGAGTATGAAATTGTACTGATTCCGTTCTAATTTGTTTGATATCGGAGTCTTAAATTGTTATCAAGCTTAATGAAGTATAAGGAATAAAAGAGATATCTGTGTAAATATTTTAAAGTCATTGGTTTATGTTTGAAAAGCAGGTGACTGCACTACTCTGCCTAGAATTTTATGAAAGGGGCAGGCAGATCAACAGCATGCACTGTGAAACTAACATTTACAAACGTAGAAAGAGTTAAATGGAAGGTTGTAAAAGAGCTTTTGCAAATTTGCAGGTGATACAAAAACAACTCGTTATATATTTGAAATTAGTGTACAATACGCATTAGGAAACCTACTGCATACAAACATTAAAAAGTTCATTTTTCAGTGCATGTTATGTAAAATGTTCCGCAGGCATTTTTTGTAGCATGGGCGATCATCTGAAGTACATTTGATTCCTTATTTTCTTCGGTGTTTAACGAACATTTTCAGCAATATTACGCGTAGAAATCAGTTGTCCATGTCTTCTTTGAACCACTGGTTTTCAAAAATATAGAGCTAGTGCCCTAATTCCAGCCCAGCACCGTAGACACATTCAGGATTTGCTTCTCGGTCGGACACTGGTGTGGTATATTCATTTTGCCGCAAGTGATGAAAATGTGCACAGAGTTTTACAGTATGTTTCATGCAACTTCAATTTCGATACATTTTAAGCACATTAAATTTGCCAAATGGTTTCGGTTTTAATATGTCTACTTTAGTAGAAAAATTATTTCTTTCCTTAAATAATAATTAATTTCATAATTCTTTAACACAGGAGTAGTGGTTTGATTTTCAAAAGGAGCAAATGGAAATTTTACACAAATATAGCATAAACACAAGCAAGATACGTATATTTTATTGTGCGATCTGGGTGCTCTGACATGGCCTTTCTCCAACCACTTTTACCCCACACATGTCCAGAAACAGGTTAGGCTACGGTATGCAGCCGCCCAACTGGTGCAAGCCGTTTTGAAGTGCGATGTGTATTGCACGCGAGGCTTAACCCCCCCCCCCATTTGCTTATTTTTGAAGTCGTGGTTTTAAGGATTTAAACCACGGTTTAGTAATTTTTAGATGATTTACATCCTCAGTTGACCGGTCACTCTGATACCGACCGGGTGAGAGTTCTCATTGTGTGACTTGGTTGAGCAATACTGCACTGTCAAGCAGAACTGACGATTTCAACCGCGAGACGGGTTCCATCCCGATCTCGCGATTTTTTTCTTTCAAGAATAGGAGTGACTTAGCCACCCTATCAATTAGAGCAGTGACGGGACTTAGAGAAAACGCCCTTGTGAGGGCGAATTTCCGTTCAGACCGCATAGAGACTCTGGTATCAGTTTCGGGTACGACGTCGCCGTTCCGTTCCTGCGGACGAAGGGGACCTTGATCCCTCGTCCGCCCAAAGCCCGAGCGCCCGGCTTCTAAGGTTTGACTCGAGTGGGAGTACCCCAGGGTGCCCACTCAGTACTTAGAAAAAACAATTGTGTCTTTTCATTTCTCCCACAGAGATGTCATCTACCCAGAAGGGTAAAGTGAAAACTAAGGGGTGAGCCAACAAGCGCTGTCGGCAGTGCTAGAGGGGTTAGCCCCTCTTCCGAGAACAGCCGGAAGGTAGAGCCCAGTGCCAGGGGCAAACCGTCAAAGACGCTTCCCCCGCGAAAGGCTCTAAAGCCGCTTCACATACGAAGGGTGCCTCGACTGAGCAGTCTCAGTCAGCTAGCGGTGTAAGCATCCCCTTGCCAGTTCTGCCCATGGCAAGGAAGGGTAAAATACCACCCCAGCGCGAACCCTCTCGGGCTCCTGAGGGGTCGTCCGCGGGTTGCCGAGAGGTATCTTTGGTGGGAAGTACGCATCCCAGGACACCCCCGGTGCTTACACCTGAGGGGTTTATGAGATACATTTTCAACCTCACTTGGGAAGTTGAGTCCGTTCTCTTGGACTCGCGGGTCACTTCCTCAGGGAGAAAAAAGGTGAAAGTGGCCCTGAGCAGTATTAGAAAGGCTTGTTACGAGCAAGCTGAACGGGTATCCTATGTCGAAGGCAGGCTGTCCGTTCGGTATGAGTCGGGCTGCGAAGCAAACGTGAAAGTGGTTTCCTACGCCGAAAAGGCTAGAAAAGAGGCTAGCACGGCGAAAGGGTCTTCGCCCGCCCCGATTGAGATTAAAAAGAAGAATAAGGAAAAATCGGGAGACAGGAGACACGTGCTTCTGGTCTATCCGAAAGTTGAGAGTGCGTCCTCAGAGGACACGAAGAAGACCCTGAAAACAGTAGTCAACCCAACTAAACTGCAGATAGGGGTAAAGAGTTTTCGGAGTATAAGGAGGGGAGGGTTCGCGGTGGAGTGTTCCCATCCCGGGGAGGTCGACCGCCTTGCCCAGGAGTTGAGAAGCAATTCGCTGACCAAGGATTGCACACTCCCCACGGCCCCACGAAAGAGAAACCCCCGGTTGGTAGTTTATGGGTTCGACGGGGATCTCTCAGGGAAAGAGTTCGAGCAGGCGGTTGGCGGGAAGAACCCAGAGCTCGAGAACGGGTTCAAAGCCTGTTTTCCTATCAAGGGCAAGGGAGGTAGGGTCCACTGGGTGGCAGACGTGGAGCCCAAGGCCTTCAAGCACTTGGTGAGGCGGAAGACACTGAACTTGAGCTGGTCAGTGCTCCGCCTAAAGGAATTTTTTTTGAGGGAGGTCAGGTGCTTTCGGTGTAATGGCTTCGGTCATTTCCGAGGCAACTGCCGCGAGACAGAAGCAAGGTGCGGCAATTGTGGTGAAGTTGGGCACCAGCACCACCAGTGTGCAGCCGCACCGAAATGCAGCAACTGCACTGCTGCGAATGCCAAGTTCTGCCTGAAACTGAACGTCTCACACTCCAGCTTCAGTAAGACATGACCTAGTCTTATTAGGAAACTTGAGCAAAGGAAGAGTCGAGTCAACTATCGTTGACGGATGGCAGTACCCTTGGAGGTACGCAGCTCTCGACATTGAATTTTTCGGTCTACTGACCAAGGTGTATGAGATGACCCTGGCCCGGGGTCATCACCACAGCACTGGCCCTAGCGCTGTGGACAATGTAAGTATTTTCAATTTGTGTGATTTTTTAGTGTCTGAATATTGTGAGAGGGGTGCATGAGACCTTCACAGTGTATGTGCATGTACTTTTGCTGAGTTTCAAAATAAAGGACATTTGTCCCAAAAAACTCGCGTTGGCGGGCGATCTCCCAGCCACGAGATGAGATATTTTTGAAAAAACGTTGCTCGCCCCAACTGCCCATAGCACGTCGCACACACGGGTTGTGGCAGAAGGGTGTAAGGTACCGGTCCCGTGGGGTAAGCAGAACCCCACAGGTCTCTAGTCCGAATCTGTCCGAGTGAAAGACTGTGGTTTCCGGTGACTGACGGGCTAGCTATCGCAGCGCCGTCAGGGATCCTATGATTCCCAAAACCTTCGAGAGAGTTCAACATTTCCCTGCGAAGTCAACACTTTGACGCTGCATGTAAAGTCATCAGCTAGTATTACATCCTCAGTTGTATCTCTATAAACACCTTTACTACATTCACAAAATGAAAAAGTTTATACTACCGTATTCGGCCTCCCAAGTATTATACTTAAAGCACTTTATCCCTACGCGGCCTTTGTGATGCATTCCTTTGGGTTTGAATTCGTGGCTTTTGCGATTTAAACCACGGATTATTAATTGTGAGATGAGCTATATCCTCCGCTGTGTCCCTTCTGCCGAGATGGTGTCCACAGAGAGGAGGACATCACTGAGGTTTATTAAGGCAATATCTTACCAACTACCTTAAACAACCCTTCGAAGTAGGAAGCTGAGAGATGTGGACTAATGTGCACGACAGTAAAGGCACTCGTCGAATGTAATTAATTATATTGCGATAGTTATGGAAAACAAATGAGTAATAGAAGTTTGCGAACTGCAGCAAATATCTATGAGTCGAAGGGTGTTTCTTTACTTCCACAGTGAAAGACTATCTTACGAGAAGAACCCTCAGGCGATCGAAAAATATTCTGGAATATTATTATATTTTGACAACCAAATGTCGCATTTAAGTTTTTTACTTTAAAATACTTTTTCCCCAAAAAATGTGTTCACCATGATTTTCTTTATTGTCCAGTTAGTTTTACTTTCTTAAGGCTTCTATATCGTCCAAACTTTAAATCAACTACATATTATTGCTTGTTACTGGACTGTGAAGATATCACGCTACACGAGTATTTGAAGGAGGCCACAAAGGTCATTAATCAATACCCTGTCATATGATACGATAGTTAACTAAAAAGAGGCACAACATATCAGTAAAAGTACTGTGGAAGATTTCAGATCAGAATCTGGACACAGGTGGTAACACGACACAGAGTTCCGATACAGCGGAACTGGAACTTCCTCTTTCACTATTTTACATAATTAACGTTGCGCTGCTGTCACGAGGACACTGGAAGTTATGACATCTTTGCAGCTCCTGCGGAATGGCAAATACAATTAACTTTAATTCATTCTGAAGCGATCTTTTTGGATATCACTGTGATATGTCTGTGTCATTTAAAAATGATTTTGGTTTGTATGAATTTCTTTATCAGCAATTCTGAGCTCTTTGTTGAACTCATCATCTTTTAAAGCATTTCTCATTTCTCAAAATGTTGTCATGACTTCTGAACTAAGTATGACTTTCTTATTAACAAATCGAGTCACCGCAAATTTTCCTATTTCTAGAGGTAGCAGTAACATCAACTGGATGCCAAATATGACCGTAATAGTTCCAAATTATCTGAAAGAATTCTGCATTTGATTTAAATAAATTGCTTAGTACTAAGTTTTCAACATATCTTTTGAAAAGAAAAATGTATAAACCACACTAAAGTACTTTATGTTATTGTAGTTGCCAAGAGCCACATGTCACTTCTTTGCGTTTATTCGCTTTGTAGACAGAAAATTGCAGATTTTTGATATATCAGCGAGTAAGCTGGGATAAAAGCATGAAACAGCTAAAAGTGTTTTCTAGGTAGTTCTTCTATCACCATTTGTTCTCACAAACATCCACTTCTAGCTATATAAAAAGTTCCCATTTCCAAATGTGTAGTTCAACCGGTTGCATAGTAAGTACGAGTGATAGCATCTTGGGATGGACTCGCCACATATGCCTTGCGGGTCTCGAACGAATGACAAAAAATCAGCACTACAATCAGACCACAGGCGCAAATATTGAAAAATATATAATGCTTACTTTCTTATTAACAAATCGAGTCACCGCAATTTATTATGAAAGAGCCTTTGATTCGGTGAAACCATCAGCAGTTACAATGGCTCTGAAAACCTGCGGTATTGAAGATGCATACATTAATATTATTAATAACATCTATGAAAATGCAAGTGCAAAGATTCGGCTGTTTGAAAATACAACACACAGAAAAATTGGAAAGGGAGTGAGACAAGGTGACACCATATCTCCGAAGCTCTTTAATGCCACATTGGAGGGTGTTTTTCAGTCGCTGAGCTGGGAAAACAAAGGGATAAAGATTAATGGAGATTATCTAACCCACCTTCGTTTTGCTGATGACGTAGTCATTTTTGCAACTACCCCATCAGAGCTGCAGAGTATGATCCAGGAACTTGCTGACAAGAGTAAAGAAGTGGGATTAAAAATGAACTTTCAGAAGACAAAAGTGATGTTCAATGCTTTTACAAGAAATGAAGATTTATTGATTGATGGAGAAAAGCTGGAGATAACAGACACGTACGTTTATCTTGGACAGAAGATATCAAGTGAGGGTCACATTGATGAAGAAATTAATCGGCGTACAACACTTGCCTAGAGAGCTTTTGGAAGAAACAGCATAATTTTCAAGAGCAATATGCCATTATGTCTTAAAAGAAAAGTGTTTGATCAATGCATCCTTCCAGTGCTTACGTATGGTGCAGAGACGTGGACCTTAACTAAAAGAGATATACAAAGACTGCAGACAACTCAAAGTAGCATGGAGAGGTGCATGCTTCGTGTAACCAGGAGAGATAAGAAGAGGAACTCGTGGATCCGAAAAATGACAAGAGTGGAAGACATCATGATCAGAGTTAAATCCCTGAAATGGCAATGGGCTGGACATACTGCCAGAAGGACTGATCATCGATGGACAGCCGAAATTTTAGATTGGATTCCAAGGGACAGGAAAAGACCCAGAAGAAGACCACATGGGAGATGGGTGGATGAAATTCGAAAGTATGCAGGGGTGACATGGAGGAGACTGGCACAAGACAGACCGTTGTGGAGGAAACTTGGGGAGACCTTCGTCCAGCAGTGGATTGATAATGGTTGACAATGATGATGATGATGATATAATGCTTAAAACTTTCTGCAAGATGAGTCTCCCAATCATTGACATCAATTATACAAATGATTGGGCTTCCGATTTCAGAATGTTTATTTTAAAGTCCAAATCGAAGTTTGAACAAAAAATAGTGACTTAGTCTCGATAATCATCTCGGAAACTGTCTTTTTTTTACTACATTCTTGTTATGCTTTGAGTAATTCGAAAAGTTTCGAATCAATTTTTTCAATCTAATCCAGGAAATACATTATCGTTTTAATTTAGAACTAGGATGCCAGTTAAAAACGTTTAAAGAATTTGATCACCGACAAAACAAAAGCATATGAACAGCATACTGCCTTCAGAACTAAAGCCATAACTGCCTTCAGAACTGAAGCCACTCTGTGTGGCAATGAATGCGATTTTTACCTGCATTGGATTGGGATATCCTCAGATACTCAAATGTAACCACTGATAGATTTGCTGATATTTATACCCTGTTGCTTGAATGCACAGCCCCAAGAAACACATGAGGTATTGAGGTTAAATATACAGGGTACATTACTTATGATATAAGATGTAAGTGATCATAAAGTACAGAACTGAAAATGATGTCGACCATAGAGTACTCACTATTTTTTTACACATCACCTGTGGACATTACCGCACGTACACGGCGTGCCATCGACTGTAAGAGATTCGGAATGGCACACTTTTGTAGGTCATTCGATCTTGTCTCGATTCTTGGGTGAAGTTCATCTTGAGTAACTTGTGGTGGACCCACCTGAGCCAGAGGTCCAGTGACCATATCCCACATTTGTGCATTGTGCGACAAATCAGTCGATTACGATCAACAAGAAACATGTTGCGCTTGGCGAGCATGCAGAGCCAGAAGACATTCCGCACTGCATGTGGTCGCATATTGTTTGGTTGAATGACGGCATCAGGGATCGTCCGTAGGTATGGCAGCACTTATGATTCCACAGCATCCGCGATACACCTCACGTCTTTCCTGGTGGATAGCTGGTTCAGGTTCGTGAAATGCGTAGGTTGAAAGAACGTCATTGGAATCCAAGAGTACATCCCAGCAGAACGCCTTGTGTTAGGCCCGTATGTCGGTGCATTACTCAAGCAGATGCTGTCACCATACAATACAGACTTCCATCCTGGGACAATAGTTGTAAATGCGACTGGTCGGAAAACACTACTCGTGGATTGTAATCACATGAATGTCTGTGTTCTTTGCCCAACTGTAACTGCTGATGTATGTGGTTTAAGGGCAAATAAGTGTGAAGAATCGGACGACAAGCGACGATGCCTGTCTGAAGCAAACTGCGTCAGACACCAACGTCCGACGCCATTGCACCAACCATTGATGAAATAAACCCCTCCATTATTGTGCTAACAGTCGGGACGTGGCTTTTACATTTTCCAACGCCATACAATGGAGATGGTGGTCTTTTTGTTGGCTCTAATATCGCTTGTATTCAGATCTAACACATCAGTCAAACCTTCCACTCCCACTTGCGCTACACTCGCACCACTGTACTCGTGTGTTCTTTAATACCACTGGCGATTGGCAATGTCGCGGAAGGAACGTACATTTGTTCCTTGTACGACATATTAGACAAGCTCAAAGTGCGTCCGCTGTTCTCACGGGTCCCGTCTGTTGCGACGCGGACACTCAGTTACTACCACTACCTTACTGCAATAACTATCACAAATCGACTATGCACCTTGCCCTGTGCGTCCTGGGCTATTATACCCCCTACGGGACAGCTACGAGAGCATATCTAGCACAAATCAATCGCATGTGCACTGCGGATGTAACGGTTTGTACCTTCTCATGTTCGATACCGTCCTGCAAAATTCTGTCCCAGAGCAGGATTTTCTTGGTTTCATATTTTCAAGAAGCAGAAGTCTATATGCGATTGTTAAACATTTTTATAAAGGAAGCAGTAGAGTATTTGGAAAATAAAATACATGTAAGGACGATGTAAGTTATTTCATATAAAACAGATAAACATAAACTTCTGGTACAGGAGGTTGGTTCTCAATGACCATTCCTGTCATATTGAACGCAATTTATTTTCTGACACTTCATTTTCTCTCGGTTACAGTATGTTGACACTTCTCATTGTGTTGGGTAGGTTAATCCGGTTTTTTCACCGCACTATAGGAATGATTTACATCAGAAGGTAAAACAGAATCTATCCACTATGTATTTCTCCCCATTGTTTACGATGATGTCCAAATGTCTGGATATGTCTGCAATGACATTCTTGAAAAAACTTGTAGGTTTTGCTGTGAAGGAATCATCAAGGAAATTCTGCAGATCACAGTAATTATTGAACGTTCTGCCACTGAGTGCATTCGAAAGACATCAGAACAAATGACAGTCTGAAGATGCGACATTTGGGGAACAGTCCGAATGTGAAAGGATCTCCCATTTCATGTCGTAAATGGCCATTTTGAACATGTTTTTTTTGCACTGCAAGGACGTGCGTTATCATGTTGCAGGGCACCATGGTGCCGATGTGGCCGTTTACCTTGAATTGCTTCCTCAACACGGCGGAATTTTCCACAAGAAAGTGCAGCGTTAATGGTCCGATTCCTCGGCAGTAATTATCAGTGAATAATACCTTAATGTCCCACCAGCCGCTCAATATGGTCTTCGCAGGATGAAGGTCGTATTTTGGACGTGGAGTGCGCGTCTTGTTCTGGCTAAACCATTTCCACTGATACCTTAAATTTACGAATAGGTACTACTTTTCATATCCATTAACAATGAGTGACGGAAAGGGTTTGCGTTGCTGAAAACATTCCCGATAACATGCTAGTAAATAACCACATATGGCAACTCTCTAATTCTTCTTTTCCTCGGAGACAAGTTGTAGCACCTAACACCCCAAGTTTTGGACCTTTTACATACGTTACAGGTGTCGCACCGCGGTAGCCTGTTCACAGTCCATCTCAGTGGCCAATTCGCGTGAGATATGACGCTGATCCAAGTGTATGAGATGGTACAAACTATCCTCACCAAAGTGAGATGAATGACCTGAGCGAGGAGAGTTGTTGATGTCGAAATGACCACCTTGGAACCGCTCAAAACACGTTCGGTCTGGACGTGGAGCAATAGCATCTCACATTTCAACTACATGTACCATGCTGGTCATATACGAGTTCGAAAACATCGTAGTGAACTTGCGGCAACATACTGACCAAATGCCAATCGTCATGGTTTGGGGAGCCATTGCACTTAATTCACCATCACACTTAATAATAATTGACGGATCAGTCAATAATCAACGATACATCAGGGATGTTTTAGAGGCAGAGTTATGTCTTTATTTAAGATTTGTCTAGCCGCTATAATCTAACAGGACAGCGCTTGGCCACATGAATGCCCAACCTTGTTTCAATGCACGACGGGCATCATGTATTGGGTTGATGTATAATTCATGCCGTTTTACTTCACGAATGCTTCCCAGGACAAAAATGATAATAATAACAGCCGCCGAGTGGCCTCGGCGGCTGTGGATCGCTTGCTAATCTCGTAGAGGAGCAGATGCCGGAATTGTTCATTCTTCTCCACTTGACACTACATACTTCCGGACTTAAAAACCATAATCACACAACGCAACATGATTTAGATACACGATATTACTCGCTACATTTTGATATACAACTGCTCATGTACACTCTCATTATTGAAACCATCAGCAGTTACCACGGCTCTGAAATCCTGCGGTATTGAAGATGCATACATTAATATTATTAATAACATCTATGAAAATGCAAGTGCAAAGATTCGGCTGTTTGAAACTACAACACACATAAAAATTGGAAAGGGAGTGAGACAAGGTGACACCATATCTCCGAAGCTCTTTAATGCCACATTGGAAAATGTCTTTCAATCACTGAACTGGGAAAACAAAGTAATAAAGATTAATGGAGATTATCTAACCCACCTTCGTTTTGCTGATGACGTAGTCATTTTTGCAACTACCCCATCAGAGCTGCAGAGTATGATCCAGGAACTTGCTGACAAGAGTAAAGAAGTGGGATTAAAAATGAACTTTCAGAAGACAAAAGTGATGTTCAATGCTTTTACAAGAAATGAAGATTTATCGATTGATGGAGAAAAACTGGAGATAACAGATACGTATGTTTATCTTGGACAACAGATATCAAGTGAGGGTCACATTGATGAAGAAATTAATCGGCGTACAAAACTTGCCTAGAGAGCTTTTGGAAGAAACAGCATAATTTTCAAGAGCAATATGCCATTATGTCTTAAAAGAAAAGTGTCTGATCAATGCATCCTTCCAGTGCTTACGTATGGTGCAGAGACGTGGACCTTAACTAAAAGAGACATACAAAGGCAGCAGACAACTCAAAGTAGCATGGAGAGGTGCATGCTTGGTATAACCAGGAGAGATAAGAAGAGGAACTCGTGGATCCGAAAAATGACGAGAGTGGAAGACATCATGATCAGAGTTAAATCACTGAAATGGCAATGGGCTGGACATACTGCCAGAAGGACAGACCATAGATGGACAGCCGAAATTTTAGATTGGATTCCAAGGGACGGGAAAAGACCCAGAAAAAGACCACATGGGAGATGGGTGGATGAAATTCGTAAATATGCGGGAGTGACATGGAGGAGACTGGCACAAGATAGACCGTTGTGTAGGAAACTTGGGGAGACCTTCGTCCAGCAGTGGATTGATAATGGTTAACAATGATGATGACATATCCGGTAAAGTTCTAGATGATACTAGCAGTCTTTCAGTGTTGCAGTTTTTCCAAATTGTAGTGAATAACTGGCAGTACAGCATGGGATGGTGTAGTGAATAGAATGTAAAATACTTCAAACCTTTCATGCATGAAGATAATGGTTTATAGAAATATTTTCTTTAACTTTGTGTCAAGGCAAAAATTCAAATCATATGCTAAATAATATGCAAAAATTTTAATAAATAACAGAAGGATTTTTTTTTCGGTTAAAACACATTGAGCTTATGGGTTTATCGCTCAGTTTGTTCTTACAATGAAATAATAGTTTCAACACTCATAAAGTGAGGGAGTTGAAAATTCACTGCCTGCAGCAAGACCTTTAAGTGACTATTTCTAGATACAGCCACGTCTCTTTTTCAGGTTATTTGCTTAAACATATGTCAGGTATTTCTGAGACATTTTCCTGGTGAGTGCCAATAAATATTTCTTTCTGCATGGTTGAAAATTATTTCTTTAGCATTTCGACTAATGAATGGTTAGTGAGTAATTCCTCACTTTCCTTCAGGGAATACTTTTGAATGGCTTAAATGAAATCTCTGAAATAAATTTAATAAATCCTTTTTACTGATATTATACTGATAAAAACATAAGGTGATATTTATAATAAAAAAATCTAATATACTGAGAAGATACCAGGCTCAGATTATTCAAACTTATGCACCCACCACAAGTCATCCTGAAGAAGAAATTGAAGAATTTTATGAGGAAATTCGTCATCTAAATAATAAAGGTAAGCAGCACTTGAACATAATTATGGGAGATTTCAATGCAAAAATAGGGCAACGGCAACAGAATGAAACTTCAGTAGGTAAATTCGGTCACGGCAACAGAAACCAGCGTGGAAATACTCTCGTTGAGTTTGCAGAGGCAGAAGGGTTTTTTATCTTGAACTCCTTTTTCAAGAAATAGCCACACAGGAAATGGACATGGAGACATCCAATTGGCACGACAAGTGAAATTGATTTTATTATGTATAGCAAAAAATTCGTCATCGAAGACAGCAGTGTGCTAAACAAGTTCAACACAGGTAGTGACCATAGATTGGTGAGATGTAAGATGCACCTCAACACTAAACTGGAACGTGGCAAGCTCATAAGACAAACAAAATCTATTGACATAACCAACCTTAAAAAACACCATAATACTTTCAAGTTGGAACTGAAGAACAGATTCTCTGCTTTAGAAGGCCTAACATCGGAAGAAGTGGATATTTCGGAAGTTAACAGAAAAGTAACCAAAGCTATTATGGAAACAGCAACAAAATTAGCTGGGTCTAAGAGCAAGTTGCATGTGAACAAATTATCAGGAAAAACCAAAATGTTGATGCAAAAGAAGAGAGATGAGGACAACTAAAGATGTGACTTCCAAAGTGGAATATATAGAGCTATGCAAGACAGCACGAAAAAGTATCACTGAAGACGGAAGGAAATTCAACTGTGAGCTAGTGAGGAAAGCAATTGAAAAGAACCAAAGCCTTAAGATAGCAAAGGGACATCTCAGTAAGGGAAGAAAACAGATTATGGCTCTGAGAAAAGAAGATGGTTCTATAACAAGAAATAGAGGCGAAATTTTGACAAGAGTGAAAGATTTCAACTCCAAATTATATGAAAGGGATGATACATGTACTCCAGGCATCATGAAAGGTACCAGAGTTCTTCCAGTCCTCCCAGCAGAAGTTGCTCATGCAGTCAAGAACATGAAGCGGGGGAAAGCTCCAGGAGAAGATGGAATTACTATAGACATCATACAAGAAGCAAGTGGAGAAATTGAAACAGTACTCGCCCAAATTTTCACTCGATGCCTTAATGAAGGGAAGATTCCTGAGGATTGGAACAATGCTACAATGATCCTGCTACATAAAAAAGGTGACATTGAGGATCTCAGGAACTACAGAATAATCAGCCTCCTATCAGTGGTTTGTAAAATCTTCACTAAAGTTCTTTCACACCGCTTGAAGGTAACACTGGACATGGCTCAACCGAGAGAACAAGCTGGATTCAGGAGTGGCTGCAGCACAATAGATCATATCCACGTACTGAGAGAACTAATTGAAAGAGCGAGGGAATATGAACTTCCATTGTGCATGGCTTTTATCGATTATGAAAAAGCCTTTGATTCGGTGAAACCATCAGCAGTTACCACGGCTCTGAAATCCTGCGGTATTGAAGATGCATACATTAATATTATTAATAACATCTATGAAAATGCAAGTGCAAAGATTCGGCTGTTTGAAAATACAACACACATAAAATTTGGAAAGGGAGTGAGACAAGGTGACACCATATCTCCGAAGCTCTTTAATGCCACATTGGAAAATGTCTTTCAATCACTGAACTGGGAAAACAAAGGGATAAATATTAATGGAGATTATCTAACCCACCTTCGTTTTGATGATGACGTAGTCATTTTTGCAACTACCCCATCAGAGCTGCAGAGTATGATCCAGGAACTTGCTGACAAGAGTAAAGAAGTGGGATTAAAAATGAACTTTCAGAAGACTAAAGTGATGTTCAATGCTTTTACAAGAAATGAAGATTTATCGATTGATGGAGAAAAACTGGAGATAACAGATACGTATGTTTATCTTGGACAGCAGATATCAAGTGAGGGTCACATTGATGAAGAAATTAATCGGCGTACAAAACTTGCCTGGAGAGCTTTTGGAAGAAACAGCATAATTTTCAAGAGCAATATGCCATTATGTCTTAAAAGAAAAGTGTTTGATCAAGGCATCCTTCCAGTGCTTACGTATGGTGCAGAGACGTTGACCTTAACTAAAAGAGACATACAAAGGCTGCAGACAACTCAAAGTAGCATGGAGAGGTGCATGCTTGGTATAACCAGGAGAGATAAGAAGAGGGACTCGTGGATCCGAAAAATGACGAGAGTGGAAGACATCATGATCAGAGTTAAATCACTGAAATGGCAATGGGCTGGACATACTGCCAGAAGGACAGACCATAGATGGACAGCCGAAATTTTAGATTGGATTCCTAGGGACAGGAAAAGACTTAGAAAAAGACCACATGGGAGATGGGTGGATGAAATTCGTAAATATGCGGAAGTGACATGGAGGAGACTGGCACAAGATAGACCGTTGTGGAGGAAACTTGGGGAGACCTTCGTCCAGCAGTGGATTGATAATGGTTCACAATGATGATGATGATGAAACGCAATTAGTAACAATTTAAAAACGTCATATTTATCTAACATACTAGATCGTGGTGTCTGCAGCAAAATTTCCCTTTGAAATAAATTGAAAATTTCAAATTTTCCTCTATGTGGAATTCTAAGGAAATATGAATGCACATATTTAATATAATATTAAAACGTTAATTTGTTTTGAATGCCAAAGGTCTCAATCTGCTGTTACGTGTTTTCTTTTTGTACCTGCGAATGCTTGCCAGACTTTAATTTTGGATTTCATGTAAATGACAGCACAATGTTTTTTATGTAATTTGCTGGAAAACACGCCAATGCTACTAAACGTATCCGACAATGCTACTAAACGTATCCAAGCTGCCCCTGTGGCATAGTAGTCTAAGGCGCTGGCCTCTGATCATTCGTCCGTAAGGGGTCCGGGTTCGAATCCCGGTCAAGCATGGATGTTGTTTTTGTCTTACGGCACTAGCTCTCTCCCTTCCCTGAAACCAGTGACCCTAAATTAGGGAAGGGCGACTGCTTATAACTCATTGAGTTGCTCACCGTGGTCGTTAAACCTCCAATCAAAAAAAAAAAAAAAAAAAAAAAAAAAAAGGTACACAAAAGATGTTGTGGTTTAATAACTCTAAACTTTTTAGCGCAATTAGAGTATCCAGAATTACCCTTTCGTTAGCTCATGTTAAATATTTACACTGAGCTCCAAACGCGAGTGTTCTGCACCTTACAGAACCGACCAAGTAACGTTAAATAAACGCATTACGAATAGCAATTGAACGTAAATAAACCTCAAAGGAAATCATGTCTGTTTACAGCTACGTGAATGGCGAGTTCTTCAGATTTGAAATCGACACTGAGCATCTTAATGGACCTTAACAAAAATATACTACGTTTTTTTAACTCACTTGATAATAGAAGAAATTATAAACTTAAGTAACCAAAAAAGGAAATGCAATTTCGAGATAAGAAACTTCCCATCATTTCCTACCACATTTGTTAATAGCCTTTAAAAGAGAGTAAAAAAATAAAATTTGAATTTTTACAACCTTTTTTTTCTATCAGTCTCCGGCAGCTGGAATGTACCTGGCCAAGACAGCGGCCAGTGCGACATGAAGGCAGAGGGTGCAAAGGTTTGAATATGCAAAGGGTGCTAAGATTCACCAGAGGACCGGACTAAACTGCCATTTGATGCTGACCTTAGCTACTTACAAAAGACGCTCTATATCTTCTAATTCAAGGCTCCTTGAATTAGAAGAGGAACTACAAAGGATCAAATGGGACATCGTCGGGCTAAGCGAGGTAAGGAAAAAAGAGAATATCTCATTGAACTGAAAAGTGGACATATCTTCTACTATCGTGGGACAAATATTGGCAGGACTAGTGGTGTTGTATTTATAATAAATAAGAAACTGAAGTATAAAGTTTTATAAGTTGAAAGTTCCTCTGACAGAGCTGCAGACTTGTTATCCAACTCTCGAGAAGATATCAGGGTCAGATTATTCAAGCTTATGCACCAACCACAAGTCATCCTGAAGAAGGGATTGAAGAATTTTATGAGGAAATTCGTCATCTAAATAATAAAGGCAAGCAGCACTTGAAAATCATTATGGGAGATTTCAATGCAAAAATAATGTAAGGGCAACAGAACGAAATTTCAGTAAGTTACGGCAAAAGAAAACGGCGTGGAAATACTCTCGTAGACTTTGCAGAGGCATAAAGGTTTTTCATCATGAACTCCTTTTTCAAGAAAAAGCCGCAAAGGAAATGGGCAAGGAGGCATCCAAATAAAGGTGGGCTGAAAAAACTCTTATTTAAATTTACATATCGCCTAGTACGGAAAAGTTGTCATTTAAGTTATCAAGAATAATAAAATAAATTGTTTTGAAATCGACTAATATCTTACGTCTCGGCACTGCACAGTAATTTCGCGTTTTTCCGACCGCATTGGGCCGTAAGCAAAAACGCATGACATTTTTCGGAATTGAAATCGAGTAACGCCTAGAACGGAAAAGTGTCCCTAGTTATTTCTAATAACAGTGAAAAAAGAAGTTTTTAAGTTGATTGTCTCCGCATTGCTCGCAGAATTCACCATTTTCCTCCCGCACTTGGCCCGTAGGTCTAGGCTAGACAAAGGCATCCTGGCATTTAGGACATAGGAAAAATCCATAGAAAATTGCACTGTTGTGAGTGAACCATGTGTGTGTGCATGTGTAGCAAACTCAGTTTGTTTTGCATTGTGTAGGTGTAGCTCTTTGCTTGCTTCCAATGTCACATATGGAAACAACCCAGAACTCACCACGAGGGCGTGGCTACTGGCTACACTTCGAGTTCGTCCCACCCTGCCTGCAGCTCAGAATTTTATTTCTTCGTAGCATATCTTGTTCGGTAATCCGCTTTACTCGAAAAATGTGGCATTAATTGCCGTGCTGCAATTTTGCTCTTATGAATGAATCTCTGGCTTCAAATTCACACACTGACGCAGCTTCTGCGTTTACCAGTTTCACGCAACGTTCCACATTTTTGCCAATCACTACTTTTGCCTTACTTAAATAGGAAGCGTAGTGCTTTATAAAGTTCAAGAATTGAAGTTATTTAATTATGTTTTTGGTATCCGTATGTTTGTCAAAACGAAAAGCTGTCTTTGCTGCATGTAAAGAATCGGACCACTGAAATTAGTGCTCGTTTTTTTAGTCATGTAATACTTTATATTGTCCCCTTCCCGGATGAGAAACACAAGTTTCCATACCCAGTGGTCTAATCGTACGAACAATAAGCCTCAATCACTTATCCGAATATGATTTGCATGAATGGGGCATTTTTCCTGTGGAATGGCCCTCTTTCTTCCCTTAAACCAATGATCCAAAGTCATGGAGAGGGTACTGCTTATCACCTAATGTGTTTCTCACTAGGATGTGTCAACTTACGATTAAAACACGGACATAAGTCAACTTGTTCTTCCATGTAACGTAATGGCAGAAGTTTGAAATTTTTATCGCCCTACAACACGAATCAAATCCAAATCTACCGATTTACCCTCAAGTATACTAAAAATCGGGAAATGCGATTTCGATCCCGTTTCAGGACGATACAAATTTCAATATCTGGTGTTACGTTACATGGAAGAACTGCTTGATTTATATCCGTATTAATTACTCCAAGTTTTTTTCGATTTCATATTTATTGGTGATATTACTTTGTGCTGCGATGGGACATATTTGTTTTTACTAGTGCAGTGAGCATCTGACGTTTCGGATAAGCCTCAATTGTTTGGATTTCGTTGTCCTGGGTAGTGTAATGGTTAGCATACTCGAGCGCAATTTAGGGGAGGGGGTTTGATTCCTGTTCCAGGAAGATGGAATTTAAAAATTTATGTGGTTGCGTTACATGGAAGTACAGCTTGATTTATCTCCGCTTTATCCTGTCATTGAAGTTTTGTTTATTAATTACTGCAAAAACATAGAGTATTAATTACTCCAGGTATTTTGAACTTATAAATATTTTACTTGGTAATGCAAAAAGATCAACCTAAATGGATTAAACTAAAATTATTAAAGTGTTATTAAAACGGGGTAGCGGCTCCCTGCTGAAACCACTCTTTAAAGATAAATGAGAAGTACTGAATTTATCGTTTTCCATCTTGAAATTGAATGACTGTTAATTTGCGATGAATATCTCAGGTACTCTGACTGGAAAAACCAGGATTATTTATCCAGCACGGCATACCTTCGTTTGTTCATAATACTTTCGGCAATTGCTAAAAATACTTATTCTCACTATTACCAAGAAAATAGAACATTATTTACAACAAAATTACCCAATTCTATCGTAATTTATTGGCCACCCTAGTTGAAATATGAACTTTACTAGTATTCTGAGAGCTAAAAGAAGCGTACTTTAATGCAAATTTTAAATAACACTTTGTTTTTTAAATTATTAAGTAAAAGCAAAGTAAGATATTTAGTAGGTTATCATTCATAGACAATGTTTCAGTTGCGACCCCATTTTGTGATTATCACTCAGAGCTGATCCTTCGTACTGAAGATAATCATTTTTCAAATTAAATAGCCGAGGACATATATACACTCATGTTCCTGAGAAGCCGAACAACTAAAAAATATTGTACGACGACATTGGTGAGTATATTACTCTCAAACGAGGTGGCATTCTCACAAACCGCTGAAGAATCAGTTACATGCTGACGGAGCTACTCTGTTCTTATAACTGAAAATTGGCAGTTTTCTGTCTGTGCTATTGCGCGATCTCATTTGCTAGGAAGTTTGATATTGCACGTATGACACCGAAATGATAATCTTTTCCGCGATTTTGCTATATTGACATAACCTGTAAAAATCAAAGTCCTGGTTAATACAGCACTTAATTCGTTATCGTAGTGCAGTACATTATCTCTTGGTTCTTCCATCAAATTTCAAGCCTTGTATCTTATGTTAATGCGTTAGTGTATTTTTGAAATAGTCGGCAGGTTTAGTTTACGAAGGAGAATTCCTCTTTCTTTATCATTTTCCCTAACGATGCATAATCGTATAAGTTATTGTAAATATAATTGTAAATACACATGTAACGGTCACATAGCGCATTCCCGCTTATCTCGGATGGAGCAAAATGTACAGTAGCCTTCGCGACTATTTACCACAGCTGCTAAATTGGTACGCATAGAGCGAGTCCCCTAAAAACTTAGAGTGATGTAATCAAATGCATATGGTTATACAGTCTAGTACATTGTCGATTGGAAACCAATGTCAACATAATAATTTTAAGATAATGTCCCGAAGAAAATGCCTATCCGTACGTATATTAATAAAGCTGTTATTTCCATGTAACCTAACTGCAGAAATTTAATAATTTATTGTTCTCGAACCCGCATCTCTGGATTTGCGCTCAGATGTGCTAACCATTACACAACACCAAGGACAATGAAATCCCAAACAACTGAAGCATTTATCTGAAACGTCAGACTTTTTTATTTCGCTGCACTAGTCAAAACAAAGCGTCTCTCATCGTGGTGCTAAGTTAGATCAGCGACAAATGAGTATACATCAAGCTGAAACACATGTAATCTTTAATACACTCATAAATCAAGCTGTTATTTCCATGTAACATAACCACATAAATTTGAAAATGTATCGTCCTCGAAGCGATTTGAACCCGCATCTCTCGATTTGCGCTCACGTATGCTAACCATTACACACCACCAAGGACAATGAAATCCTAAATAACTGAAACATTTATCTGAAACGTCAGACTAACTTATTTCGCTGCACTAGTCAAAACAAGCGTCTCTCATCGTGGTGCTAAGTTAGATCAGCGACAAATGAGTATACATCAAGCTGAAACACATGTAATCTTTAATACACTCATAAATCAAGCTGTTATTTCCATGTAACATAACCACATAAATTTGAAAATGTATCGTCCTCGAAGCGATTTGAACCCGCATCTCTCGATTTGCGCTCGAGTATGCTAACCATTACACCACCAAGGACAATGAAATCCCAAACAACTGAAGCATTTATTTGAAACGGCAGACATTTTTATTTCACTGCACTAGTGTCTCATCATAGTACTGAGTTAGATCACCAGCAAATGAGTACAATGTACACTGAAGAGCAATTCAATTAAAGACAGCTCGCGTTATGCAAATTTGACGCTGTGGACGGCCCTGGAAACGGAAACGACAAGACGTATGCAGCGATCCGACATAATAAGGAGTGATGCGACGGGAATCAGTAACAGTCGGACGCAGTATGGGTAAGACGAAGGAACTAAGTGCATTTGATCGTGGGCAAATTGTCGGGGCCCGACGAATGGATAACTCCATCTCGGAAGTCGTGTGGGTACTGAGATTTTCACGAGCCACGGTGTCATGGGTGCACCCTGAGTACATCAAATCCCGTAAAACAATCACTGCAAGGGCCAACTGCCGTGGACAACAGCGTGTGGATGAGTGGGGTCATCGTCGGCTAGCTAGCAATGTAACATAGGATAGACGGGCAATAGTGCAAGAAATCACTCGGCAATTTAACGCTGGGGCACAAAAACATGTAAGCAGCCACACCATCCAGAACCATCTCCTCGCTATAGGGTACAGAAGCCATCGCCCCATGAGGGTACCGCTGCTGATCGCACATGACAGGGTGCAAAGATTAGCATGGGCGCGGGAACATCCCTACTGGGCCCTAGACATGTGGAAAAATGTTGCCTTGACTGATCAGTCGAGATTCACGTTCGTACATGCGGATGGTGGGATACGAGTATGGCGCAAACCACGTGAAGCGATGGATCCTTCTTTCCAGCAGGGTTCTCTTCAAGCTGGTGGGGGTGGCATTCTCGTCTGGGGATTGTTTACGTGGACTGAAATGGGAACCCTGGTACGTGTGACATCATCCCTCACAGGTCAAAGTTACCGGGATATCCTGGACCACCATTTGCTCCTGTTTGTGCGTCTTCAACATCCCACTGGGAACCTCATCCTGCAACAAGACAATGCACCGTGCCATCGCTCCCGCATTGTATCCTAATGATTGGATGAACCCTCCATCGACGTGACCTCGCTTCCCTGGCCAGATAGGTCACCTGACTTCAATCCCATCGAGCACATCTGGGATGCCATCAAAAGAGATGTTTTAAACTCTGACCCCCTCCATCAAATCTTCGTTAAATGTGGGAGCTTGTTCAGAGGTTGTGGATCCATATGGCTTGCCAATGCTTCCGGTGTCTTGACGAGTCCATGCCGAGTCGTTTCGCCGCCATCATCAGGGCTAAAGGTGGTGTTACACGTTACTAGACAGGTATCTCTAATTTAATTGCTCTTCAGTGTACATCAACTCTTGCTTCCCAGTTTCGATTGCTTTCAATGGGATTCTGTAAACACCATGTTTATTCATGCCCTGGATTTGTTCCTTGTCCTTTTTTACTATAGACCAGATGTTGTGGCTCTTTACCCCAAAGTTCAGTACATACGGTCTGCATATATTTTCTAAGATATTGATTTTTTGAGGCATGTAAGGCATAGACTCCACATAGCGTTTTGATGGCTCGTCATTTCTGATTAAGGTACACGACATGCTCTCATGAATTTTTTGGAGTGCCTCGTCCACGACATAGTAGGGTAGCCAATTATAATCCACCGTTCACATAATCAGTTTCACACCTGATGATGAATCCGATGCGGATTTGAAATGGCTAGTGAAATTTTAAACGTAAATGTTTTTTAACTATGGTGTATATTAAATATGGGGATTTTACATTAAAGTTTTTACTTTATAATATCCTGTTCAGACGACAATGATCTACTTAATACACTACGGAAGCTGTTGCAGTATTCACATGTGATCACTTTCTCTCCTTATTTCCTCTTCCAATTATCTCTCATACACTGACTTTTCTTCATCTATTATCTGTTTCTCTGATGTATTAGCCCTTGCAATTTCCACAGCGTAAGTACGCTTGCTGCATGCTGGGCGCATGTGTCTTTGTGATCCACAAATCCCGCATGGGAATTCACACTCTTCAAGGCTATGTTCCCGTGACCTACAATTTTCACAGATAGTAATATTGCACTGAAATGCAATGTGTTCTGGATTTGTGCAACGCCTACAAATCTTTACTAGTCCCGCATGTACACACATATTGGTTGTTATTACTCGGTGTACGTTTCTATTAGGAGCAATAAAACCAAAAAGGAACCAAATCTATCAGACCGAAATTTTTGCTATATGTATCTTCCCTCAATTGAAGTATAATCAGTCGTATGTTTTGTTAGAAATAGCTTGCAGAACATATGAGGTTTTGATATTGTCGCCATTTTAGAGGGGGAATTAACTTTCGGAAACGATAGACATTTGCCCATTTATGCTATAAATTTTAACAAAAATTCCTTTCTTCTTTCTAAGAACTAAAGACTCTTTCGTAACAACAACGAATGTAATTACCTGTGATAACGCCATTATCACATTATTTTCCCTCCAAGCAAGGCGCTAGTCGCATGGGTTCACATATAATATATATAGAATCACCTGATCATCAGATTTCTTTATGGCTATTCAATAAGATGTGTTTAATAATTCCTTTAGGATTGTTGTTAATTTAAAGAAATATCGTTCTATCTATATATTTTTGTACCATTGGATATGTGGACATTTGGCAGCAAAATGTTGACTCTTTTTTTGTCATGCTTTCTGCAATTTTTCTTGTGCGCACGGATAATTTTGTCATAAATATTTACACCGTTGTAATAAATTATATAGTGCATTTCCCCTTGAGATCAACAACTTCCTCGAATTATCTGAATTAAGCTGTAATGCGTACATCAATTAACAGTTATACTTTCTTCCTTACTATTTGTTTTACATCTGCAGGAAAATATAGACGTTCTGCACCCAAACACCTCATTTGATGTTTCTCATTTTGATGAAGTGTGACCCTAATGTTTATACTGTATCATTCTTTAAAATTATTTATTTCATTCCCTCTATAATAGCAACTTATTTTTCAAATATAAGTTAATATGCAGAAATAATCAACTCTTTTTATTTTATATTTATTATTCCACTTAAGCTGACTCCCTTCCGATAACAAAAACAAACGATTATCAGCACCCTGGGCTTCAATAATTTGTAACTTGTTTTCTGCATTTCTAAATGCGGTTTTTTTTCCTCACAATTATTATATATTCGTGTTTCAGATAATGACTGGTAACAAAAAACCAAATGTTTTCTTTTCAACTCGTGCGACATAACGTGCTACCTAAAATGGCCATTTTCCTTTCAGGTTAAAAGAACATTTTTGGCTGTGCAGCACTTCCACATAGACAGCCTCATGGACGTTTTTGGAAAAAGGTGTGATATATGGCATCTTATTTTTACTTCAGAACTTTCCATATTTAATTCTGCTACATACCGCTTTCTCCAGAAATACGTTAAAATTCCCCAGCAAAACGGAACTATCGCAAAAGCTTTATCCTACAACAACTGGAAAAGCATAAAGATGTGTGCGATTGATTTTAATATAATATTTATAAAAAATATTATAACATTTATAAAAAAAAATAGAAATGTTATAATATTATTTATATAGTGTGTATATTATAAAAAAATTGTTTTATAAATGTTAAAATATTATATAAGATTAAGAAAATGTTTTAAAAAAATCAGCAGAAATGTTGGACGTCTATTCAAACACTTTCTTGGTATAACGCCAGGCTTGCTGGAATTTGTTATCCTGAGTTGAAATTCTTGGTAACAGTTGGGAAATTCATTAATATATACCAAAAGTTTGAAGGGAATTACTGTACAGTTTGCGAATTAGATCCTGAAGAATTTGAATATAGACTTTAGAAATCAAATTGAATATCTAGTTCATGCGTACGCCATGGTATAAAACCATTTGCAGCACAGTAATAACAATAAAACAAAAGAAGATTGATAAACAGTTTTTGTCGTTGAAATATTATGTCTGCAATATCCGTATAGCGATTCTATTCAAAAAGTAATGAACGTTAAAAAGTGAAATAAAATTAGGCATTTTTTCAAACATTTTATCTTTATATCTTGCCCACGTATATTTATATAGACGTGCCCTACTCTTTCTTTACTTAATGCGGAGTTTAAATCAGAACATTTAAATTTCTAATATATGTATTTTAATGTTATTGTGACGATCCTCCCCTCGCATAATTAACATGGCAAGAAGCGTGGTTAATTAACGGTATTTAAAACTTTATTGGGGATTTTAATTAACGGAGAGTTATAATTTAAACACTTGCGAGGGGCGGTATATTAAGAAAAGATCTTCTAGCACTTTGAATTCAAGTGGCGAGTTGCAGGTGTTTGCCTCGAGAACAAAGAGCCCATAAACGGAAATGGGACGGGTCAGAGTTTAAAAGCTATTCCCCATGACTCAGAAGTGTTTGGACGGCAAAAGCGTTTGAAGCTTTTGTCTGTGCCGCGCGCAAAACAATGGAAGCTCTTAGACTTGAAGAGCGGTTTATAATAAATGTCGCGGTTTCAAGTGTTGGAATTCACCGCTTTAGAATTTCTTGGAGAGGGAGATTGTTGTTAAACACAGATCCCGTTTGATATCCGAGAGAACTGGGCCTCGATTTTTCCTCGTGCGGGAAAAATGCTTGCCGTCCGTCTGCGTGCTCTTGCAATTCTGAGCATAAGAAGTGAAGATAGCTGAAAAACATAAGCTGATGAATAATAACCACCAGATTTACCTAAAAACTCTCTTCACCTTTGCCGGACTGTCGATACCTGTCCTAAGGAGCGATTTAAGGTGAAATGCAGCAGAAGCATAATAAGTACGGAATATCGCCGCCCTCATACAGAGCGGAGAAGAGAAACGCCAACATCGTAAGGGGCACCCGCAGAGGAGCCGACCCCCCCCGGCAGAGCAACTTCGCAAAGACAGCGGGGAAAGAACTTTTGTGCGTGTGTCTGAGTACTCGTTCAGCGACTAGGGATGATGTCGTTTTGACGAAGAGACCGCGTAAGCAACTCGGCCTCATTCAACAAGGAAAAAGAGCTATTCGTACTGCCGACATATTAGTGAATGTGAGTGAATGATTGTGTTGTTTTCTTCGTGTTATACGATGGATACTCAAGGACCTATGTAAGTTATTTTTACCAGTATTATTTGCGGCTCATTGTGAACGAATAGACTTTTTGTTAGGACATATTTTCTGAAAGACCGAAGAGGGCCATAGCTTGCCAGAAATTATAGCCTTGTAATTAGATGAAGAATCCGGTGTAATTTATGCATGTCTCCATTAAATCCCTGTTTTAATTGTTACACTGTCCCCCATTGGTTTATTGGTGTACTCTGTCGGCTAATTGGCTAACGAGGTATTGCCGGATTCAGTGATTCGAGTCGCCGTCCGGAAGTAATTGGGCATCCTGACAACTAAGACCCAAAGTACGCAACATTATTTAGCCGTCTGAAACACTCTTACACGTGATTTTACACTTTAAAATATTTTAATGCACAACACATTTCATGATGCACTAAATCTCAGCATTATTTGTCATTGTATTTGTAACTATTCCCACACAGGGAAACATTTTTGCAGTTGAAATTTCTGAGTTATGCTAATTAAAATCCCTGAAATATTTTTGGTGATATACATATTAGAAATATATTTCAAACTGTTTTCGTAGAATGAGCTTTCATCCTTGCAAATGGAGATGCTTTTTTTGAATCCAATGTGCAATCTTAATGACAAAGCGAATAACATCGAAATGGTTTGAAGTTCGACTTCCCAAAAAGTTAGAGATGGTGGGTTTGTCTTTGTCAAACGCTCCCTCTTTTTTCTTGAGGGATTCGCCCTAAATTCGGGACGGGAAACTGCTTGTAGTCAACTGACATCCTGACGGTTGTCTTTGTTTCCCCCAAAATTAAACATAATCTTCTTAGAAGTCCTCTGCTTTATGGTGAATTGAAGAAAGCTTTCGGATTTTACTTTATGTTAAAATCTCAAAATTCAACGTTATTTTCTAGCCTAGGCATGCATGCTAGAATCGCTCTTGGCTTTCTAGTTCTCCAGTATAATGCGTATTTCTATTGTTTCCTTGATCAAAATCATATCCTCCCGGGTGCCGCAGTGGTCTAAGCGATGGATTCGAATCATTCGTCCGAAATGGGTTCGGGTTCGAAACCCGGTGAGGCACAGATGTTGTGTTAGTCTTACGGCACTGCTTCTCTCCCTTCCCTGGAACCAGTAGCCCTGCACTAGCGACGACTGACTGCTTGTAGCCAATTGAGTTGCTCACGGTGGTCGTTAAACCCTTCCATAAAAAATCATGTAAACAAGTTGCTGGTAAGATCAAACTTTTTACTAAATAAGCAACGTTTAATCTCTGAAGTAAAAAATGTAGCATTCATAATTACAAAACGTACATTACTACTTCCAACGCTATCGAGGTGCACTAATGAAGTAATAGCAAAGTGTTGGTGTGCGGTTCCTCGACATTTATATTTAGGGTATATTTATATCTCACATTAGTTATTTTTTTAAATCTACTCATTCTCCAATAACTACATTCATCAGACAAATTCAAGAACGTATGAAAATCACAACTTTATCAAATATGACTTTTACATATTTCATTTGCTAACGTCGCTGTTCACTTATTCATATAAATCTCCAATCTCTCTGGTGTAAATGTTCATTGAGATTGAGTAACAGTAAAATTCTAGTATGATAGCACGATAGCACGATATTTGAAGAAGTTTTAGGAAGGGAGGGTCTGATCCCAGGTCTAAAACTGCCCTTAGAAATAGGAAGCTGGGAGATCTGAGTAAGTGAACTCAATAGGAAAGGCAAACAGAAAAATGTAGGGAAGTGAGAGGGTGATCCGTGACATCAGTCCGTGAGGAAAGGGGTAAAGGGAAGCGAAACACCGCACTACATCACTGAAAACCTCATCACCACCCGGCCGCCGACACACCAGGGAGTAACTGAAACTCAACGATACCAAATCAAAATGCCCGAACAGAATACATTTCACCAGATGGTGAAAAATGTGGTATGAAATATGCTAACCATGTTTTTTTTTTTTTTTTTACGAAGTTTAGGGTGTGCAGTTACTGTGAACAACTACTAACTCCTTCTTAGTCTATGGGCATTATGGAATTCATTTCCGCGGAAGGGATAGGCGTCCAACATAACTCACCACGGTGTTCAAGCTGGTTTGCAAGTCGTAAGTGTATTGTCGTTTTTATTTCCTCAAAGCCGGTGTTATTTTTATGACTCTATTATGTGTCGGTAGTCGTAATCGCCCCAGTGGAAACAGAGAAAATTACGAGAAGGTGACTTTGATTATATATATATACACTATCTACCAACAATTAATTGGACACCCCTGCAATCGACGATATCTGCGGTCCTGAAACACGTCACGGCCGCCGCCCTTAAGTATCGTGTGGGAAACAACAACGCAACCAGTCGCATGCAAGATGCCACGCAGTTCGGGCTCTCTGATTTCGAGAAATGTGTAATCGTCGGGTATCACAGAAATGGCCGATCCATACGTGACATATCCAGCGAGTTGAAGTACACAAAATCGACAGTGGCCTACGAGATTGGCAAGTGGAAGATGAGAGGTGACTGTCGGAATGTGTCCCAACCCGACAGACCCACAAAACTGCGAGTTAGAGACTGACGGGTGCTGGCCAGATAAATTCGGAAGAACCGCACCAAATCGATGGGCCACATTCGCGAGGAGCTTCAACAGGCATCCAGGAGTGTTCTTTCGATGAATACCATCCGTAAGGAAGCCCATCTGCTCGGTTATCATGGACATGTTGCTGCCCACAAGCCTTTGATCACCAAGATCGATAGCCCTGCTCGGCTAACGTGGTGCAAAGAACGTCGACAGTGCACCGTTGAACAGTGGAAACAGTTTCTCTGGGGCGACGAATCAAGGTTCACCCTCTACCGTTCGGACGGAAGGGTCTGGGTTTGGCGTCTGCCTGGAGAACGCCTCCTGCCGGAATGTATTGTGCCAACTGTGAAGTTCGGCGGCGGTGGAATTATGCTATGTGGTGTTACTCCTGGTATGGCACGGGACCCTTGGTCGCAATTCCTGGTAGACTCAACGCTGAGACCTACTGCACCATTTTGGAATACCATGCGCTTCCTACGTTGAGGCAGTTTTACTGGGTGGACCCATGTTACTTTCATGATGACAATGCCACCTGTCATGTTGCGAGGTCCACCATGGCATGGTATGGTGACAATGTGGTTAATCGAATGGACTGGCCTGCGCAGAGCCCGGACCTTAACCCTATCGAGCACCTCTGGGACGAGTTGGAGCGTCGACTTAAGGGGTGGTCCCACCGTCCGAAATCGGTGAAGGAACTGACCTGTCTTCTCCATACCGAGTGGAAGAATCGTACAACGCCTGGTTGAGAGTATGCCGCGGAGTGTCGCAGCTGTAATCGCCGCTCGTGGAGGCTCCACCAACTATTGAAGGTGAATAAACTTCGTTTTCCTTTGCTATCACAGGTGTCCAATTATTTGTTGGTAGATATTGTATATATATATATATAACATCATCATTGTCAACCATTATGACAATCCACTACTGGATGAAGGTTTTCCCATATTTCTTCCAAAACTGTCACTCTTGAGCCTGCCTCTTTTATGTTACTCAGGCATACGTTCAAACTCCTTCCACCCATCTCCCATGTGGCTTTCTTCTGTCTCTTAGACTCCAGTGTAAAATTTCGGTTGTCCATCAGTGGTCAGTTCTTCTGGAAACATCCCAATGCCATTTCAGGAAATCACGATTCATTCCACTCCTTTGAATTTCCTTATATTCAAGTTCCTCTTCTTGTCTTTCCTGGTTACATGAAGCATATATCTCTCCATGCTACTTTCAGTGGTGTGCTGCCTTTGTATAACTCTTTTAGTTACGGTTCATGTATCTGATCCATCTGCAAGAACTGGCAGGATGCATTGATTAAACACTTTTCCTTTAAGACATAATAGTATATTGCTCTTGAAAATTATACTGTTTCTTCCAGAAGCTATCCAGCCAAGTTTTATATGCAGAACAATTTTTTTGTCAAACTATATATATATATAATATATGCATATATATATATACCATTGTCAACCCTTATCCAAAAATCCTTTTGTTATATATATGTAACAGCATTTTAAAGTAGTAGTTTACTGAAAACAGATATTTTATAATATTTCTTTCCGAAGGGAGTGCAAGCCAAATTTTTGTGCATTTGCTAGGAAAAGACAAAATCTTGTAAAAAGGCAAAGCACTCTCATTGAAAAAAGCTGTAAAGTAGAATTGTTGAATTCATGTTTAAATGATTTCCCTTGAGAAAACATGAGAGGATGTTCCTTTTAAGTTCAATCTGTTCAAACCTTAAGTGCGATTATGTAGTTTTGCATAATTTATTTGAGGGTAGGTAATTCAGAATTTCCCCATCTCGATTGTCAACACGATGCTTTAAAGGGAAGTGCAAACTTGAAGAAATGAATATCCTAATAAAACGTGTGATGTGTTGCGTTTCCAAATATTCTAAAAGTTATTATCTGGCGTAAGAAAGTAAAAGGAAAGGTTTTATTGAAATGATAGAAATGATGTATGCTCTACGAAAGCAAGAGTGCTGCCCATTTCTGGTAAAAGTGCGCAGTCAAATAAATTAAAATTTACTGAAAATAGGATTTCCTTTGACAGCATACACATATTTTTGAAAACATAATTTTTTAAATTAATACCATGAATAGAAACGATGTAAAGTTCATATGAATAATAGTTTATTCATTACTCATTCATTATGCGTGCATAGCTCTGTGCAATAGTCAAATATGGCACGAACAAAAAATTGGTGTTATTCTACAATCTAGAAAATCTTAAATATAGAAAGTATTAAATGTAAAATTACATATTTTCAGTATTTTATAAAAACGTTTCTATATTAATATATATTAATGAATTATTTTGAAGCTGGGTGCTTGACCTTAGACGTTTCTATGAAACTTGGCGTTTTGTCAAGGGATTTTCCAATACACTAAATATTCTTTAAAAAATTACACGACTCATGTGAGTCTAAAATCTCTTTTTATTGTGTGAACAAAAACACTCATCAATTGACGAGTTTCCGCACCCTACTTGCAGAGTTTGTCTGGGCTAAATGATGAGACCCTTGCGGCACTAACAGACGACGGTGAAACAATTCAAAGATTTTGAATCTTTGGAACAAACAATATTCCGTTCACGCGGAAATGTGAGTTTGAGAGATATGCACGTAGTGTGATACAATGTCCGTTGGTTCCTCGGTGTAACTAAAGGAGATTTATTTCGGCATCTGACATTTCCAAGGGCAAGGTTTCTTTCTGGGTAAGGGCGAGTTACGAATTCAACACTTTCTCGTACTTATGTGTTGGGCAATTGTTGAAAGTAGTGGTAACTTGTTGAAATTATAACACACCCGCACCCGGGCAATACAAGGTGGTCCTCCGAAATTTCAGATGCCTGTTGAAATTTCCTGAACAAACATCAGAGAAACAACAGATAATGTACAAGGTGATGAAAAGTATACAGATTTGATATTAAATGTGTACAAGACTTAGAGTTTTAAAACTAATCGCCTTCGAAATAACCCCCTTGAGAAGCTATTCATCTATCACAGCGCTGTTGCCTGTGCTGCAAACATTGATAGAACATATCTTAAATATGGAACAGCTACTTTGACGCATTTGTATTTTCTCTTCAACATTGCTAATTAATGCTATAGCAAATTCATTTCAAAATTGCTCGTTAGTCCTATATGCAAATGTTACTTCGCAATCCAAGGTTTAGGAAGTCATCTGTTATAATAGAATGTTTCAAACTACATTCATGAGAGGTTTATTCACTTGCAAAACTAGTATTTTTAACAAATTAATGTGTAATACAGTAGTATTTTTCCTATCTTCTTATGTAAATGATGTCTCATGAATGTCTACATAAGATATTTGAGTTGGAAACGTACATTTTTAAGCAGTACCTTGGGAACAAATTATACATACACAAAATCATGACTGAGACAGAGAAGATATATTAATGATCAATAAAGAGCAACACAGCACACTAAAACTTGCTGTCGAGTTTTAACTTCGCTCTTGCAAAGATCGTTAATGGTGAGATTAAAACTCATTCAGACGTCAATTATTTTTGTGCCAGCCTCTCAAATTACAAACGTCAAAGTATCTTTAGTTTTCTCCTATATGCAAGTACTTGTACTCAAAGATCCGGGAAATCAGGGTCTCTGATTCGTTGTTTCATTTGTGTAGCGTAAGAGTATATACCTGATCAGTAATAATACCATGTGTAAAACGTACGGGATATGTGCAAAATCTCATTTTCAGAAACCAGCAGTTTATTGCTTTTTTTCTTTGATGTTATCGGAAAATATGGTCTAACCGAGAGCCATTGTTTGATTCTAAGGTTAGCAATTCATATTCATTGTTTCTAATGCAAAACTAGGAAAATGATCAGAGCAAATATTAACATAATTAAAAGTCATGAAATGATTCTGAAAGAAGGCAGTCGAGAATATGACATCGAAAACGTTTTAAACACAGGAAAAGGGCGGCAACAATCAACATGGAAATATTTAGGGGCCTATCAAAGGAGTTAGACAGGCTAGGATTGCAGCTGAATTTGATAATCAGCAAAAAAATTAGAGACTATTAAAGTAACACCATTTTCTTTGTGTTTGTCTCGAGGTTTAACGAAACGCCGTGCTATAAAGCAGTCGCAGTCTTTGATTTAGGACTACTAGTTCCAGGGAAGGGAGAGAGACAGCGCTGCAAGTTAAGCCAAAATTCCATATCCTACTGGGATTCAAACCGGGACTCATCTTGGACGAAAGGTTTGAAGCCAGCGCGCAGAGCACTTCGTCATCGGGGCGGTAGAAATTGTAGAAAAATTTTAACCGGGGGCGGTAGAAAATTATTTCTCTTGAAATTTATGACTCCAGAAGTAGCGCCTCAAATTGACATACGGAGCATGCAGCCTCAATGTTATGGCCTCCAGTTTCTTTTTGTTTTGAGATCTTTTGTAGTTGTTTCCTGTAGATATAATTTTATTACTATATTTTCTTTCCTACCATTTTGGCATATTACTGCAAAAAAAAAAAAAAAAACAATCGATGGTATGTTTTCATTGCTTTTAAGGGAAACTGGTCTTTCAACAAAAACATAACTTTGGAATACTGCGGTTTTACTGCAAGTTATCATTTTAATGCGTCAGACCGACTGGATTGTTTTTCTGTATACCATTCTGCACAGCTTGTTCAGCTTGCAAAAGAACATGACACAAATTGTTTTAAATAACCCATAATTTGTTACCGAACAGGTAGGGGTTTAATACTAATAACTATATTACCAAAAAAGTTATTGTAAGCCAAAACAACTGTATAATTGTACTTCATCCATGCGAAAACACAGCTCACTCAATTTCACACAGAGGAATAATTTTATAAGTAGAGTGTTTCAAATATTCAGCACTTAACACGATAAGAGGTTTAGATCAAAAGTAATTCACCGTTAATGTTAATATGCAAGGGATTGTATGAGCACGTAAAGCAGGGATGCACAACATTTCAACTCCTACGAACCTATTTCGCATTGAGTGACCACACCCAAATGGTTATTCCCAAAAACTACTTTCTAAAATTTCAAAATCCAACACAAAAGAAAAAAATAGGCCAAAAAACGAGTACAGAAATTAATTAAACAAAAAAAAATCTCAAAAAACATGCAGGGGTTCCCAAAAAAAAAAAAAATACAAAACGACACATAACGACACCTGCACATATTTCATATTAACGTGTTTTTTGGGGGTCCCCAGTGAGAGAGTTGATGTCGTTTGTTTTTACTGTTTTTTTCATATCTGGTACATTGTTGGACACGGCAATCCACAGGACTATTTCAAGTGTTCATCAGTTCGACCGCAACGACCTCATGATTTCAAATATGTAGGTACAGAAAATGTTTTTCCGCATAAGTAGAAGCTTCTGTACAATGCTGCCGTTTCTTGAGCGTCGGGTTTAGTCTCATCATTTCATGAGGCATGTTGTATATATAACATTCTACAAAAAAAACTACAGCAAATGTAGCCCTCAATTCGAATTTATTTGAAGATTAACAACACCCACCAGAAAATCGGCAGGCACAGTTTCACCAAGGAAACAATAAATGTGCTTACTGAACAAGTTTCTCTCTTTATCATCATCATTGTCAACCATTATCAATCCACTGCTGGACGAAGGTCTCCCCAAGTTTCCTCCACAACGGTCTGTCTTGTGCCAGTCTCCTCCATGTCACTCCCACATATTTACGAATTTCATCCACCCATCTCCCATGTGGTCTTTTTCTGGGTCTTTTCCTGTCCCTTGGAATCCAATCTAAAATTTCGGCTGTCCATCTATGGTCTGTCCTTCTGGCAGTATGTCCAGCCCATTGCCATTTCAGGGATTTAACTCTGATCATGATGTCTTCCACTCTCGTCATTTTTCGAATCCACGAGTTCCTCTTCTTATCTCTCCTGGTTATACCAAGCATGCACCTCTCCATGCTGCTTTGAGTTGTCTGCAGCCTTTGTATGTCTCTTTTAGTTAAGGTCCACGTCTCTGCACCATACGTAAGCACTGGAAGGATGCATTGATCAAACACTTTTCTTTTAAGACATAATGGCATATTGCTCTTGAAAATTATGCTGTTTCTTCCAAAAGCTCTCTAGGCAAGTTTTGTACGCCGATTAATTTCTTCATCAATGTGACCCTCACTTGATATCTGCTGTCCAAGATAAACATACGTATCTGTTATCTCCAGTTTTTCTCCATCAATCGATAAATCTTCATTTCTTGTAAAAGCATTGAACATCACTTTTGTCTTCTGAAAGTTCATTTTTAATCCCACTTCTTTACTCTTGTCAGCAAATTCCTGGATCATACTCTGCAGCTCTGATGGGGTAGTTGCAAAAATGACTACGTCATCAGCAAAACGAAGGTGGGTTAGATAATCTCCATTAATCTTTATCCCTTTGTTTTCCCAGTTCAGTGATTGAAAGACATTTTCCAATGTGGCATTAAAGAGCTTCGGAGATATGGTGTCACCTTGTCTCACTCCCTTTCCAATTTTTATGTGTGTTGTATTTTCAAACAGCCGAATCTTTGCACTTGCATTTTCATAGATGTTATTAATAATATTAATGTATGCATCTTCAATACCGCAGGATTTCAGAGCCGTGGTAACTGCTGATGGTTTCACCGAATCAAAGGCTTTTTCATAATCGATAAAAGCCATGCACAATGGAAGTTCATATTCCCTCGCTCTTTCAATTAGTTCTCTCAGTACGTGGATATGATCTATTGTGCTGTAGCCACTCCTGAATCCAGCTTGTTCTCTCGGTTGAGCCATGTCCAGTGATACCTTCAAGCGGTGTGAAAGAACTTTAGTGAAGATTTTATAAACCACTGGTAGGAGGCTGATAGGTCTGTAGTTCCTGAGATCCTCAATGTCACCTTTTTTATGTAGCAGGATCATTGTAGCATTGTTCCAATCCTCAGGAATCTTCCCTTCATTAAGGCATCGAGTGAAAATTTGGGCGAGTACTGTTTCAATTTCTCCACTTGCTTCTTGTATGATGTCTATAGTAATTCCATCTTCTCCTGGAGCTTTCCCCCGCTTCATGTTCTTGATTGCATGAGCAACTTCTGTTGGGAGGACTGGAAGAACTCTGGTACCTTTCATGATGTCTGCAGTACATGTATCATCCCTTTCATATAATTTGGAGTGGAAATCTTTTACTCTTGTCAATATTTCACCTCTATTTCTTGTTATAGAACCATCTTCTTTTCTCAGAACCATAATCTGTTTTCTTCCTTTACTGAGATGTCCCTTTGCTATCTTAAGGCTTTGGTTGTTTTCAATTGCTTTCCTCACTAGCTCACAGTTGAATTTCCTTACGTCTTCAGTGATACTTTTTCGTGCTGTCTTGCATAGCTCTATATATTCCACTTTGGAAGTCACATCTTCTTTAGTTGTCCTCATCTCTCGTCTTTTTTGCATCAACATTTTGGTTTTTCCTGATAATTTGTTCACATGCAACTTGTTCTTAGACCCAGCTAATTTTGTTGCTGTTTCCATAAGAGCTTTGGTTACTTTTCTGTTAACTTCCGAAATATCCACTTCTTCCGATGTTAGGCCTTCTAAAGCAGAGAATCTGTTCTTCAGTTCCAACTTGAAAGTATTACGGTGTTTTTTAAGGTTGGTTATGTCAATACATTTTGTTTGTCTTATGAGCTTGCCACGTTCCAGTTTAGTGTTGAGGTGCATCTTACATCTCACCAATCTATGGTCACTACCTGTGTTGAACTTGTTCAGCACACTGCAGTCTTCGATGACGAATTTTTTGTTACACATAATAAAATCAATTTCACTTGTCGTCCCAATTGGATGTCTCCATGTCCATTTCCTGTGTGGCTTTTTCTTGAAAAAGGAGTTCAAGATGAAAAATCCTTCTGCCTCTGCAAACTCAACGAGAGTATTTCCACGCTGGTTTCTGTTGCCGTGACCGAATTTACCTACTGAAGTTTCATTCTGTTGCCGTTGCCCTATTTTTGCATTGAAATCTCCCATAATTATCTTCAAGTGCTGCTTACCTTTATTATTTAGATGACGAATTTCCTCATAAAATTCTTCAATTTCTTCTTCAGGATGACTTGTGGTGGGTGCATAAGTTTGAATAATCTGAGCCTGGTATCTTCTCGATAGTTGGATAACGAGTCGTGCAGCTCTGTCAGAAGGTTTCTCTCTTATCAGAGTATAAGTTGATCTTAATACGTACAATAGAAGGTGCAAATTTCTCGATGAGTATTGTCCCTCGCTTTGAAGTACGTCTTTTGGGTTTAAGTAACGCTATCCGATAGCACATCTCTTTTTACACGATGCATTCCAGAAAATGTCGGTACGTGCTGTGTATTATTCGTAAATCTCATTTTTTAAATTCGGGGCATTAGTATTAAGAAAGAGACCAATTTTTTTTTCTCCAAAAAGTAAATTCCCAAACTTTAAGAAAACGTAAAGGAAATAGGTACTCATAATGCTAGATTTGTTTAATGGCAAAATGAGAGCACCTGTCGTGGTCAAAACTTTTGGATACCTCTACTGAATTCTCATTTCTGATGGACGAAATAAACGCATTACATATTTAAATATTTGATTCTGTGAAGATTCATTGCGTCCAAAGACGAACAGTGAATTTTATTCAATAGTTATGAATACATTTCATTTTATTGTGAATTCAGCCTTTCTACTTTATTACCCAGCTCAGTCAGCGTGTTTTGAAATTCTTCAGAATGTGTGCATTTCATCTTTTACAATTGCAGTACAAATATTTCCTTGGTTCAGTGTTTGTACACTGAACGGATAGTCGTTCTGCACACAGGGTTTACAATGAACAAAGGAGAACTATGTGTTCCAGTCACGTGTGCCACTGCTACGAGCAATACCAATAAACACAGCAGGTCGGTACACGTTCGAAGCAATTCACTGAAACGTAATCATGAGGAAAGTGTTAAACGAAAGTATATTCGATTGGCACCAGAAACAGGTGCGAAGCAGCACCAATGATCAATAATTGCAATTGCTGAACTATTGTGATTTACGTATCAGGAAGTTGCACATCCATACCAAATGCGCCGAAATACAAAGGTGAAAACATATGTCAAGCCGACAAATCGATTGCACCTGAACTGATTGGGAAAGGATTGCCTTCTCCGATGGAGTCACGTTTTCTGCTTCATTCAACGGATGAAGCCGTAAAAGTTGGCGTATAAGGCGATAAAGATCGGAGAACAAACACTCTTCAATCATTGCTGGAAGAACACAAGCTGGTGGGGCAGCGGTATGATCTGGGGAATGTTTTCGTGGTATTCACTGGTCTCACGCATAGCTGTGGAAGGCATTATAGGTCGAATTCGTTATAAATCCATCCTCCGAGACACCCATAATTGCCGATTGTCTTCCTTGGGGCGGATTTGATCTTCGAGCATGGCAGGTGACATGTCACATAGCTATAAATGTCCGAAAGTCTTCGGAAGAGCAGGATAAAGAATTCAAAGTAATTTCCTGGCCCCCTAATTCCCCAGACGTAAACTCAATTAAGCATCTTTGGGACCAACTGAATCGTGTTGTTTGCTCTCGTGGTGGAGGATCTCTACCACGCACCCATAAGCGGCCGTCAGATGTACTACAATCAGCATGTCAACACATGCCTGTGAACACCTACTAGCACCTTACTGTGTCACTCCAGCCTGTCTAGCTGCTGTCCGTGCTGCCAACGGCTGTTACTCTGTATATTAGCATATTAGCTGGTGGTCACAATAATGTGATTCGACGACGTATATGTGCAACATTTGTATCTCACGAAAACAGATACACTGTGTGGATGATAAAAAAGGGGAATAATGCACATACATTTGGCTTAAAGGTAAGCTTAAGAGAAGTTAATAATTGAAATGGGATTAAATTTCGTAGAGTAACTTGTTCGTAGTTGTACTTTATCAGAGTTATTGCACAAAATTGTGTCACTGTTTCCTTCAACTTTCGTTGAATAATGGGAAAAATCAACTGATTATAATGTTGGCAACATCTACAGTAATCTAGAAAATTTTCTGTACAGCATAACTCTCAAATATTAGTTAGAGGTCACACATGGCCAGACAAAACTTTAAGTGGTTCCTTATATTTTCCTTGGAAAAAGTAAATCTCAACAAATATAATTCATTCAATATTGACACTCAACAAATTTATCCTGTTTATGTTGCTAAACGTCATCCAGAGAGCTATTCTCTTATTTTTTTCTCATTTTGCAATTATTGCTGAACATTATAACATTTAAAGATCTTAAAATTCCTTGATACAAAAGACAAACTAGAGAAATCGTTCTGCTAAAAACTGAATTATCAGCAGCTGTACTTTGACAAATAAATCCTCTGTCAAATGTTACAATCTAGCTTTCTCACTGGATACAACATGAGGATTTGCATGACCAATTATAAAAACTTTAAAGATGGTCATTTTAATTTTTTATTGTTAAGAAAAAAGTACTTTATACCCATGTTATTGAAAAGTACCTGCACTTTAGAAATGTGTTCTTTGTTGTTCACTGAGTTTTCCAAAACATGCAAAGTCAAACGTGCAGTCAGGTTTACAAGTAAGTAAAAGCTTAGTACGGTCCACAAAAGTGTCCTATTTAACTTTTGAAATATCAGAACACATGTTTTTAATCAGATAGAGGATGGAATGTTCATGTTTCTTTCGTTTCGTTTTCAAAAAAAACAACTTCCTGTTAAAATAGCAAGCAATTTCCGAAACTTCGCTAAATGCCAAAAGCCAAAACAATTGCAAACCACATGGTACGCATAAATATAGCAACTTGTGAACCTGCTTTACAGGAACAAGGACTTGTAAGCATCAAAGTTGAAATGTTTTCAAAAAATTTATTTCTATGTGAATTTTCCTTTTTAAATTCTGCACGCAGATTAGTTTTGGCCGAATCTGAAATTTTGAAAAAAAAATTTGAAAGCTATAGAAGTTTTGACTGTTATGTCATAAACACAGAACGATAAAGAGTTTTAAAACGTCACTCATTTTCTTAGATGCCAGTTGAAGATGAGGAAGAAATTAATTTTAATATTTTCTTTATTACAGTACTGACAATATTTTTGTTTTAAAAAATCTCGTTTTCCCATGTTCTCCACATTGAAAATACTTGGAAAACATTATTTTCAACGGACATTTCTTAAAATTAGATACTTAGAAAAGCAAAGGGGGAGTCACACAGTTCTAGCTCTTTTTTCTTTATTCAAAGCACCTGCACAGTTTGTAGAATGTGATTGAAAAAAAATTCCGATACGTAGTTGAGAAGTTGAAGGCCATGGATATGCACTACTATTAATCATCAAAATTTTCTGACTGAGATGATGTCGATAAAGAGGGCTTAACGATGACACTGGAGTTATGTTCTGCGCTCTTTTATTAAACGGATCTAATAGCTCGTTAACGTCCCTACGTGTTTTTCTTTATTTACTAGCTGTTTAATATACAGCCAAAAGTGGAGGCCAACTTTTGTTATAAAAAAATCTAACAAGCTTCTCGAATCTATTTAAGCCGCTCCGGTAGCGCAGTGGTCTAAGCGATGGCCTCTGATTATTCGTCCGAACAGAGTCCGTGTTTGAAACCAGGTCAGGCATGGATGTTGTGTTTGTCTTACGGCACTGGCTCTCTCCCTTCCCTGGAGCCAGTGACCCTAAATTAGGGACGGTTGACTGCTTATACCCCATTGAGTTGCTCACGGTGGTCGTTAAACCTGAAAAAAATCTATTTAAAACAGTGGAAGGCATATTGTAATTTCGAATTTTGAAACTGCTAATAATTGTTGAAGTGCACACTGTGGACAAATATGTACTGAAAGTTAAAGACTGTAGCAGGAAATAATGCCGAAAGCATGCAAATATAATGGCTATATGATCTACTGAGATTTTTTGTGTTGTACTTATAAATAATATTTACATTATCGTTGGTAGTAACTCATGAAAATTGTCAAAATTCCTAGATAATTTGGAATTCAAAAACAAATCTGATCGTGTACGCAAGATTATCTAGACAACGATTTATAAATAAAATAAATTACTGTTATTCCAAAACAGACATTTGAAAGGTGTCTAGAAAGAGAAAGCCTGAAGGATTTCCTGGTCAAACGACTGAAATATAGTTGGAGAGTGCCGCCCCGGTGGCGCAGTGGTCTAAGCGATGGCTTCTGATCATTCGTCCGAAAGGGTCCGGGTTCGAATCCCGGTGAGGCATGGATGTTGTGTTTGTCTTACGGCACTGGCTCTCTCCCTTCCCTGGAACCAGTGGCCCTAAATTAGGGACGGGCGACTGCTTATAGCCCATTGAGTTGCTCACGGTGGTCGTTAAACCTCCAATCAAAAAAAAAAAAAAATATTTGGAGAGCTAACTGAGGGTGCCGCCCCGGTGGCACAGTGGTCTAAGGCGCTGGCCTCTGATCATTCGTCCGATCATTCATACACTTCTTATTTCACTGATTTTCTGGTTTGGAAAGAGTACTTTGGACATTACTTTGGACGGTTCGAATCCCGGTCAGGCATGGATGTTGTGTTTGTCTTACGGCACTGGCTCTTTCCCTTCCCTGGAACCAGTGACCCTAAATCAGGGACGGGCGACTGCTTATAGAATATTGAGTTGCTCACGGTGGTTGTTAAGCCTCCAAAAATAATAATAATAATAATAACATGAGGGCATCTCGGTAGAACAGTTGTTACAGTGTACAGCAACGGCCTGCAGAGATAAACGACCATTAAGAGTAGCCTTGCCAGTGAGTTCGAAACACGGAATCATCAAAGTGTCTTCCTATTTGGCAGCCTCTGAATCCCATAAAAAGGTAGAAAAATCCATTTACAGTGGTAAAGACTTACACATAATGATAAAGCTTTCCTTCATTTGTTCCTATCACGGAAACTTCAAAAGAACATTAGAGCAATATAGTGATACATAACGCACTGGTATCGACAGATATCTCACCAGTCCTATACCAACGATAGCTATCCATCCGTATTTATTTGGTTTGTGAAGCGTTCTCGGACGACGTTTCATTTCCATAAAGGACATTTGCTGGTTAATGCAGGCAGTTCACTATGTAATAAAACAAAAAAGTACATGTTCGCTTAGTTATTGGACACGAATATGATATATCAACAATACATTCGTAAATGTTTATTCATGAAACTTGTTTTGCGAAGCTGGTCAAGACAGTATTAAAAACATTATGCACAACTTCACATAATAGCTTAGATATTCTGTTTTTAAGACATAAACATACACTTCTTATTTCACTGATTTTCTGGTTTGGAAAGATTACTTTGGACAATTCTTGGAATTTTATCAAAAATCGTGATTAATGGAAAACACAGATGTGAGATCGGAGTCGAATCTCATGTTTTGCAATTTTTCCTTTAGAAAAGAATATATAGCACAGTGCAGCTTTGTTTAAAGCAATCATATTAGCAGTAATTGCCAAATATATCTTTCTAATTGGTTCATATATTTCTTGTTTAAAAACGCAACAGATTTCGTTCCGTATATTATTTCGTCTCCCACAAATTCATTATGAAATGTTTTGCTTTGTCACTTAAAACTGATATGATGCATAATGACAATTACGACTCAAAGGTATTAAGAAATGAGAACTGGCTGATTTATTTCGTCCCGATCTTTTTCCTTATCAAAAACACAATTTCGCATTCCGCTCTTTCAATATATTTCGCTTAATAAAAAATCGGATTAAAAATTAAAACAGATTGCATTTAAAACAGATTTTACTAAGATAGAAGCATTTTAGATTTTGCATAATCTGTTGTACTGTCAACTGCTACTTCCTTTTGCACAACCAATTTTTGAAATTACAAATATCACCACATTACATATACGCATCATTTAGTGAACTATAATGTTTAGATATTAGTGAAATATTACGTCATTATAATTATATTGTTAGCATAAAATCGGATTTGTATGCTCCAAAATGACCTGAATTATAGATTTCCATCAATACTTAATCGGGGAAAAATATGTCCAACAAAAAGTGTCATTTTCTTGTTCAAAAGATTTTTACTTCCAACACTTTCCTTTGTTGATCTTTCTGAATCTGCTCCAATGATAATTCCTTTGGCCACCCTTTCGCTTTCTCTCCCACCAGATTGGCTGACTATAATGGATCTATCTAACGCCTAGTCGTTAAATCTTTCAACGTGCCTAAGCCAACTTTGTATCCACTCTTCTCGCATTTTTTATCACATTTAAAGAGTGCAACGGAAATTCGTTAATAAATTTGAATACGTATCCCCAAAAAGCAGCTTTTTTATTAGCTTATTGAAGCTTACTTGAGAAAAACTTCTTTATGTTCACGAGATTTTAAAATGGAACGTCTCTTTGGCCACTTTTACGATAGTTATGTAAGTGTTAATAATATGCCACGTCTGCACTGAAAGTTCAAATTCGTGACGCTCTGGACACTATATATAAGATATAAAATACATAAAAATGTATGCGACATCATTAAGAGACTAATTATATGGATAATGTATTGCTGTACCTTGTCGGTTTGACAAAAAATAAGAAATCAGTGTTCATACATCCCTCAGCCCAATTAATTATATGAAACGAGAACCCCAAACACAAGAGAATCTTAAGCTCAATGGTTATACTATATATCACTATCACTTGAAATCAATTTTCTTTATGGTGTTATGTGTTCTTAACACTATTCAAGTTATTCTTGTTTGTTAAAGTTTTAAGTTCGGTGCGGTGATCACTCATTTTTCCGGTACTGAAAATATTAAACTACCACAGCATTACCAACACATGCTATGTATTGTAAACATTTAACCAATTCTTCTTATAGGTGACAATATATTTTTTTCATGGGTAAATGTTTGCGTAAATATGAAAGACAGTTGAGGTGCTTGAAATTCATTTGACAAATGTTTAGGATGACTCATTTTCTAAATACAAAACAAACACATTTTGAAACATAGGTAAACCTTCAGACTACCGAGTTATCCTCCGAGAAATGATCAAAATGTGAAAGCAGAACTTTTGTAAAAGCAAGCATCCTTTCGTAGTGTAACATGCTACGTATACTCTAATTTAGTATTGCTTTGGAGTTCTTGTTTTGTCATCTAAATTTGATTTATTCTCGCTAAACGTTTTTCGCGTCTTATTTCCCTACTAACTCTCTCGGTTAGTTTGACTTTCGAATCCCTGAGAACAGGTCTGAAGTCAATGACGTTTTCTCATACTTAAGATAAGAGCTGCTGTTTATAATGTATTATTCTCACTATATTTCAGAATATTTTTTTGAGAATACTGTGTTTTTGTAGTCCTAAATATTTTCGCCCTCAGTGTTTAGATATTTACCACTGCTGAACTAGAGCACAGAATCCTATACTAAAGATTCATAGGAAGCACGGAGGATTGGGAAAACGTTTCCGTTTTCCTGTGTGGCATAGAGTTATTATTTACCCTTTCAGATTGCAAAGCTCTCAGCTACAATATTACTTAAAGCGAAGTCTACGCATTGAAGTCTGTTTTTTCCTCGGGAACCTTGGTGCGATTTGAATCTTTTTCAATGTTATAGAAATATTTTTTTTCAATCCTAAATTTTTCGATTTGGCGGTACTTTTTGCACCTTCAAGGAACAAAACCTTAAAAAACCGGCACTTTCACCAAAAATTTAGGAATAGTATAATTATAGATTATTATCATAGTATATTACTGCAAACCTACAGCTTTTCCTGTAAACACTGGTACTTAAAGGTTGAAGATATGGCAGTTTCGAAGAGAAAACGTGGTGATATGAACATTTAGCGTCAAGTGGAGATTTTTTTTTTGGTTGGAGGTTTAACGACCACCGTGAGCAACTCAATGGGCTATAAGCAGTCGCCCGTCCCTAATTTAGGGTCACTGGCTCCAGGGAAGGGAGAGAGTTAGTGCCGTAAGACAAACACAACATCCATGCCTCACCGGGATTCGAACCCGGACCCCGTTCGGACGAATCAATTGGAGATCAGTTATCAAAGTACCTAGCTACGAAAGGTGAATCAAGATCGCAGTAAATATGTTTCCAGTTATACGCCTATTTAACAGAATGCTATTTAAAGAATTCCGTAATTTTAACTCCATTTTTTAGGGTCCGGACGGAACAACATTGTAATTGATGCCTGGTGTTACCCGATGTAGCGAACAAATTTCATCAATTTACCGAATTTCTTTTACTTTTTTAAAGATCTAAGCTTTGTTAGCCAGCAATTTCCTGTTAAAAGTTAGCTAAACAGAGAGCCTTACGTAACAGAAAAACTTTACGAATGGAGTAAACCATCATTTCAAAGAAAACCATCAGCGACACAGCTTGACGGAATCATAAGTCTCTTCCTCTTTCATCCGACTATTAGGTGTAGCTTTTTACAGGGGGAAGTAATGGCCAACAAGTTCCAAATGACAGCAGCGTTTTTTTGCATGTTTGTAAAAAAGTGATGCGGTGTGGAGGAGGCAATCTACAGAACCCTGGAGATTCTTGTTTTGAGCTACAGTCATAATCTCTTAAACATTGTACGAACTCGTTCCTGAACCTCTGAAATTGTTCTTCAAATTGGGATTCTTTCTTGCTCATTCTTAAACCTACAAGTCAAATTAAACAACACAGCTTGTTTACGGATTAAGTTTTGATGAACATAGTTAGCACTAGAAAGGTTAGAAGTAAAATTTACTGATGACTGTATTTTGCAGAAGTGCATATTGTGAGAGCGTTCAAAAACAAAATGAATGACTGGAGTAACAAATAAGCAGAAAAGATTTTCCATCAGTAAAAAAAGGAAACATTTTATCGCAGCTTGTTGCAAACCCAAAATCACAGACTGCTTTTGCAGGAACATTGGAAATCTCCAAGCGAACGTTGTGTACCATTACGTAAAATAGTGAAATTAGTGCATCAAAATGTGGTCAATTTTCTTGTAAGAGCAAATCTATGAAAATATCTCCCCTGAGTTGGTTGGAAAAAGGCCTTGCCATTTGGTTCCAACAACACGGACTAGTAATTTACCTATCACTTCTGAAGGAAAAAGTAGTTCATCTTACCAAGCTACTTTAAAAAAAGGAATTCATTGCACCCATTTAACGGATTGATCGTTTTAAGTAAAAACATAAGATAATGGATAGAGCTCTATCAGGTGAAAGAAAAGTGTTGATCCAGTGATGGTACAAACAGGGGAAAATGAACAGCTGCCACCAAGTTTTGAAAGGTACAACCTGTTCACATTTTTAATGATGATGGAATTTCACTGATTAATAACATACAGCCTGATGAAATACTTTGTTTTCAAAATCACACCTGCTATAGAGGAAACAACATCAAAAGCAGAATGACTGTTCTTCTTGCTGGAAATGCAGACGGGTCAGAAAAATTAGAGCCATTAGTTATAGGCAAATCTGCTGAACCACGTTGCTTCCAAAATATGAAATCTTTGCCCACCAAATACCAAGCAAATAAAAAGTCTTGGGCTGCCAGTCTTTATTCAAAAGTTATTTAGATGTCTTGGATACTCAGATGCAAGCCAAAAAAAGGAAAGTCCTCTCATTCATTAATCAGTGTGCTGCGCAACGTCAGGTAAACGATCTGAAAAATGTTTAAATAATTTTTTATCCAGCAAATTGTACTAAGGAATTACAACGGCTGGATCTGTGTCTTATTTTTAAAGCTCATTAAAAAAAGCTTCTCATGGCAAAAGTACTTTCTCTTATTGATGCAAAAGATAATGCACCTAAAGTTAACATTCTCGATGCAATGTATTTCGTGCAACGGTTGCGGAATGCAGTTAAGACATATGCCATTAAAAACTACTCTGACGAAGCAGAATTCTCAGGTTCTGAAGAAGAAAAGGAGTCCAATACCGAAAATCCCGTTGATAATTAAGCAGATGACGGTTTTGCACAATGGAATGAAATTGACTCATTAGGTATTGTGTTTTCCGATTGTGTTGATTGTGAAGCACATGTGCATACCTACCTAATACATTCCTTTGATGATGTTTTGTATAAACAGATAGGACTAAATGTGTCATATTCCGATGAAGGAGATAAAGCAGAACTCAAAGTTAGCTGCTTTAGTGATGCTGCTAACTGTGTAGGGTTTTTGAAAATATACTTGATGCGCTTCGATAAACTGTAAGTGATGAAGCTTTTCAACAAACGTCTGGGCGTAACCTGGTTCCCAGAGAGCAAACGAAAGTCACGTGACCCGATCCCGGCACCGCTGGCACTTGGGCTGTATCGACTTTCGGCACTCGGTTTGCTCGACACTCAGCAATTAGGTAGCGAGTCGAATTATGTGCAGAATCACTTTTTCAAACCAAGCCTGCACTCTGGAATAGGTGGTGTTTTCACTATTAACTCTTATCTGATGGGGGTTTTTACTGACTAATAGTGTTGTTGGAACCTTTTTATTAGCTCAGTGTGAACAAATAGTTAATTAGGTCGGTGTTGGGTATTTTAATGTGACACGTTTTGTCAGCATGAAAATACTGACCCATTCTTCCAGTTATTTTGCTTCCAGGACATCTACTTTTTTATCTACTTGCTTCTAGAACATCTACTTTTTTAGCACACTTGGCTTACGGATGGTATTTACCTTTTCCTTTAGCTGAGAGAAGTTGCTACGTTACTCTCCGTTTAAAATCTTTAGGTGCTATATATATATTTGTTTAGTGTTAAGCTGCGGGTCGAATTACATGCAGAAATAACGTTTTTCTAACCCAACCAGCACTGCGGTGCACGTGAGTTTCTCACTTTTAAGACTTATTTGAATCTTGCTGGGCAACATAGGTGGGAAGGGGCTTTTTAATAAGCTCAATGTGGACTAGTGGTGCATACTATCTTTTTATGAGCTCTGAGTTCCTTTTACACTCCTTGTTCTTTCAGGAGGGCTGGAGTGCAAAAATTTCGTGGCTTGCCTTTCTCGAAAAGTTTGACTTTTCTCCAATTTTGAAGCGATGTTGGGTACTTTTATATGACAAGTTTTGTCAGCCAAGAAATGTTGTCCCTCTCCACCAGTTATCTTACTCAAGAGGCTGATCCAGAGGGGGGAACTGGGCGCCCTCTTCAATGGACCAAGGAACACCTTCGATATGTTAGGTTTTAATAACAAAGTGAATATTTTTTCGTGAAAGAAAGTATTACTTAAAAATACATTACTTTCCTTAATTAATTGGAAGAATTTATAGACATACTAAGAACACTTTTTCATTTTGAGGAAAAATATCAGAAAGGTATCCGGTTATTCACGACACTTGCGCAACGCCCCCTCCCCCCTTACAAAAATCCTAAATCCGGCCCTGTCTTATTACTAGTGCTCCTAGTTTTTTTAGCTGTGAACGGAGCTCACTTTTACATACATTTCTAAAAATTAGCTAGAATTATTGTCAGAATATAAAACACTTTTTGGTGTGTAGGTCTCTTAGAGACCGGGATTACGCTGTCAAATTTATTTGCCTACAAATGAATTTCAGTGAAAATCCCAACTTAAAGATTTAATCAGTAATAAACTTTTAAAATTGGACTGGATATATAATTATATGCATTACAAATTTCCATTATGCACGCTTTAACAGCTATTGTTTGTTTTTTTGTTTTTTGGAAGAGGAAAGTTTCATTATTATAAATAACTTAAATAGGTGCCTGAACCACAGAGCATCACGGTAGTCAGCATCTACGGGAGACTGTGCAACATTTTTTTTATTATTTGTATAATGGATTTTTTAATTAAAGAAAAGACTTTAGTGAAAAATCTAATGTTAAATAATATCCTGCTAATTTTAAAGAAAAAATTCCAAAATTTGTAAAGAGTTTTGTTTCAAAGCTTTTACTATTTACAATTTTTCAATAGGTTCTTGAAACTCACAGCACCAGCGTAGTCAGCATTTATGTATAGATATCTACGTACAGTACTGTACCCATTCCGGAATCCAGCCTTTTTTTCAAAGCCACATTGCTGAACACCGAGATGTAAGGGTTACCCAAAGACTTTGGAGAGGTCACCGCGCGCATAGAACTGCAGACTCGCGTGCCAGCGGGGCTGGGATCGTGTCACGTGACTTACGTTTGCTCCTTGGAAACCAGGTTACGCCGAAACGGTTGTCTTTGGGCAGTTTGGGCGTTTGTATGTACCAGCGTTTTGTGCGTTAGGGTCGTTAAACGGTTAAAGAAAAGTCGACAGTAATTTGTAAAGAACATTTAGTACATATATACGCCAAACATTAAAAATTTGTTTACACAATAGCTTTTTAAAAATTGTTCTAAATTTTGCATTTCGCCAAATAAACATTAAATTATGTATGTTTCCTTTAGAGTGAAATAACAAATCACCATGCATGTCTCAATGGTTTTCAAATCAAGTTAACAGTTTCGATGATATTCAGCTCTCTGCTTTGTAATATTTTTAGAGTTCTACTGTTGTTCAAGCTATAGCAGATATTATACACATTCGAAAAGTGTGAGACGCTAATGTGAATCCTTATGTGAGAGTGATTTACCATTGGTCCGCTTTATCATCCATGACAAAGTGACTGCATGGACTATCACAAAGTCTTTTGTCAACGAGGAAGCTTTTTTTCATATGAGGGAAAATATATTTTTGCTGATATGAAACTATTTAGTACCAGGAATTTGTGTCACCGATTAGTGCCTTAATCACCAACATTATTAAGAAAAGGGAAAATCTAACCTAGAAATACAACGAAGAGATTATGAGCCATTGAAGTTCAAGGAAATATACGGTATACCTCTACAGAGATAGAGCTCGTTCTGTGTAATAAATGCTGTCGATGATGGGAAAACCCAGTTTCTACTTTCAGGCGACAAGACCTAATTTATGAATATCAAAGCCGCTCCTCCTCCTCTCGTGAGCGTTCAGACATTTTGTGCAATGGGGTGGCTTCAATCTTGTTCATACCAATCAATTTACTATATAAATTAGGTCCCGCTAGGAATGGAAATCACGACTGTGATTCCTAATCTCCTGTGGTATGTCACCCAGTTGTTCGATTAACTTTGTTCAAGAAGATTCATATAGGTAAAAAAAAACATAGGTTGGATACATTTCCTAAATTTCGTTGCACTTCAACTTGTCACCTGCTGAGAGATATAAAGAGCGTTCTTAAGAAAACCGGAAAATTATTGTTTTAAACAAGCCCCAAACTTAACCATTCGTGTGAAAATCGAAAAAAAAAAAACAATTTAGCAGGAACGGTGGGATTTGAAGTCATAATATATCAAGAATTAAAAAAGGGATCAAATAAACCAAAATTGAGTGATAAGTCATCGAGTGCTGAAAGATAATGCTTACCAGACGGAATACAGACAGATGTGGAATTGTCTGTATTCCGTTAATAGTGATGAAATGTCAGGAATCAGACAAAAATTAGAGTAGAAAAAAGCCATTTCAAACAAACGTGCTATCAAATTATGACATTTCTCAGAGTTTGCTTTACATCTAGAAGTATATTATCTACTGCATTAGGGAAAGCAAAATAAGTTATATTTTACCCTAACAATTTTCCATGTTTGAAAATTTCAAAATAATGTTAATTATCAATGTCGTGCCATTGATCTACAGTTTGTGTTTGCTGAAAAAACATATTTTTTTTATAACAGCAGGTGATACCCCTACTGAATTTATTTTGTTTCTGAAAATAAGTACTCGCTGAGCGTTTACTTTGATATTTCATTTTCTTCGTAATTAATTTTAAAAATGTAAATTGCGACACATACGACTGAATTAAGGTTACTTTTGTATGAAATATAAAAATACTCTGAATTTTCGTAGTTTCCTTCACATACAATAATTTTGATTCATTCCTTGTAGTTACCAATTTAAATGTCTTTTGGTTCATTTATTATATTTCAAGATTCATATATCATTTTCCAATTTTGGTGGATACAAGCCAGAAAGACAGATTTTAAAATGTTAGCTCACATCATATAATGAGATATCCACATTATTGAATATACCCGAGGAACAAAAAGCTGTTGTTCACCTTTTAATCACTATCGAGCATTGATTATGAATCCTTACAAAAGCATCAGAACAAATACAAATTGCATGCATGTGAGGTACTCCACCTCATTTCGTTAGGTGATAATCACCATTCGTCATAGATATCTGTAGTATATCTACCATATATGGTAAACCTGAAACATTATTCTTCTATTCCAGACCAATCAGGAGACAAGCTTTTTTTTCACTTTTGGAGATGTTATTTGAAAGCTTGTTTGCCAACAATAATCAGATAAACTCATTTTCTTAATGAGAAAAATGTATTGCCGTCACAAATTATTCTAAGGCTTTCACCAATGTATTCTTCACTGCTTTCATCAACTTATTATTCATTGCTTTCATCAATTTATACTTCATTTCCTTCAGCAACTTACACTAAGTTCTGAATTAGTGCAAATTACTGGGATATAAATTAAATTAATTGCTTTTGCTCTGCTTTGTGTGGGACACACTTTCTTCAACTTCAAAACGTACTGCTTTGCCAATAGTGCAAATTCGTTATTGTCATTGCATATTAACAGAAAATTCGAATGAACATATTAAATCTAAAAGATGCTGATATATCGAAGTAATTAATATTTTCGCAATTGAATTCCTCCGTAACCAATTTATATCCCTCTTACTGTATAAAAGCCATTACAAACCCTTATCGACTATCCTTAGTGAGTTCCGTAGTTTTTCTGAGATTTAGAGCAAACCTTGTCCAACGCTGCTGAGACATTTTAGTTTGAACCAATTTACAAATCATGGTGCTCAAGAAATTACGCTTTAAAACGTTTTGAAATCATCCTATCATTAATTCGTCTCTAATGAGCATCTGTGTGGAAAACGAAGTTTAGGAAAACAGTTCTGGGTTTTTTCGGCTATTCATGAGGAAATCTTGAAGTGTGAACATAAAGATTTTGTTTTTTTCATCATCAAATAGAGCCCTCCATATGTTCCCGACATATGGTGAGCTCTGTCTGTGTGGAAGCACGCATTTGCTTGAACTTCAATGTATTATCTATAGTTTCCAATATTTCGAATTTAGAATTTTTATTAACATTTTATAAATGAGACAAATTCTGGCAATACAAAGTATTTCTCTTACGTAACTTCACGTCTATAAAAATACGAAATGAAATTCAATCGGTGACTTCCGGATGGACACAGGACTTTGTGTTCACTCATGCGATTGTCTTCCCACGGACAACCACATCAGCCTGTTGAAAATCTCTCTGACGTCAGGCATCACATTCAGATGTCTTTTTTTTCCTCTTTTTCTCAGTTGTGCTATATTTCGAAGAGTTCGAATGTGTTCCCCCAGAAAGCAAAATATAAGAGAAAGTGTTAATTATCAGATACTCAGACCCTTTACGCAATGCATAGTTCTTTGTGATATAATTAGCAAATTAATTAGCAAGTTCAAATTTAATTTTTTGCCAAAAAAAGAAATTCCTTAAAGAAACAAAACAAAAGAATGGAACATATTAAGCATGTATTTTGAAAATTGTTTTAATATTATTTTTGCAATAAAATATTGCATAATACGATTTGTATTTTGGAAATTAATAGGTTGAAATAGATTGTATGAGAGTGTTATAATATTTTAATAACATGCAGTACTTCACGAAAATCAAAAAAAAAAACTAATCTAAAAAATATGAAAAGTTGTATTCGTCTTTGATGTTTATACGTGAAATATTGTTATATCCTTTATTCATTTGCTATGTTAAAACACAAAATGTATTTACTCTGAAAGTACAATTTTTGTGACTACTTACGTATTAAGGAAACAATGAAAACAGCCTCCTTTTTATACAGCAATTACCTTACAGCAGTGAGTGGCTGTCCTACGCAGTGTGGACTGACAAACGCTTGACTAATTCGGTATATTGTTCAATTGTCCCCAACAGATATGTGTGACGTCCTAATGAAAGAAATTCTGGAATCTACTGGGAGATGCATGAAAGTCTTTTGGCGTACAGTTAGGGAAGAGCTGTCCTTTATTTTCTCTTACGACTACCCCACCGAATCTAAGAACCTGAAGGGGTCCCTGTACAAAATTATTTTGTAACAATTACCTAGGAAACACAACCAAAATTCTCAATGGGCGGAACACAAATTCAAATCTGACTTACTACATTTACAGTGAAATATCTGTACTCTACTCTCATGCGATTACGTCTTTTGTCAACACACTTGTACACATACTGCTCGTTTTTCATGTTAATTAATTCATTGCTCTCTTTACAGCACGTCGTTTTAGAGTAAAGCGGTTCAATTTTTGCCATTCTTCTCTGGTATTGTTTGGGTTGGTGCCCTGCTGACTAATACAAAGGCAGCATTTACAATAAAATGCTTTCTCCAGGACCAAGCAACTGGTTCCAAAGAGCTGTGCAGCAGGAAATCGAGTTATAGCCCAAATGTGAAAATAAAGTGGTCAATGGAAGCAAATGAGCTGACACTAAAGGTTAACTACAGAAGTAAGAGAAATTCAAAAACTGATTAATATTTTTAATATGACGATAAGAACTGTCTGAAATGCGTTGTAGTAATCAGCACTGGGTTAACACTTAAATAGTCATTAAATATTATTTCATTAAGAGCAGGTTAAACAGTGAGGCAAACAGTAAAAATAGAGCTATGATATTTCGGAGCTTATATATTTATAATGTAATAACAACACTTAGATGAATGCCCTGAGCACATAGCACCCGTGAAAAATTGGAATAAGAATGGAAGGTACAGGTTACTTTAATAGTAAAGATGAATCCGATGCCTTCGATCCGTCCAGTAAGAATTCAGCAGCTTGGAATAGTCTGACCCGGACACGCCCTAATCCTGCTCACATAATTTTCTCGATGTTCAAATTCATGATTATTCAAGGTTTACGCGATAATGTTTTGTAGACGAAGTGAGTCACGTTACTCGCATTTTTTTTTCAGATATATTCCTAAAAAGAAATATAAGACTAAGTAAGACAAACGGATTTAGAACATATCTCGGATGAATGTTCGCAATATCAACTGATATTTTTTTGTACTATGCTCACTCTGAAAATCTCAGAGCTCCGAATGAATTGCCAAAAGCCAAGCATAGAAGTGGCTTCACTTTTGGTTTACGGAAACGGTGAAATCTATTGCAATACATTCACTAATCCTCTGAAAATCCATTTGATCTATTTTCTAATATTAGTACATGAACATCGTCGAGGCAACTTAATTTCTAAAAGGACGAGCTTTTGCTCTTTGAAAGCAAGTTTAGAGTGAGTGTGTGTTTGTGTGGAACTACAAGTGCATGTCGAGCTACTTGTAGAATGCATTGAAGAACACAAATTATATTAACGAATAAAACATGTAGAAACAGTTTGTTCTTCGACTGCATCTGCAAATTCATTGTGTGCGTGTGGGAATCATATAAAATAAAACGTCAAACGTTTAAGATGAAGAAAAATCTTTATGTTGAAGAAGAACAGAGCTGGATTTGCCATTAGGCGCAACAGGAGCTAGCCGGGTGACGCCAATGCGTGACGAGCAGTCATATTTCACAATACTCTACAGTAAAAACTCCCATTATTTTATATATTAAGTTTATTTTTGTTATAAAATAACAAAACCTTTACAAGGGCATCATGAAAGTAATACTTCCTCCTTAATAAATGAAATTTTGAATTGATTTTAATAAAACTACAATATGTTACCAATATGGGAATTTTTTTTTTCAAATCGGAAACAAAGTTCATAAAGGAGAGAAATCAACAACGAGCCGTAACTGAATTTCTGGAAAAAAAGACATGAGAGGCTCCAAAAGTCCACAGAAGACTTCTAACGGTTTATGGAGGTGCAGCAATCGATATCAGTAATCTCCGACGATGGATGAATAGGTTTCGAGAGGGAGAAAGTTCAGTGTCGGACAAACAACGGACTGGAAGACCAGCAACTTCAGTGACAGATTCCAACAGGCAACGAGAGAAAGACCTCATCACAGTTGATCGTCTTGTCACCATCCAGAATTTACAAAAATAAACAGTGCTCACAATGTGCAGACACTCAAGATAGACGTGACATTACGATTCACAGTGGTGTTATACCATGATAACGCTCGTCCGCACTCCTCAATCGAGACTTCACAGACTATTGCCAAAATGGGGTACACGGTGATGTCCCAACCCTCCTCAACAATCCTCATTTGACTCCCACAGACATTTTCCTGTTTGCCCCTTTGAAAAACATCTTTGGTGGGGAACGTTTCGACGATGTGACAGACGTTAAACCGGCTATGAACTCATGGGTGAAACGAGAGCATCAGGAAATTTTACAAAAATGATTTCACCAATGGGTTTAAAAATAGCGGTAATGTACAGAAAGTATTGGACATTACTTCGAACAGGCTAGTATTATTAACAAAATGCCCAAGTATTTTTACAAGTTTCACGTTTTTGCTGCTATATATATAATCTGATGAGGGAAGAGGCATTATCTTTAGGATGCCCTTTTTAATCGACAAATACCAATGATGGCTACAAAGATGACTACCATTTTTTCTAAATATATTAACCTCTATCATAAAATACGCTCCGTCATAAATGACTGCCAACTTGACTTTGTATCTTTCTTATATATTTTTGAAACATGTAATATTACACTATATCTACGATACTCGTTGAATGCTATGACTTAAATGCATGTCTTAACAACTCAGTTGTTATGCATTCTGCCCAATATTTTGTATCTAACATAATCCTCTTTCGAGTGATAAATTGTGTGATATATTGCATAACTACAGTTATTCAAAGTTTTGTAGTGTATGGATCAACTATTAACAGTCAATCTGGCATCTTAAGAGATTCTTATGTATGTCATCATAATCATTTTCAACAACAACAACTATCAATCCACTCCTGGATGAAGGTCTTCCAAAATTTCTTCCACAACAGCCTTTCCTCAGCCAGTTACCTTCATGTCACTCCCGCATATTTTTAAATTTCACCCATCCGTCTCCTATGTGGTATTCTTCTAAGTCTTTTTCCTGTCCCTTGGAATCTAGCCTAGAAATTCGGTTGTCCATCGGTGCTCCGTTCTTCTGGCAATATGTCAAACCATTGCGATTTCTGGGTTTTTTCTATGATCATGATGTCTACCAAACTTGTCATTTTTCGTCATCAGCAAAACGAAGTTGAATTTATGAAAACAGAAGTTTGTCTGTGTCCTCTTACTCCGGATTAAGTCGCTGTCCCAACTGAGCTACGCGGACCGACTGTGTCGCTGCAGGTTTGTCGTCTTGATACGTGTTTTCACCTCTGCACTACGTCACGGGTTGAGGGATCTTCATTGATCTTTGTCCTTTTGTTTTACTAGTTCAATAATTGAAAGTTATTTTGCAATGTAGCATTGATGAGTTTGAGAGATATGGTGCTACCATGTCTCACTACCTTTCCAATTTTCATTGATGCTGTAACCTCATATATTTAAACCTTTGCACACGCATTTTCATAGATGTTACTAAAAATATTCTAATGTATGCATTATCAGTACTGCAGAATTTCAAATCCATTTCCATTGCTGATAGTTTCACGGAATCAAATGTCTTTTCATAATCGATGAAAACCACGCAGAATGGAAGTTCATATTCCCTCGTTGTTTCAGTAAGTTTTTCTCAGTACATGGATATGATGGATAAGATCCTGAATCCAGTTTGTTCTCTCGGTTGAGCCATGTCCAGTGTTACCTCCAAACGATGTGAAAGAACCGTAATTAATATTTTATAAACCAGTGATATAAACCTGATGCCACTGTAGTTTCTAAGATTCATAGAGTAATCATTTTTAGGTAAGATGATCATTTTGGCATTGTTCCAGTTCTCAGGAAGCTTCTCTTTATTAAGACATCTAGTGAAAACTTGGGCAAGTATATTTCTATTTCTTAACTTGCTTCTTTTATAATGCCCACTGTAATTCCATCTTCTTCTGGATATCTTTTCCACGTTTCACGTTCTCATTTGCATGAGCAACTGACGCCTTGGGGACTGGAGGGACCGTGGTACCGTTCAAAATTCCTAATATCTAGAGTAAATTTATAATCACTTTCATGAAGTTTTGGGTAGAAATATGTTGTTCTTGCAACATTTCGCCTCTATTTGTTATTGCAGTGATATCTTCTTTTCTAAGTGCCATAATTTGTTTCTGTCATTTACTGAGATGTCCCTTTACTGTCTTCAGGCTTTAGTTGTTTCCAATTTCTTTCGTGACTAGTTCACAGGTGAATTTCCTTAGATCTTCATTAATAACTTTTGTACTGTCTTGCATAGCTTCTATAACCATTTTGGAAGTGATATCTTTATTTGTACTCATATCCCTTCTCTTTGTCATCAGCTTTTTTTATGATATTTTCTTTTTATGCTAATTGTCCTTAGTACCACATATTTTTATTGCTGTTTTCATCAGAGCCTAGGTTAATTTTCCGTTAAATTCCGCGATATCTATTTCTTGTGATGTTAGATCTCCAGAGTGGAGAATATCTTCCTCACTTCCAATTCGAAGTTATTATGATGCTTTTAAAGGTTGTTCTTTACAATACAATTTGTTTGTTTTATGAGCTTGCCACGTTCAAGTTCGCCAACGAAATAAACAAGAAAAAATTGTTCTGCTAAGATTTCTGATCGCTCCTGTTTAATGATACACTAATCTGAGAAACCATTAGTAGGCGTATCCCTGGTGTATAAAGGAATACTAGAACTTTTTCAGAGATTTCGTGCTCAAAGTATGGTGCTCCGATTAGTGAAAATAGACTTTTTGGTAGTTTGTTTGTTTTCAAACACGCAATGACTTTGAGGTTTACTCAAAAAGCACTGCGCATAGCGAGGCTTCTAAATAAAACATTAATTTACCTTCTCATTCGGAATTTCAGATCAAATTTGAATGAGGCGGCCGACACATTCGAACACCTACAAGAAAAATAGTGTACTGCAAACCCTTTTGTCGCAGTGTATCACATTCTAACTGCAAACAAATTGTTACACTGTCTACTAGAAAAGTGCGTCATTTTGTACGAAACATTTACACATATAAGTCAGCAACTCCGGCTCTTTGAAAACAACATATTTATAGAAGCAGCCCCTTTGATCTCCTCTGCTCTGAGAGTTTCACTTAGCCGTGCACGAAAGACGTTATGACGGCTAATGTATTAAGAAGCACAGTTTTGAAAATTTCAGCAAGGGGCGTTATCCGTGTCAGATTTATGAGGAACTAAGAAACAGTTCAGGCAAACAGAATACAAGGAAACCTTAAGGCAGGTAACATATTGTCAAGAAAGAAATATTTATTTTTAATATTTGGTGTGTATAATGGTATGTCTTAGGACAGCTATTTTGTATTTTTTTGTTTTGTGTGTTCATTTCAGTGTTTAATGTACACCGAGAGAAACCCTGCTGACACAAAGAGTCGCCGGTTCTTCATTTTGGGACATTGGTGTCATGGATGGGAGAAAACCAGCGCCATAAGAGCAGAACACCATTATTCACAGCGAATTCGAATCCGCTTTCTTCTAGGATCAGAATCGAGAAAATCTTGCCTATGACTACACGATTGCGGCGGCCGTCCTGTATTTTTACGTATATCTTAAAAATTGTATGGTGTATTTTTAAAAGAGCTGACTTCTCGCCTGAACAACTTCTTGATGTGTTACTAAAATATTTTGTTGGTGTAAATTCGCCAGTCAGGGCTCTGAATTCGAGCTTATAGGCACAGTCATCTGGCACTTACACCAATCCAGTAGGTTCCATATAGTTATGAGCTTCCGTTCGCTTGTGAATGACTTTGTGCAAGGTAGATTTATATATACTATTAAATTCCTATAAAAAAAAGGGGGTTTCTGTCGTATACCTACAGGGCATTTTCCCATGAAAATCGGTAATGGAACATGTTCCTAATATTTCGGCAAATACTTTAGATACATTATACCTATACTCGATAGGGTAATTTCGTTACGTCAGCTTAATTAGTACTTCCGTGAAAGTTAATACTTGTGCAACATAAAACTATATGACAAAGTGTAACAAAGTATTCTTCTCATGGTATAGAGGCCATTTCACGCCGTGTTTAGCACACTACAACCTTTTTTACAATGAACACAAATTTAATTAGCACATGTTACAAATAATTTATTTTTAGAATTATTTATTGAAAGCAAAATGTAACTACATCCACGAAGTAAATAATTTTTTTAAAGAAACGTTTCTTCTGCAATCATATTCTGTGCTGGGTTAACGTGTAGATTATGGTGCAAAATTTAGGGACGAAAAATTTCAAAGAACTGTGACGAACATCTTATTTGAAATCAAAAATAATGTAAAATAAAGAAACAGTTCTTTGGTAGACTTACTTTTGAAAAGCTTTACATAACATTTACCTCTCTATGCGTACGCAGAAATCCAGTCAGCGGCGACGATGACGCTGTGAATGCCCGACGTGAGCCGTGCAGTTCGGCCCGGGCAGAATTACCGGTGATCGATGCATGAAGACGCCGCACGAGAATTTTTTTTTTTTTTTTTTTTTTTTGCTGCAGCAGGGACTCTCCTGCGCCAGACGACATTGCTCCTTCATGGTGTCGCTCGTTAAAACAGCACCTCCGTTACAAAAATAGTCCCTACTGTTAAGAGCAAAAGGCAGAATGTGGACTTTTTGGAATCCATTTTTCTTCCCTCAGCAGTTTTTTGGACAAGACTGATTTGTAAAACAATTTTTCATAACGTAAGAGATTAATACGTTTTGTGCACCCACGTCCTCGTCTGACCCAGACGCCATTGCTCCTTGCTGTTGTCGCTGACGGAAACAGCTACCTCCGCCACAAAAATAGGTCCTAGTGTTAAAAGCAAAAGGCAACACAAGTAGTGTTCAGACTCCATTTTTCTTTGGTCAACAGTTTCTTTGACGTAATTGCATAAAAGAAATGTTTTTAAAACGACAGGGCAATTTAAGAAATAAATTTGATTTGAGAAGTTACTCAGGCAAGAGCCTGGTACTTTCGGCTAATGCTGTCGAGCTTGGAGAAGAAGGAAGTGTGGCCGCGGGTGGCCTAGTGGGCAACGTTCGTGACTGCCACTGAAAGGAACTCAGGTTCGATCCCACGCAGGTACGAACGCTCGATCCACTAAATACCCGCCGTTCGTCGGATGGGCACGTCAAGCCGTCGGACCCCGGGTACTGGCCACCCGATAATAAATAGGGGTGTCTTCCTCCGTCTTTCTACTTCGCTTCCGTGTCACTTTCCTGTCGGGCAATCTAGCCCGAATCTCCTAGTTTCCTATTTCTAAGACTTGTTTATAACCTGGGGTCAGACACTCTCTTCCTAGAATCCTCTACATATTATCAGAGGAAGGAAGTGGTAGCAAACTTCTCACAACACAGCGACAAAAAATTGGAATCGGGTGTGTTAGTTAAGCAGGGAGTAGGGGATAAAGTTCGATTCGAACTCCACCACACTTCTATCCTCAATCCCCACTACTTCCCTTGAAATGGATCTCTATTTTAGATTATTGCTGGGAAGCTGACTTCACCACTTTGTTTTTCAGGGGAGGGGCTCGACCCCCCCAGCCGTTGGTATAACAAAATTTTTGCTATATTTAAAGCACTTTCGGACGAATGATCAGAGGCCATCGTTAGGCCACTGCGCCATTGGGACGACCTACGAGATTCGACGTCTATTTTAAAACGCAATTGTAATTCCTCAGTACCAAATGAACAAGGGAAAGAGAAATATTATTTTAGTGAATATTAATATTTTTTAAAAATAAAATTCCGCCTGTGTTTTTATAAAAGTATCCAGCGATTTTATTTCCAAACCTTTATAAAAAAAAAAGAGAAATTATATGAATTACTTAAACAAAGAAAAAGAAGCGGAAATAAATACATAAAAGTGCCCGGAATCATACGCTTTTGTCCTTTTCGACCTGCGGGGCAGGCACGTTACATCCGTCCCCCCGAAAGAGAACCGGGCGCATGGCCCACGGGTAAGCCGTGACTATGAATCGTCGTTGGCAGCCATGCGCTGAAGAATGTGCACTTGAGAACTTCCAGTCCATCTAGTGTGTGGAATGCAACTTCACGCATTTTTATTTTTCGAAGGGCTGAAGAAGGGATTCTCTTATTTTTCCTATCGCGCGGTGTGGAAAAAACATCATACCATTGCGAGATCTTGAACGGCCGGATCATCCGGCAAGTTCGGGCGCCATCATTACGAAGTAAATTTCTCCGTCATTTTGGTCCATGCCGGTGATCGAACCCGAGTCCACTCATTCCGGAAAAAGTTGCTCTACCAACTGAGCTACGCGGAAGTTCGTTTTTGCTGCTATCTGCCTTTATGTCGTGTACGTCCTGCGGGGCAGTCACGTCACAGTACGCTTTACTTGGTATTTACAATCTGTGGTTCCTGAGTTGTTTGCTAGTTTTTTGCATGTTAGTAAAAGTTGTCAAAAACCTGAAGTGCGATTTTTGAATGATTATATTACTTTCTGAAAACAGCAGTATGTGAGACAGTGAAAACCACATATTATTTGAGAGGAACTCAGAAGGACGTAATTTTGAACTCGAAGAGGCGTAATTTCGAGTCTCGCCTTACCAGATAAGAAAAGCAGCTGTGGTTCTGACTGCAACTCAGCTGAGAGATTAAAGGGCTGTTTCTGGTAGATTTGTTTAGAATGTAATGGAAATTTTGCATTTTAATTCCACGTTTAATACGACTGTCCAACTTACCTTCTAAAAACTTTGTTTTATAACTAATAAGTCTGCATTAAGAGGAAATCACAAGACTGTTATCATACTAGTAAAAGAGCATAGAAAAACCTAGTTTTACAAGACATTCAAATCGATTTCCTCCATGTTCGGTCTCTTTCGGGTAACTGTGATTGGGGTGGAATCTAAAGATATCCGACAGCAGATCCCACATCGCACGTGGGATAAAAGTCATTTCTTTGACTATTGACTTTTATCCCACGTGCGGTGGGATAACACAGTAATGTGCTAGCATTAACAGGGATAGTAATGTGTGGTTTCAGGTGGAAGTGTTGCGGACATTTCAGATTTGTCATTTGTGCTGTTAAGGAAATGACGAAAATGAAGGCGTGCGCCTGTCATTTTTATCGCCATTTGAATGCTTTTAGTCTCACCTCCCATGGGAGGAAGTCTTCAGTAACTATTCTGATAAAATATCCAAATCCTTTTTCATTAAAGGCTTTTCCATTTCGTAGGTTATGCTACACTGGTGTGCAAAAATTAAGGTCGAATAGGAGAAATTAGCATAACAGCGGAACGAGCAGGCATAGCGGACCGAAAGACCACTCTGGAGATAGAATAGAGTTCGGTACGGTAGGGCATGCGCATATAGGCAGCATGACGTGGGGTGGGGGGGGGGTGTCGGAAGGGTATTAAGCACACGGTCGGTGTACGCTCAGCCGTTCGGTAAAAACTATTGCACGGTGTACATCAGTATGAACGACATCGAGTTGCTGCCACCGTGTGATATGGCCAACAGGCAATCCAGTAGACGACATATGGATGACTTTACCCGAGGTCGCGTCATTGGGAAGTTGGAAGAAGTTCGAAGTGTGACTAGTGTGGCCGAAGAGTCCGAGATCGCTCACAGCATCGTTTCACTAGCTTGGAGAGCACTTCAAACGATAGAACAGCTGTACGAGAGTTTAGCATTTGTCGTCCACGAGCAACCACGACGGCGGACGACCGGTATATTGTCCTGCAGGCGAGAAGAGACAGACGGTAGAAAGCGGGAGAAATCGCATGGCACATGAAACTGACAACGGGACGTCCGATATCGCGTTTTACCGTGGCCAGTAGGCTGCACAAAGGTGGTCTATTTGCACGACCACCAGTACGATATGTGCCATGAACGCCTGCTGATCGGACACGGCGGTTTCTGTGGCGCCAGGAACACGCGAATTGGACACATCAGAAATGGGGTCGAGTTCTCTTTACGGATGAGAGCCGATTTAGTCTGACAAGCGATTCTGGACGTATACACATCTGGAGAGACCAGGTACAAGCAATTACACCTCCAGCATAATTAAAAGGAGCCAGTTTGGAAGTGGCGGAATTCTCGTTTGGGGCGGTTACATGCTTGGTAGCCGTACCGATCTCCACATCTTCCAAGTAGGTTCAGTCACTACTGTCCGCTATTGTACCGAGATTTTCCTGCCTCACGTGCGTCTGTTTAGAGGTGATGTGAGTCCTGAGTTCCTCTTCATTGACGACAACGCTACACCTCATCATACAGTGGCTGTCGCAGAACTGTTGGATAGTGAAGATATTCAAAGCATGGATTGGCCCGCAAGGTCTTCGGACCTAAATTCAATCGAACACGTGTGGTAACTTCTCGGGAAACGCTTGGCAGCACGTCACCAGCCACCAGCAACGATTCCGCAGCTGCGATTGGCGCTACAAGTGGAATGTGCAACGATGCCTCAACAGCTCCTTGACAACCTCGTCCTTAGCATGGATAGACGTTGTAAATCCTGCAACGCACTCAGGGGTGATCATATACCCTACTAAAGACTGAATTTTTCTTGGCAGCCTCTTGTCACATGGACGCTCCTGTCTTCTGTCCAGTTGTGCTCAAAGTTACCTTTTCAATAAAGTGCCTTTGTATTCCTTGCTTGGACGGTTTTGCTCACTTGTACCATATTCTTACGTCTTGGGGATCTTATGGTATGATTTGAGTCGATGTGGGGCACTTCTGCACGAAGTTACATTCGAAAAACCGTCTCGTTCTTAATTTTTGCACGCCAGTGTATATCTTCCCCACTAGGGTATAAAGCACATACGCAACACATTGCAAATAGTCAAACCATATTTTTTAGGGGGGGGGTTGACACTAATATGTGCGTTTTTGTTGAAAACTCGAAGTAGATTTTTTTTACCGATTACAATACGCACTTTTTGAATATGAGAAAGTGAAGATAATTGGGGTGGGGTTGTGGCAAAGAAAAAAAAATATTTTGCAAGGATGACAGGCAAAGTAAACAGGAAAAGTGGAGAGGCCTCAAAAACTGATGCTATAGCACACCTTGAATACTCTCCAAGCTAGCTCACGATACTTGCCTTCTTTCATTGGTTACGCGCTGTTGACGGCAAAAGTATATAGGAGAAGATCACAATAATGTGACTCGATTGTGTATTTCAGAATGCAGGAACAAGAGAAACTTTTAAGAGATTTTACTGATTTACAGTATTTAGTACCTGTGTACGAAATAATTATTTGTTCATTATAATGTAGAAATAACTAAGAGATCTGAAGCGAAAAATGTCTGAAGGCAAAATAATTACAAATATTTAAGAAATACGAAGCCAAAAATGACTAAAAACGAGGGGCATAATATTTTCATTGGACCCTGGGCCTGCTCATCTCATAGAAGGGGCTTTTCCCACTGATTTTATATTTTTAAGTTCTGCGATTAAAAAATCATGTTGCTTTAAAAACCGAAAATCTGTTAATAAAAAGAAAGAAGGACAAAATCTAAATTTAACACGGCATCTGCCAACTGAAATTAAGTTAACATTTTTGCGCCTATAATAGCGTTATATCGAAATCAAACCAAAAGAGAATTTTTTCTAAAGCTAAGTGTCAGTGTTCACTGATAGCGCATCGAATTAACAAGAAAAATCTGTAAATTAAAATTATGAACATATCACAATTACAATGGTATGTTCCAGGAGCGTGTACATAATTTTTTTCTGGAGGGGAGGTGGGAGGCAACGAAAACTGAAAGCTTCTTTTAATTTAAAAATAAATTCTAATGAAAGTTGACACATTTTAATTAGTCACATTGGGGGGAGGGGGCAATCCCCTGAAAGTGTTTCGCATTGGGCCCTCTCTAAATACGCCCTTGGTATGATCATATTTATTGAACATACCAAGTGCTATCATTTTATTCTTAATTTACAGATTTTTATTGGAAAAACTGGAATTTCGGGACCTGGCTGTTCTGTGTCTCATTTATTTTATTTTTTCTACTTATTATTATTTTTTTATTTATGGTATTCCATTATGGTTAAATACTTCCTTGTTATAATAATATTCAGTAAATTATTGGAATGAAAAAAATATAGTAAAAATTGATATTTATATTATATTTATCTCTTTTCAATAAAATACTAAGACAAAGTCGGAAACAATAATTATATATGTTTTAGTACTTATTTGACTCATTGAAACTTCTTAGTTTTATTATATTTCACATTATGACTACCAATATTTCAATTTTAGATACTTTATTCCATAATTTTTTAAGCACTCTTCTTCCTTTTTTATATATTATAGGGGCTAATGATTTCCATTTTTAAAAGGTTTTTTGAACTCCGAATGTTCCAGTTTCGTACTCTAAGAGTCTCCTTAAGTCACGTTTAACGGCTATTTTAATTTGCTCAGTATTTTTTTATTTTTGTACGTAAGATAAAGCAGTTCTTTTTTTCCATATGTTATATTTTGTAATTGGTAATAGATGCCGAAGTACTACATTTTTGAGTTCAGAGCAGTCTAAAGGAACATGATACAGAATTTGACTTGCAGTAAATTTATGACTTTAATTTAAATATTGTTGTAACCATACGCAGATATACCATGTAAAATTGCTATCTACATATAAATGTTGATGAGTCTCATCTGAACCACAGTAATTACAATTAGGACTGGGTACTAACTTTATTTTATAAAGCCAATTTTTTTCGGAATATTGTTATGTGAAATTTAGAAAAGTACATCTCTAATATGGGTTCATTTTTAAGAATTATGGGTTCCCAGTTGATTTTACATTGCTGTATCCAAATGTAATTTACCGTACTAGATTACAACGTATTTTCTAATTTCGTAGGATATTTTATATTTATTGCTAAATACAGTCTATATAATTTATCATCCTGAGTGATGCTTTTAACGATGTATTTCCCCCCTTTGATTTGCAAAAGATACGTATCAGTGAGACAGAAAGCAACCTGCGAAGAAAGTATTAAGAAGAGAACCAAAACTACAGTGGAAAAGCAAATCGTCTACGATGGGAAGCCGTTGAAAGAATAAGCAAAAGTTATACTTTAACAGTTTGCTGTACAACATCGAAAGGCATAGTGGTACTTTTTAGTTAGAATCAGGGAATCATATGCGAATGAACGAAAAATTTGTCAACATGTGCTTTAAAAACAGTGACAAAACATTAACGAACTATATTTTGTATCGTATGAGTACAACATGGCTCGCTCTCCTGGTAAGATCCCAAGCTGTTGCACTTGTAGCCTTTCGCACTTGAATTGCACGCCGCAGCGAATCTTCCTTTCAACGGAGCAAAGTTTCACATTGTCGTTGCAGTTAGGCCTACCGTAGCGTCTCTTTACAGCATCGCACTTACACGCAAATATTACGATTAAAATCTTCAAAATACAATAAAAATATGAAATTTCTGGACCATTTGACATTAATTTTCATACCAGAAATTCTGTTCGTTGCACTTTTGCTAGGTACTAAATATTTTTCCGACGAAATAATTTAGGACGCTAATCTAGAGATTTGCAGTTTTGTTCATCCTAGCAATATAAACTCATTATAGTATATTATATATAGTATACATATTGCTTCACTAAGTTTCTGTCTCCTAACTTGCTTATAGTTGAAAATTTTCATGCCGTCATATAAACGACAAATAGGCATTAACTTGTAATATCCTGAAAAAAAAATGGTTTGTAAGCATTTTAGTGTGTACTCTAAATTTAAAATGAAATCACCATACGTATTTGTGTATAGTTTTGGAGTACTATGAGTGATTATTAAGCCATATATTTAACGTTGTACTTATCAGACGCCTGTATATGTAATAATGCGGACTTTGTGTTTCCTTTAAGAATTACAATATACTTGTCGATGTGATGAGAATATGAAATAGTTGCTCTAAAAAAAGAACGACTGTATAATGCTTATCAATGTCCACAGTTCACGTAACTATCATTGGCTGTCGCCAATAATTTTTAAATACGGTATGAGTAAACGAAACTGAGATCTTCTCTTATTTCGTTTTACTCCTCTTTGCTATATTTCTATTTAATTCTCTTCTGCTGTGCCAGTTTTTACAAAATGCTGAGAAAACTCGTTGCATATAATTCGTTTTAAATCGGAAACTTCATTTTCCTAAGCGAAATCTGAATCGAGAGAAAATTTGAACTTACAAAATGACACCAATATAAATATAAAACTAACGCTTCCGTGTGAAAGTGTTTTCATTTCGAAACAATAATAATTTGATACGCAAATAAGCTCATCATTGTCTCCTGCACATCAGAACGGAGTCAACGTATCTAACGCCACTCGCAGCCAATGGGTGAAGATCGACTGGGCAGGCAGTATATACACATTTATATAGAAGACGGTGTGTATACATAGGATAATGACACCTGCAAAGCCAGGATCTCAAACGTGTACAAACACTGCGATTAACAAGTCTGATAGAAAAAAAGCACTATATAGCGGCTTAAGATATCCGCGATGTGTGTGTAAAAAGTCACGCACACATTTTAAACGTGCATATGAAGGGAATATTTGCACACGTTGCTTGGACGAACAGCACTAAAAATTAACATGTATGAACCTCTTAGTTCCATCATCACGCACGCCAATTGGTTGCTTGCGTTTTTCATCCTGGCAAATGAGACAACGGAGTGGATGTTCCTGTGTTTGTTACGTTCCTGTGCCCAAACGTTAGTTCACAACTGGGCATCAAAACACCTAGTACCTTTCGTTAACAGAAAGCGAGGCCTTTCCTAGATCACAAGCAAAAAGGAAAAACAGAAATGTTTGAATACTTCTTATTACATTCGGAGACCGAAGCCTCGTACTAGAACTAGATCATACAAGTGAGACAGTAGATGTAAGTCTATCCTGAAAGGTACACTGATTTCGTATTTATTTTTTATTTTCCAAAGAATATACTGAAAACACCTGCAATTTAATCAGATTACAATGATATTCTTCGAGATTGTGTTTAAACCATGTATTACTTTCCTGAGCGAGAACAAAATTTTTAGCGTCATTCATTCTATGTTGAATCGAGCGAAAATAATAAAATCCCAAATTATAAGATTCGAATTTAAATAATTTTTTCACCACAACTGCTTCTAAAATATTGAAATTCCAAATGTTAAAATTTTATATTCCTGTTAGATCAAATGTGAATATTTGAAATTTTGGTGCCGACAGATCTTTCTTTGCATAAATACACGAACACCTCATTTATTTAATCATAGACAACCACAACATTTAAGGAAGAAATATTCCTCAGAAATACAAGGAAATTCAAAAAATTATTCAAATCATTCCGGATGATCGAGACCGTAGGGTTGTACTAGAAAACTAGATCATACAGGTGAGAAAGTCCATATAAGCCAGTTTTGAAAGCGGTTCCATGATTTTTATTTCAGGCAATTCGATACACAATTGTGATTGTCTTGAATGAACTGTGAACCATTATTAATCCGCTGCTGTATGAAAGTCTCACAATATTTCATCCGCGATTGTCTTTCTTGCATATCATTCCGGCATGCTTTCGAATTTCATCCACCCATCTCTTGCCTGCAGTTCTTCTGTTCTCCTGGGTCTTCTTCGGTCCCTTGGTATCTAGCCTAATATTTCAATTGTCTATCGGGGATACTTTATTCCAGCAATGTGTCCATTGCCATTTCAAGTATTATACTTTCATCATGATGTCTTTCACTCTTGTCATTCTCCTGAGCCACGAAATCGTGTTCTTATCTTTCCTGGTTACAAACAGCTGCATCTCCCACCCTAAATAAGGGGCGCACCTAGAAATTCGGAATGAGGGGTCTGGCTCTGCAAGTAACAATGCTCATGTATGTGTACTCACGCGACGTGACTGCTGTATGTTTTGATCTGTGAAAGAATTTAATACATTGTGTTCATGAATTGCTTTTACAAGAAATTAAGATTTATCGATTGATGGGGAAAAGCTGGAGATAACCAATACCTACATTTCTCTTGGACAGAAGATATTAAGTGAGGGTCACATTGATGAAGAAATTAATCGGCGTATAAAACTTGCCTAGAGAGCGTTTAGAAGAAACAGCATAATTTTCAAGAGCAATATGCCATTATTTCTTAAAAGAAAAGTGTTTGATCAACGCATCCTTCCAGTGCTTACGTATGGTACAGAGACGTGGACCTTAACTAAAACAGACATACAAAGACTATAGACAGTTCAAAGAGCCTGGAGAGATACATGTTTGGTGTAACCAGGAGAGATGAGAGGAGGAACTCGTAGATCAGAAAAATGACAAATGTAGAAGACATCATGATCAGAGTAAAATCCCTGAAACGGAAATGGGCTATATTCATCACAGCTGCGTTGCGCGTCATGATCTTCAGATTGCTTGGTTTAAAAAATTTGGGTTTAAATTTTAGGTTGTAAAATTTGTCTTTAACTCTGATTTTGGGAATATATATTTATATATATATATATATAAACAGATCATGCAGAGTGCGCCGTATTACAGCCATTCAGCTATATACACATGTGTGTATATATATAAACACACACCCAATGGACAGAACATTAGAGATACCTACCTAATAGCGTGTTGGTCCTTCTCTAGCGTGAATAACAGCCTGTACATGCCGAGGCATAAATCCACCAGATGCCGATGGTAATGACAGCCATGACTGTTGTCGCCTTGTCCATAACTTTCCCAGAGATGTCGTCGGTCTCGGATTAATGGATCTGAGCCTCTACAGGGTCTAAATCCTCTGATCTTGGGGCCACTGGATGTTTCCAAACTCAGATGAGAGTCCCTTAAGCCAGACCTGGGTGGTTGAGGCAGAGAGAGCTTCCACAGGGGTTTAATCAGGGAAGCTTGGGGGCCACTGAATGTTTCCAAACTCAGACTCAGATGAGAGTTCATTGAGCCAGGTCTCGGTTGTTGCAGCAGAGAGAGCGTCCACAGGAGTTTAATCAGGGTAGCTTGGGGGCCACTGGATGGTTCCAAACTCAGATGAGAGTTCCTTGAGCCAGGCCTGGGTAGTTGCAGCAGAGAGGGTTTCCACAGGGGTTTAATAAGGGAAGCTTGGGGGCCACCGAATGGTTCCAAACTCAGACTCAGATGAGAGTTCATTGAGCCAGATCTGGGTGGTTGCAGCAGAGAGAGGTTCCACAGGAGTTTAATCAGGGTATCTTGGAGGCCACTGGATAATTCGAAACTCAGATGAGAGTTCCTTGAGCCAGGCCTGCGTGGTTGAGGCATAGACAGCTTCCATAGAGGTTTAATCAGGGAAGCTTGGTGGCCACTGGATGGTTCCAAACCCAGATGACAGTTCCTTGAGACAGGCCTGCGGGACAGCGCCCCTGTGGCGCATTGTCATAGCTGCAGTATGTGCGGAAGACATGAAAGCGTATCGGTTGTTAGCCAGCTCATGATGATAGCGCCCATCGTTTAAGAACTTTGGCAGATACACAAAAGAGACCTAATGTGTCCCATAAGAAGGCTCCCCGTAGTATCACCGTTTTGGACAGAGTCGATCAGGCTCGACGTGGTCATAGCGTCATGCTGTAAACGCCGGACCTGCACCTTCCCGTCAGCTCCGTACAGCTCAAAATGGGATTCATCTGACCACAGGATGCGGAGCCACTCTGTAGGGATTCGGTTTTCTTGTTTCCGACACCTGAAGAGGCGCAGTTCCCGATCCCGAGCAATCCACACTAGTACACGAGTTGGGCGTCGGATTCCGTAGCCCAGGTAATGCAGAGTGCGCAGTGGCCCGGGTTATGAAAAGTGCGCCGTAGCTCAGGTTATGCATACTGCGCCATAGCCCAGGGTATGCATGCAGAGTGCGCCGAAGCCTAAGGTATGCCGTAGCTCGGAGTATGCAGAGTGCGCCTAAGCCTAGGGTATACCGTAGCCCAGAGTAGGCAGAGTACGCCGTAGCCCAGAGTAGTCAGAGCGCCGTAGCCCAGAGTAGGCAGAGTACGCCGTAGCCCAGGGTACTCTTAAAAGGCATGTCTGTCTGCTGCAATAGTGTTCCATAAATACAGATGCTAAAAAATGTGTTTCGACTTTAATATCCGAATTCCAGAAACTAACATGAATGTCCGTTTGTTTCTTTTGCTTTGAAATGTTCAAGGGTTCATCAAACAATAATATACTGTGCAAATTAATCTGGACAAAGTAAAAAATCATTCTTTTTTCCAAAACTGTGCCTTTATATCATTCTATGTCTTGATATACACTGATAAATACCTGTTTTAGTATAAAGTATGTCCTCATTTAGCAGATATGACCTCCTAAATTCGTTTTGGCATTGACTCCATTAATTGAATGCACATATTTTTGACTTCATAATCGTGTTACCACACTTTTATAGCATTCGTTATCATGTGTTCTTTGGTTGTACGTATAGTAAATTTTACCTAAACGTCTCTTCAAAATATTCCACAAGTTTTCTATGGGATTTTTCAGGCCAATCAAGCACATTAATTTGATTTTCCAGTATGAAATTCTTGACCAATTTCGAATTGTGACATGGGGCCAAGTCATGTTGGAATGTAGCCGCCCGGTGGCGCAGTGGTCTAAGCGATGGCCTCTGATCATTCGTCCGTAAGGGGTCCGGGTTCGAATCCCGGTGAGGCATGGATGTTGTGTTTGTCTTACGGCACTGGTTCTCTCCCTTCCCTGGAACCAGTGACTATAAATTAGGGACTGCTTATAGCCCATTGAGTTGCTCACGGTGGTCGTTAAACCTCCAATAAAAAAAAAATAATGTTGGAATGTCCCGTCGTTCCAACATTCTGTAAATTAGGTGACTGTAACGGGGGACTGCTTATAGCCCATTGAGTTGCTCACGGTGGTCGTTAAACTTCCAATCAAAAAATAATGTTGGAATGTCCCGTCAAAAGTTTGCAAGAATGGAACAATCCTACGTTGTAATATTTCAACGTACTTGGCTGATCTCATCATATCTTTAACAGGTACTAAACTCCCAGTGCCATTTGATGAGTAAAACCCCCAAAACATCTGTTTCAGAGGGCGCTTTACAGTTTGTTTGTCCTGCTCAGGTCTTAAGGGCTCACAGTTGCTTCGTCAAACGACATTTGCTTGTGAACCTTGCACAAATAAATCAGTTTCATCATTGAAAATTACCTTTTCCCAGTCGTCAGCAGTCCATGAATTATTTTTTTTGGCCCATGATAAACGTTTTATCTTCATTTTCGCATCCAACTATTGTTTTTTCGTTGGTCTTCTTGCGTTCCGGCCAACTTCCAGAAGCCTACGGCTTGCAGTTGAATAATTAACGTCCCAATCACTAGCCAATAAATCTCTTTGGAAGTCGATGCTTGTTTTTTTTTTGTTTTTTTTTATTCATTTTACTATTTTTGATTAGATATTTATCGGTTCGTGGAGTTGTTTTTCGTTTTTCTTCCTCATTTACCTCTTCTTTTTGGATACGATGATCCAGATTCATTGTATCGCTTAAGCAGTCTTGATTCACTTGATTTGCCTACACCAACTGCAGAAACGATATCTCTCCCTGTCATAGAAGTGTAATCCTTCAGAGCAAATATTTTTTCACACTTCCTTGGGGAAATATCCAATATTCAATACACGAAAGCAACTCCTACTCACAGAGAGCAAAGACTAACATCCAACTGTCACACACGAAAGCTCGCAACTGAAGCTGAAGTGCCTATTTCCTGTTTAAAACCGGTCAAACCACATTCTTACTATCTAGTTCTAACAGTCACACCACCTCACAGCTGATAAATCCGGTGTACGTGGGTTTCCGATATCAACTGGCGATCACATTACAATTCTGAGAATAAAATAGTTTGTCCCAATTAATTTGAACGGTACAGTAGAACATAATTCTTTAATTCACACAGTTCTTGCAACATAAGACTTTGGAAGTAAGTTGCTATCCAAAACACTGCAACATTTCCTTTGATCTGCGTTACGTCACGTATACATGTTATGCGTTGTAGTAAGTTTACAACAAAACTCCCCGATTTTCTCCTCTGGTAATAGAATACCTTTACTTGACATTTTATTTGTCTCCTTGAGATGGGGCAATATGTAACTTACTTGTCATTATTTCAAATAATTATTTTTTTTTCCGGAAAAAGAGTAACCTTGGGATTTGTATAAATAGAAATCGTCAGAGCACATAGAAAATGCATGCTAACCGTGAAAAACTTAAAACGCAGAAGACCAAATAAGCATGAAATGACACGAGAAAACTGAATCGTGAGAATTTCGGCGATCATATTAGAGAGCATCTAATGTTTTCAGAAATAATGAGAACAACACGCGACGTCATGTGTCCGGAAAGTATGCTCTGATATTTTACTAATATCCTGTGACAAATGAATAGCATACTGCGAGTGAGATGTTTCAATTTCTTATCGCGCATTTTCGCGCACGTATGAAATGAATCAGATAACTTTCTGAATATGCATTAATAGCGGGAGATTCCTATCCAAGATCTCATGAATGCAAATCCTTGTCAAATAAAAATACGGTTCAGTTTCAACTCAATCCTCAGGAACAATTACCTAAGCTGGTTATGATGCAGACATTTTCTTAATTTTTTTTTCTGGTGTTCTCCGTATCGAAAAATTAATGACTTTTGTTTGATACCTCTAATGGATCTGCCGCTGTAATAACAGACCCAATCGATTCGTCTTGTTGAGTTAAAATTTTTTGCTAAAATCCCATAAACTGACGAACAGTAAAAAGAAAAATAACATGACTTTTACTTTTAGTTGATAAGGCTACATACCCTCATTTTCCGTATTATTTTTGTTAATGAGAGTTGTCCTATTATTATCTTACTTTTTCTTCGTAGTGGTAAATGAATAATTTATTGGGCTTTAAAATGTATTTGACTTACAGTATAATATCACAAAAGAAAATATATTAATAGTTTCTATAACTTCGGTTGATTAATCTTGATAAGAAGTGTTCTTATGACGAGACTTCAATCCCGATTGCTGACCAATCTCTTAGAGAAACAAGTCCTTGTTCTTTCCTTCTGTGGTTTTTTGATAGTTACTGAGATACGCAATTATTATACTATAGATTCTGAAGTGTACTATAAAGACATTAAACTTTTTCCACCATCTTTGTGATGACATTGGAATCTTTTTCCAATTTTTCCAACTCAGTAAACTTAGAGCGCGATATGATGAAAACACCAGTAGCAAAAGATGGGCAATGCAAAATTTGATTGTTTTTCGAACAGGTAAACTCACATATTTTTTCTTTTTCTTTCATGTTTTGGTTTTTCTTTGAAAAGGGCTTTAAAAATATACATAACACAAAAGAATCTAACACATTGATTTGAGTTGCGTAGCAAAATACTCGTAATAAACAGATCCAAGTTACTTCAACGGAGAGAGTTTCAATAGGTATCGTCAATTATTGTTTCGAATCTGACATAACATGCCAGATTTGACTTTGTTGTTTACCGTGTTAGACTTTCCAAGTGTCACGTGTATTCTTCCAGGGCACTGCTGTTGGCAGAAAATAAATGCATTACGTCTAACTTTGGAAAATAAATTAAATATGGATTCTTAGAATGGCCGACTGAAAAAGTACATGCTTTGTAACAATGGTTAAGTCACTGAAATTATAAGAAACATATTAACACTAAGAACAACAGGGCGAATTCAATGTAAGTGAACGTACGGCTTACGTTTCATCCTCATTGAAAGTAATCAGAATCACTACTTTCTTCTTTTCGTGAAAAATGAATCCTAGCGAACATATTTCGCTTTCCCGGAATTCAAAGCAACACAGGATGTCTCTCAAATTAAACAAGTACTTTTATATTTGTATACATTTTCTTTTTGGGTTGACTGGCGACACCCATGAAATGTATTGCTAAATCATGTAAGACTTGAACTTGTCTCCGTATATCTGAATTCTTCCGTTTCGTTATTCATTCAGTAACTCAGATTTCGACGGATATTCAAAAACGTTATCAGCCTAAAGATTAACTCATTCTAAAATTGAAATATCAGTTGTATGATTTATAAATTTCGAAATGGGTTATTCTTTTCTTAGAAGCACTAAAACGTAGAATTTGATGCAAATTCTACGTTTAGATAATATTTGCAAAGCTTTGATTTCCGAACAGTATACGTCTCGTGCTAAAACCCGATAGTAAACTGAAAACCGTCTAAGCACGATATATGAGATGATAAGTTAAAATACTTTATTAAAACTAAAATACAAATGAGATATTTGACACCCCGCCTGCAGGGTCCACCTTCTGACTAAATAACAAACGGAACAAAGGCGCCAAAGCCGCAGTTTTATAAGTATAATGTGACGAAATAAGTCATGATCTGCGCATGTCCACACACTAAATCGAACATTGTCATAGTGATTTGAGATACACTAAAAAGTTGTAACATATGATAATATCGACATTACAATACCCACAATTAACTGAAGTGCAATGCATGCACCACTGCAATTTGAAGTAAAAATGTAATTAATAACATATACATGTACGTTTTTCAGCTCAAAGTAATGTTCCAATATAAGGAGACCCTTCTAGTGATATCGACTAGAGCCTCCAGGGCCGATCTCCACAGGAACTGTATGAACATAGGTTTTCCGTTATTACAGTAGACAGCGTTCATTTTACAAATGTATAGGCTCTCAGTGAACAATAGCTGAGATTTAGATGAAGATGCGGCAAGAATATAAGTTTTTCCCATGTTGGTTCGTGAGTCCGATTAAACATTTGCCGGGCTAATGCTGTAGAAGTCGCAATATTTTAAATGCCATATTGATGATCTGACAATCGGGCTTTGAGTGTCCGAGCTGTAGAGGCAATGCAGCAAGTGTCCTCCTGATCAGTGATACGGGATTTAAGAGTGATTTTATAAATGCCATGCCTATGTAGATCTTCTGTTCTATATCGGATCTTTCTGATGATGGAAAATATATTTTTAGTCCAGAGTACAAAGTTAATGCCAAAAGGTCGACAAGCCGATTGAAGGGAATCGAAAATGTGAGCGTTAAACGATATTAACCCCACGAATCTGAATGAGTGAGATTCCCGAAGTAAGGAAGAAAAATGGGCCCAAAACATCTCCGATTCTTATGCTCAATTAAATGCCTGAAATAACAAAATGACGTATCAATGTCTTTGACAGCATTCAGTTCGACATTTCGAATTGCGGGGTTTTAATTTTAATAACGTATTTTAATTTATTTGACCAGAAAGGAGAAAGAGGAAATTTTATAACAGGTAGGGTGACAAAAAACATTCGGAATAAGAATGGGAAGTGAAGTTTTCCTATACTTTCCGCCTTAAAACTAATTCATAAAAGCTCTTATTTTAGGTTTAACAATACTATGTAACTTCAATGTTTCGGGGCTACTATGGGGTCAACACTTTCTCTTCTTCCCGCCGAAGTCCTTTTGTAGGATCTGGAGGCTAGGATTCTGTTCACATGCCGTATTAAGACACTCCTGTTTATGCGGTATGTGGATGATGTTTTGGTCTTCTGGCCCTCCACCTTCTCCGAATTAGAATCGTTTGCCAATTCCATTTCATCCTCCTAACCGTCATTGAAATTTACCACCGAAGTTGAGACTAATTGTCGGAACTCCTTTCTGGATGTCGTTCTTACTCGTACCTTTAATTCGTTTTCCATCTCTTTTAGTGTTTAGGTAAAAAAAATGCAGGAGAAATTTGCTGGCTTCCTGCTCATAATAATTCACATTTATGTCGAATTTCATCAATTTTTTCGACATCTCCTTTTCTAATAATCAGATCTGCATAATTTTTTTTTTACTATTTTTAAAGACAACATACATTTTAAAAATTATGTAATGGGTATGTTATTTGAGAAGACATGAGTGTGTATATGTAAAGAGTGTGTAATTTGAAATTTAATTGAACACACAACCTTGTCACTACAGGACGTAAAATGTATTAATGTTTGTCCTATATCTGGCTGTGTAAACACCGGTTGAAGTAATAAATATTCTTTCATCCGGTAACACGAATAATACGCGCACGTACTCACCCACAGACCTGGCTAACGATGACACACAAGAACATCTTTCGCATCAGAATAGTCCTTTGAGAAATGCTTCCTAACGCTTATTAAAAAAGGGTTATACAACACCAGGTAATTCCAAACAACGAATACAGTGGTGCGCTGATCGCCGTTATTGGACATCTCAGGGGTGAAAGAGAGACGGGTGGGGTGATGAACCATGCTATTAATTCTCTCTTTCGCATGGGCACATTCGCGTGTGGCGTTCTCTCATGGAACGCTGTCAGGGAGCTCCATTCTCCCTACATTTAATATGGAAGGTGATCAGAGAAAGAGTGTTTGATAATTTTTTGTTTGTATTTTGGAGAACTCTGTATTTTTGTTCCACTTTGTGGCGCCCTCCAGGCAGGCAGATGGCCGGGTACGAATTTACCCTGAACACCCAGGCACCTTCGTTTTTTTTGGCAGTAATTCGGCTCATGTCTTTGACTGCTTCAGCAAGTTCGAGAATTTTGCCACACTTGGACAATTGTCGGGATATGATTTGAAGAGCAGGACGTTTACGTGTCGGAATGGCCTACAATAAGTGTTGATCTATATCAGACAGAGTGTCTGTGGAACAAACTGGGATTTAAAATTCATCACCTTTCCGTTAAGTCCTTTATCTTGAGCATCACTGTATTAAGCTTTACAGAAGAAATGCGCAAAGATTCCGATACAGACCTTCCGGCATCTCGTGGAAAGCTTGTGTTGAAACATCGGTGATGCCAGAAATTAACAAATTATGTACTGATCACGGGAATTAAATTATTTTGTGTTTGATGGACCTAAATGTTTGAACACCTTGTCAATGTATTGCATTTATTAAGTCATGCTTCCCGTTATTATGTCAACAAGAAGGGTTTGACAGATTTCCAAAAATTAAACTTGGGTAATGACTTTCCAAGATTTTATATTTATATTATATGTTAAGAAAAAATAACCGAAAATTATTAAATACAAGACATTTCTGGTACGCTTAGTGAAGCGTCTCCGCGATCACTCTTTTTTGTTTGAATGCCCCAAAACGTGCAAATATTTCCCCAAGGTAAACATAACTACTTCGAAGCTCTCATGAATGAAATAGTAGAAGTTAACTAAATGCTTGTGTGCCATTTCCGCATTATCAGGGATGCCCGGTTGAACAGTGGTTTAACGCTGCCGTCCTCCACAGATTCCCCAATAGTGGCCAATTACAGGCTTGACTAAGATGCGCGATTTAAATGCTTTACCCAGCATAATGTGTCACTCTATCTCGGAAGACGCCAACACGCTGAAATATTTTCGTGATGCAGTATTCCGAGTGTTTCTGCAATACGGAAATTCTGGCAAAACAGCAAGCTTTCGAATAAAATGCAGAAATGTAGCAGCCTTTCAAGGTCCGAAAAAGTACTTCTAAATGTGTAGGAGACGGAACCGCTTGCTCGCAATACTACCTCTGCTAACGACATGACATAGGGATCAATAACTTGTCTGGGCGAAAAGCGCACCGGCAGTGCACAACGTAGTTCCGAAAACGGACAGCCTTGAGCGATTTATCCAGATCTAAAATATATCTGGTAGTTGGGAGAGTGCCGTCTGGCATTAACCGCATGGAGCCACGTGTTGTTGATCTCAGGTTGAAGCATTAAGTGTTGCTGATCGCAAAGTGGCAGTCTCAGGTGTCTTCAACTGGAATTCATTGGGAGTTTTGGAAAGTCTACAAAGTGCTCCTAAATATGTAGAAATCCTTGCCGACTATTTACATTCTTCATATCCAGCATGCATCCCAGTGGCAATGCATATCACAACAAGGTTGTTGCGTTTCACGTAGATCCAACCGTGCTGCTACGTATTAATAGTTACACGAGCATTGCAATGAATTTCGAACGCCACAATGGCTGACTAAATATTTGATGAAACTCCATCGAACATAGTCGGAGTATCATCAAATAGACTGCCTGAACACGTTTTCCATTGTTTGCAAATCTGAGCGGTTTATGATCACGTTTGTATGAGATATAACTGGTCAATGTTCATACCTGAAGAGCATTTCCTTAAGCTCGTGGAATCAATGCTTCATCATCTGACCATCGTCATTAGGATATTACGCGACTTAATGGTTTAGTACACAAGCATCTGTAATTTAAGGACACTTTAGGGTATATTCCTTACTTTTGTAATGTTGTATTATCCGGTTAACCCAAAAGAAATAAATGTATGGGGGTACTCTTTATACTACATTATCACTATTTACCAAATTTTCAGGGTTAGCCCTTATTCTTTACCTTTATTTCTTTTGTGTATATCCGATACTGCAGTCAGCGGCGTTTCCTGATACAGAACTAAAGGCGTTGTCAAAGATTTAATAATGTGTTAAGTGTTAATTCTCACCAACCCCACCCCATGTCTTTTTCTTCCAACAAATATTTCAATGTTGCTCCGAGCAATTTACGTGTAACTTTAGAAAAAGTCTGAATAAAATTGAATCAAGAAATACAGTATTCATTACATAAACAATAGGAAGGCACCTAATTAAGTGCATTAACCTACTTAAATATGTACTTACGAAAATAAAGTAGAAAAAATAACATAATAAAAATTCAGGAAAACAAAGTGATTACTTACCGTCATTTAAATTCCAGTTCCATTCTTCGTTCTTTCTGCAGGAACTCCTTGATCACTTCTTCATATAATTTGGATTTATCCACTTGTCGCATCGTAGAAAGTAATTCTTTTTCAATGGAGATAAGGCTTAGATTATCCATGCGATGCTGGGTTTGTGTGGCGCGGTAGAATGTGTGGATCCGCCTCAAGGACGAAAACGACCGCTCGACGGATGATGTTGTGAAAGATATTGTTGCGATCAGCATAGCCAATTTGTATATTTCCGTAAATCCATTCATTAGGTTCATTTCCAAAAAATAATCAACAATTTGAATTGGTGTTTTGTCTGAACCTTCATTGGAAGAATACCATACAAATAGTTCATTCTGGAGTTTGCTCAAATTAAAAAGATCGCCATAGATTTCCTGCAATTTTTTTAATAAATCGCGAGGAAACTTTTCTGTTTTCTTAAAGTAGGTCATTTTGTTGGGTTTAATAAATCACTGCAACTTTTCAAACGATGCGAATCTAATTGTTATATGATTGCCAATATTATCAATTATTTCGAAGTAAAGTCTCCGGCAGTAGTCTTTCTCTGATTCATCGTTCAACCTCTGTTTTTTTATTGGACGCATTTCTTCCTCCCTTACTTCACCAAAATTCTCCCTTTCTCTTTGCAGTTGCTGTTAAAACTCAGTTATTTTAGTACTGCAGTACAAAATGTCAACATTCGTGGACTGCAGTATACTGAATAATACATTTGAAAATGCAAGCAAATTAGATAGAACCTTTATAAAAATATGTTTTTGAAGTTTTTTAAAAAGCCAACAAATCCTCTTGCTGACATTGCAGTCAAATGGTAGAAGTCCCCACTTTCATTGACTTGTTCAAAAAACATTATGAATGCTTCTCTGTTTTCATTGACTGTATGAAGAAATCTTGAGGTAAAATTCCATTGGGTAGGAGCTAATGATGGTAGCTTTCTGGACATGGAAGCAGAAAGTAGGTGTAATCTTTTAGGAGAATGAGAGAAAAATGTCGGTATTGATTTACGACCGCTAAAAAAGACTTTAAGCTCTTTGTTGCACACTAGAGACTGTGCAGCAGCAAGTTCATTACATGAGCATAGTAATGCGTGATAGAACTTTAGGGTACGTTCCCAAAACTTTGCCTTGAAGTCCATTGAGATGGCCACTCATCACCGCCACTCCATTGTACGTCTGGGCAATTAATTTATCCCCACACTTATATCGGTCCACGATTACTTTCACATGATTAAACGGAGCTACTGCAATTTTATCAGCGCTCACCTCAAGAAATTCCCAAAAACGTTCTACGATTTTTTTCTGTTAGACTGAAAACTACCGCAACGCAATTGAGAGCTGAGATGTATTGCTTACATCTGATGTTTCATCAAGCCTGATGGCCAAAAAATCGGTGTTCTGAATTTCGTAGTCAATTTTATATCTCACGGACATTAGGAACGGAATTTATTAAATCATTTTGAATGCTTGTCGAAGTTCCGCGGAAAACTGTAGAAGTCGCTAAATGTTCTTTCCATGGGGAATCAAACTTGGCACTTGCAATAAGCAACTTGATATAATTTCCCCTATTAAAAGATACTTCATTTTCCTCATGACCTCGGAATGGTAGTTCCTGTTTCGCTAAATAGCACATGGCTCAACCTCTTCAATATTTCCTTGTTCTTTTTAACTTTTTCATTGTGCAGCTCGATTTTAACCCTTCTTTGGGAATCGAAAAGAATGTCAATTCTAGTAGGGGACGCAATAAATCTGGTGAATTTAAAAAAACTAGAAAGATGAATTTCAGACTCACTGTGTTTCTTCACTGCAGTATTCAAATGATTCAAGTAATCGTACCCTTCATGATTCCAAAGAGTTTTCTTATTTGAGAACAACAAGCATGTCCAACAGTAAAAATTGTTATCTACATCACATCCCCAAAGCCTGTCTGGTATTTCATATAGCTCTTTACGAAAATGTCTCTCAAAACCTCTTCCAGCGACATTTTTTCCTTTTACACGTGTTGATATTGTGAGATTAGGACATGGTCGGCCGCTGTCAATTACTTGTTTCTTTTCAGCATACGAAAGCGATGAAAAACTACAGTTTAATGGGTTTTATTATTGCACTCTCACTATCCATCTTGAATCTTAAAACAACTGAACCCCCAACTTCACTGCGCAAGCAACAATACAATCGTGCGGAAAACAGAGACAAACTGAACTTAAGCAAAGCATGTAAGCGTTGAAACTGCATACAACGACTTCGCTGATTTTCACACTTAAGTGAGCCGGGTAGAAGACATGGGGCGCATGCGCAAACTGAGTCCCGTAAAGTAGCGGAGATAATGTGGGGGAATCGTTGAAACGGCTTGGCCTTTTCTGGGTGTTTCTGCGGTCCGGACGCCAGACCTCACAGCTTACATGCCATTCGAAACGGAGAGCGCGTTACCGCGACGAACGGGTCATAAAACAATAACAAAAATACATTCTACTGTGGTGGATGAATTATAAAGAAATCCTTTCTTTCTGTAACTTTCTTTGGGCATTGACACACAACTTGCACACCCAGAGAAAACGCCCCTGACTGCAGTACATAAATTCCTGCAACAGGTGACTTTTTTCCTATATTATTATTTCTAGATGCAATATAGACACTGATATCAGCAGTTCATATCTAATTTCCTATTTCTTCCTTTCGTATCAGACATGAGGTAATTTTTCTGTATATTTTAAAATGACTATAACAATGCAATTTTTGTTTATCTTGTATAATATTTTTGATTTCCTAAATGATGTATTATAATAATTTACCTTTGGGCACGTTACGTTCATATTTTTTGTGAAAACCTATATTTCAAATACCTACAACATAGAAACGAAAATCTGATATATTTAAAATAAAGTTTATACCGTATTAAGATAGCTATAGCTTCCTTCATACTATGTGATAGAAAAGACTAGTGGTTACGCATAATTTTTGACATATGTACACTGAAGAGCAATTGAATTAGAGATACCTGTCTTGTAACGTGTAGCACCACCTTTCGTCCTGATGACGGCGACGATTCGTCTCGGCATGGACTCGACAAGGCACCGGAAGCGTTGGGAAGCCATACGGATACACGACCCCTGAAAAAGCTCCCTCAGTTCACGAAGATTTGATGGAGGGTGGTCAGAGCCTCAAACATCTCTCTCGATGGAATCCCAGATGTTCTCGATGGGATTGAGGTCAGGTGACCTAGGTGGCTAAGGAAGTGGAGTGTTCATCAAACCAATCGGATACAATTCGAGAGTGATGGCACGGTGTATTGTTTTGTTGCAGGATGAGGCCCCCAGTGGGATGTTGAAGACGCACAAACGGGAGCAAATGGTCGTACAGGATATCCCGGTAACGTTGACCTGTGAGGGACGATGTCACACGTACCAGGGGTCCCATTTCAGTACACGTAAACAGTCCCCAGACGAGAATGCCACTTCCACCAGCTTGAAGAGTAACCTGCTGGCAAGAATGATCCATCCCTTCATGTGGTTTGTGCCGTACTCCTATCCTGCCATCCGGATGTACCAACGTGAATCTCGATTCATCAGTCCAGGCAACATTTTTCCACATGTCTAAGGTCCAGTGGTGATTTTTCCGCGCCCATGCTAATCTTTGCACATTTGTGATGTACGGTCAGCAGCGGTACCCTCGTGGAATGATGGCTGCTGTACCCCATAGCGAAGAGATGGTTATCGATGGTGTGGCTGCTTACACGTTTGTGTGCACCAGCGTTAAATTGCTGAGTGATTTCTTGCAATGTGGCCCGTCTATCCGCTGTTACAATGCGAGCGAGCCGACGATGACCCTGCTCATCCACATGCTGTTGTCCACGGTAGTTTCCCCTTGCAGGAATGGTTTTACCGGATTCGATGTACCCACGGTGAACCCGTGAAACAGTAGTTCGTGAAATTCTCAGTGTCTGTACGACTTCCGAGATGGAGTAACCCATTCGTTGGGCTCCGACAATGTGCCCACGATCAAATGCGCTTAGATTGTTCGTCTAACCCATAATGCGTCCGAATCTTACTGATTCCTGCCGCATCATTCCTTATATTGCCAGATCACTGTATAGGTCATGTCGCTTCCCTTTACAGGGCCGCCCACAGCGGCACATTTGCATAACGCCAGCTGTCTCTAATTCAATTGCCCTTCAGTGTATACAAATTTCATTTAGGTAATTTTTTAACCGTCGTAAGAAATGGTTGAGTAATTTTGGAAGAGTCGAATATGATGAGGAGGTTTAATTTTCTTTACCATAATATGCAATCGTAGAACGCGTATTCTCACAGCAGCAACCTTTTTTCTTAATCTTCGGTTTGCACTGCAAATACACATTTGTAATGATATCCCCTTAAGCAGCCGATGTACCTGAATGAAATGGTGTTACACCTTTCGGCGCTCTCCATACGGAAATGTTTGCATATCGTACTGGTTTTAGGAAAGTTACGGCGTAAACAAGCTTTCTTCCTCTAATTTCAGCAATACCAACCATCTTTCTGTTTTGTATATTGTTTTTGGGGGTTTACCGCCGTGAGCATATCAACGGTCTGTAGGCAGTCGCACGCCCGTAATTTCGGGCCACTGGTTCCAGGATAGAGAGAGAGCCAGTACCATAAGACATACCCAACGTCCATGCTTCTAAAGGATTCAAACCCGGACTGATGTCGAAAAAATGGTTATATGTCACGGTTTGGAGCAGTGCGCCACCGTGGTGGCAGTATTGAATATATACACGTCATTAGGGATAAGCGCTCGTTTGTAGTCTTTTATTCTCGGTTCCATGACTCAAGACATGATGGGGAACGGCTAGTCACTGTATCACTAACATTATACAATTAAGCTCAAACAAGTGATTTAAACATCTTTCTCTTTTATTAGGTTCATTGCCATTGTTATGACGTAGTCAGTCGGAAAGGATTAGTGTGAATCGTCCCACTAAATGATCCATTTGAGCAGCAAAACTGAGGGGAAAGAAACAGTTTTTGGTGAGTAAGTTCACTTGTTCCATCCGTGTTCTACGCACCTCATGGACAGCGAATACATACGCTCGAGCTGATTTGAAACCATTTTGGTAACCCCGAGTTAATACGTTACAGCCGGTTAAAGGGTTAAGATGCGTCGAAAGGTTGCGCACCGTTGCTATTTGTGGGCTTCGTTAAATATTATCACCGTTGTCGAGCCTAATGAATCTGCACCCTTCAGTGATCATACATTGAATATTATTTCAGGTAATCCTAATGGATCTATATTTAAAAAAAATGAATTTCTAAAAGAGGTAAGGAAGTAAAAGTTCGTGGAGGAAGTAAAACCCGAAATTTGGCGAAGTAAAATAGCATCATTTCCAAAACCAACCGGAACATTTTAATTTTGAGATAAACAATAAAGAGAAAAAAGATTTCAGAAAAATAATAAAGAGTACATTACAATTTGCATCAGTTCTAACCTACAGATATATATTTTCAACTTTTAAAGGAGCTGATAAAAACCTAAGACATTACCACTGAGTAGAAAACACGAATATATATACCTTGTGGCTTTTGCTACCAAAGTTTGTCACCTGACACTAATCCAAATGTTATAAATGAGGTCTCCTAGATTTTCTTGACACTCATGACAGGAAATTCGTGGAGCAGCCCTCTTACGGTAGCGGTGCATTACAGTGTACTATGAGATGAGAGCCAATTGTTTCTTTCAGCTTCTATGGTTGAATTACTCTGTAAAATTCCAGTGCAAAATAAAGAAATATTATATAAAGAAAAAGTAATTCTCAGCACGTAATTTGAAAAAAATAATAATATTTAATTGCTTTAAATTTTTTTTAGCTGTCATTGTTCCATATTTATTTAAAGCGAATGCTTTTCGCGAATAAACTGAATGTCAAAAATTAATACTCCCTTTGTAAAGGTTATGTTTCAAGGGCATATGAATGGGCAGAATTTCATTTAGTCCAAAATAATTAATTTCATATTGACATCTATCCTATCCGACATTGAAGCCAGCAGCACTATCATCAAAATTATCTTGGATTACTTCGTAGGTGTTACGTACAGTGAACTAAAGGTATTTCGAGGAAGTTTTGAAATGAAAAAAAATACATTAATTTAATTACAGCATTGAAAATCACATTCCAAATAACATTTCAAGTTAAACACATGCTTCTGGCCCTTTTTCTGTACAAAGGATCTTTGGTTCAATAAACTTTAATGAAATAGCAACTCGGAATCCTTTCGAGTTGCTAAAGGAATTATTTCGAGTTGCCAAATGCAGTTCAGCTTTTTAACGATTTATTTAGCACTCAAAAGTTATCTCCTTAAGGAATGAACACACGCATATACTCACACATCACCATCATTGGCAATCATTGTTTCATCCACTGATGGACGTGGTCTGTCCAAATTTCTTCCATATTCCTTCGGCATATTTTCATATTTCATCCATCCATCCATCTTGAATGTGGTTTTCTTCTGAGTCTTTTTCTGGCCCTTAGATTTCAGCCTCAATTTTCGGTTGTCCCTCGGTGATCTTTTCTTCTGGAAACATGTGCACCCCATTGCCATATCAGAGATGTCATTCTGATATGGCAATGGGCTGGAAATGCTGGCAGAAAGGCCTTATTTTAGAAGTTTGAAATTTCGTTTCACCTAACTGTTCAAAATGTTTCACCATGTGATAAAATAAATCAGTTATTTCTTTTTTTTCCAATCTGATTGGGTTTAGAGTTCGCTTCGAGAGCCGGAAATACGAGTATTACTATATTACTCATTACATTAATCTGGTTAGTAATTTTATTGCACCCTAGGTGGCACTGTGGTCACTCACCATCTGGCAATACAGCCAAAACTGTGGTGTTAGGCAACCACAAGGTGGCACTTCTGTCAAACCACTAGCCGGCGCTGTAGCATTATTCAATGGAGTCAGTTCTGCAACAAGTTTTATATCCCGATTAATTTCCTCATAAATGCGCACCTCGCTTGATATCTGTTGAAAGAAAATGTAGGTATCGGTTACCTCCAGCTTTTCTCTATCAATCGAAGATTTTACATTTCTCGTAAAAGAATTGTACAAAAGTTTTGTCTTCTGAAAGTTAATTTAAACCCGACTTATTTTCTCTTATCAGAAAGTTTCTGGATTATATTCAGCAGCCCCAGAGCGGCAGTTGCAAAGTGACTATGTCATCTGCGAAACTAAAGCACGTTAAGTAATCTTCATTAATCTTTATCCCCTTGTTTTCCCTGTTCAATGATTGAAAGCTTACCCCGAGCTTTTCACAATCGTTGACAGACACTTTCCAATGTGACCCTTTCGGGTGGACTGAAACGCTAAAATGAATCATAGTATGGTTTCTTTACAGTTATTAGGCGAGTTCACCAGGAATGCGTCTTCCGGGGCTATGTCCTGTACAAGTTTGATGTCTATGGCCCAGACCAAGCGGATAGTGTATCGCACTGGTGGAATTCATGTTTTTGTTTCACAGTAGAGAATAACTCTTCAATTTCTTTTTATTAAATAGTGACATCAATTTTATTGAAGAAGATATATCCTTGTATTTAAAAGGTGATACAGACTACATAGGAGTTTTATTGGTATTGATATAAAGCTAAATTTGCAAAAATATTTTATTTTGTTTCGATATTTAATGGTCTGCATGATCAGCCGGTGCTGCTTGATTACCTCACTATAAACATTTTGGTGCAGTGTTTCCGGAAAAGCTACATAGAAAGCATCACTGACACGTGCAACATTCATCCACACACAGGGTCATCGCTGACCGACTTTGGCGGAATGGTTAAAAGCCGGTGCTTCGGGTTCGGAAGGGATAATAATAATATAAAATCATGAAATTCTTACCCAAACAAAAAACAGGTAACTGGTGACAGAAAATGCAGTGAAAAATAGAGAAAATATAAAATATATTCAAACATTTGATTTTTTTAATTATCCTGATTTTTTTCATCTTATCGTTCCTTTTGCTAAGTAAAATTAGATGTGTCCAAGTTTTGGCATTGGTTTAAAACAACGAATAAACTTCAATATAGTGCTGCGCGAAAACAATGGTATTTTCACAGAACCATATTTTGAGCGTTCAGATTTCTTAAATTTAGTCGTGCATTACACACCTTTTCCCAAAAAAGGACAAGTAGAAAGAAAAGAAATAGTTAATGATTACATTTTTATATATATTTTATTTTCCAAATAAAATAGTGTAAAGTTAATTTTCACAAATAAATGTAGTCATTGAGAGTAATAAATGATCACATCTGAAATTTATTTCTTAAACTACCGACATAATCGAGTTCAGACGAAAACGCAGAACTCAGCATTGCATAATTTGTGAAGAATAAACCAGCCTACGAGATTTAACTGTATTAATTTATATTTTTTGTTCAAAGATTTGTGCATCTTACCATTGTCTTACACAGTACAACTTCCTTTTAACACAGATATAGCATTTTCGTATACAAGAGCAGATCTGTCAAATTCATGTCTATGAACATGTGTATGAGTGTATGAGCTTAAAACGTAAGTTATTTTTTGAAAATAAGGAAACGTTATACCGCTGTGTATTTTTTTATGTTATATATATTTTAAGTTATATTTTTGTACCACGAAGAAGGCACACACGTTTTGAACAGTAATATTTTATAAATTTAAGATGATCTTCCCCTTTTGTTATTACTGAAGAGCAATGCTGCCTTCGGCTTAATGAAGGCGTATATATACAAAATGATAGAACCGGAAATTTCCTTCGCGTGTAAACAAACATGTATTGAGTGAAGAAAACAAATATTCTTTTTAGTGCGGTATCAGACACCAGACAGAGAAATGTGTACTTCAGTTACAAGTGCGACACGTGGTGGAGAGGTGGTGCAGCAGCAGAAGTAGAAAGCGGAAAAATCAGGAGAGAGGCGAGGACGATGCACAGTGAAAGCTACGTTGTTTATAGTGATTTCAATTTATTATCTCTCTTAACTAATATTTATATGATGCCTTTCGCAGTTTACTCACCTTCAAATGGCGGGTACAGTAGCCCTTCGCAACAAAAACTGAGTGCTTTTTACTGTTACGTATATGGCGCGATACATATATCTTCGGAAGAAAACTGCTTGAAAAAAGTACTTCATTTCTTGTAACGCGTTGCCATTCACCCAGCATACAACCCTTCTCTTATAGACAAGGCACAAAATTCAGGAAACAGAAGCCTTGTGATGCACCCATTACGAAAAAATATGCCAATGTTCCGCTTTTCAGTAACATTCCCTTCAAAATTTCAGAAGTTCTCTAAATTTAGTATTTCAAAATGATTCCTAAAGCCACAAAATAATGAAATTCTTTTGATCAAAGTACTATGTTGAATATAAAAACTCGTGGGAAATTTATCAAATTCCATGTGAATGTGGCCTTTCGTATATTGGACAGACCCGTAGCACCTTGCGCTTTTAATTGAGGGAACACGAAAGCTATGTTCGGAAATGTTCTACAGAAGTCGCCGTTGGCGAAACACTTACGAAAATGATCATAAATTTCTCTTTCAGAAAACGAAACTAATCGTCAAGCAAGATTCAACCACTAAACAAGATAGTCTTGATTCTTTCTATATACGAGGGTAATTTTAAACGTTTTGCACACTGTGGGTTCTTACGACTAAAAAACGAAATTATTTTACAACGTACCTTTTCAAGCCTTCGAAGTAATCTCCATTTTTCTTTATGACAGCGGCCGAACGTATGGGCAAGTCCTGTGTCCCAGTGAGGTCACTTTCATTGTTAAGGAGCATGTTTACTCGGGTTACCACATCCGACACATCCTGAATAGTACCGAATCATTTCAAGCGGAGTGGTTTCTTCACTTTGGGGAAAAAGTGGTGAGCTTAAGTCTGGGTATTTAATCTGATGGGAATATTTTGTATATCCCGTGGGGAAGCAGTTCCTCTCCATACCTTCCCGGAATGTCTCTTACTGTACGTTCAACATGCTGCCTCGCATTTTCGTGCAGAATGATGACATCAGCTTCGAGCACGTCGGGCCTTCTTCCGCAAATCTTTGGGCGTAAAATATTTTGCAGAAGCCTTCTGTAGTACTCCGCTGTTACAGTGGTTCCCTCGGGCACTCTCTTATCTTGTCGTTGGCGGCAAAGGTTTTTTTGATGAAGTGATTCAGCATGTCTCCACTGACCGGACTGAGATTTCAGTTCTGGTACTAAATCTGGTATCCAGGTTTCACCTATGACAACAGTTCTGTCCAAATTCTGTCGCCTTCTGTCTCGTATCCCCGAAGCCATTCTTCAGTGACACTTTGCAAACTGCTTGCGGCTCTTCACACGGATTATATGGAACCCATTTGGAAGCCACTTTTCTGTTGTCTGAGTTTCCATTGGGGATTCTGAGAACCGAAGCAGTAGTCATGTTTGCTCCAAATGCCTCTCTTCACATGTTTTCCGTCGATCTTCTTCCAAAAAGTTGTTGACGATAAACACAAAAGTGTCGTTCGTTGCATCTGTTACCCGGCCGTTTCATGGGTCGTCTTCGATGTTTTCGCAACCATGGTGGAAACAAAAGCCCATCATGAAACTGTTTTACTACCCACTACACAAACCCCACAAATTTCGCACAAAGCATTATGAAGCATCAACATCATTCCCATCAAGTTTCCCACGGCATGACATCGGTTGCGCATGATCTTGACAAGATTGTCCAGCTAATCATGAGATAGGTGGCGCCTGTCTGGTATCAGAAAAATAACCAAGACACTTTTTGTACGCGGTGAGGGACTACATTCCGCTATGCGTCTCCCAAGAGCATCTATACATGTTCTATGGAACTAAGGTCATGGGAGTACGCAAGCCACTCTATGCGTTTTATCACTTCGCCGTTGAACAGGCCATCAACACAGACCGAACGATGACAACGAGCATTGTCATCACTAAAGATGTAGGAACTTCCAAAAGCACCACAAAAATTGCGCACATGAGGAAAGATAACATCCTGACAACAACGCTGAACTTTCACGGTTCCACTTTGCATCGCGTAAAGTTCGGTACGTCCATTCGTAATAATACCTGCCCATACCATCACTCTACGACCTCTGTAATAATCAACTTTCATGGTTTTGGTGGATGAATAGGCATTGTGTGGTTCACGTCACATATATTGGCGCCTCGAATTGGACGACAAACAAAGTCTTCTTTCGTCGGAGAACATTACATTAGCCCATTCCTTGTCAGTCCAGTTGGATTTTCACGACACCATCGATACCTATGTGCTTTGTAAGATGTGGTTAAAGGTACACATAGTACCGGTTTGCGGGAATACAAACCAATGCTATTCAATGTCCTTGACGCAGTCTGCCGCGATAATGTGATTCCCGTGCTTGCCTGAAACTGTCGTGCTAACCTGTCAGAAGTTATACCGCGACGTCGTTTCGCCCTTACCGTTATATAACTATCCTCAGCAGAGGTCGTTTTGCGTGACCGACCACTGATGTACCGTCTGATAGCTGTTCCACTTCGGGAAAGTTTTTCCACAGCCATGCGACGAAGCTTTTACGAACTCCGAACTCATTGGCTGTACCTCGCATTAAGCGTCCGGCCTCCAGTTTCCCCACAATCCTTCCACAGAAAAAATCATCGAGGTGCGTTCTTCATAATTGTGTACCACTCTCCGTAACAACAAATACCCAACACCAGCAAATAACCAACAGTTTAACACACCTAATGATAACTCTATCGTTTCAATTTTTATCGCTGTTTAGCAATCTCATGCTCTCACTTGTTTCCACATAAGTAAATTATGGGTAGCCAATCGGTAGTATCTGCGTCCTACGTCAGTTGCTATCGGCAGCGATTTTCCGCCTTAAACGTCCGCAAATTTGCATATTGCATCTTCCCCTTTTTTATGACAAAATTGCCGTACATGTACACAAGTAAGCGAGAAAAAGGGACTTAATATCCGAATTCGCATTAAGTATTCGGCAGTAAGAAACCATAATGTGACCTAAGCTAGTACGAGGTAAGACTGCCAGGCTGGTTTATACTTTTAGAAACACAGTGCTTCATCCATTGGAAAGTTTGGGGAATTGTGTCTGAATTATCAATGATAATGTGTCGTTGACGTGTATCCACAATTCTACGACAACTGAAGGTGGTTGCCGAAAGGCTTTACACTGTCTACCAATGACGTAACACACGTTTTCAATTGGAAGAAGTCGAGACAGTGCTTACGAGCGCAGAACCTTGATACCTTTCAGAAACCCTCAACTGATGACCGCACAGGGTTAGCGGATGTTATCGTGGCCAAACTGTGCATTAGCTTCGGCACTCACATACAGAAAAAATGAAGGGCACCAGCCCTTCATATAACTATTTCCTTAATTTCATTGTACCTTCTATTGGTCCGAGGACAAAACGGCTAATGAAACTGACAGCGCGCCAAGTCCTGAGACCAGCCTGAGGAACAGTATGGCACCACAGATCGCATCGGGATCAATCGAGTAATCACACCTTCTTCAGACTTCTGAAATTCGAACTTCAACTATGGGACAGAAGCAAGTGTAGTCACTGAATACGCCTTGGCTCCATTCGTGCCGCTAGGCATGTCTGGTACTTCGAAGATGCAACCACCTTGAAAGAAAAAGTGCTCTTTTGAGTGGCCGTCGTAGCGATGGTGCGGGGGAGCGCAAACGAATGTGCAGAAACGATGATACACAAAGATGCATGTAAACGTCGCCGAATGTCATCCACTGTAGACTGTGGAGTGCTACAGCTTATCATAAAAAGCTACGGCAACCCACATTACCTTCTGACATCCTGTTTGACAAAATTAGGACAACAGTTTCTGCATCCCGACACAAGGACGAACCAGAAGCACATAATCCTAAAAACAAGCCTCTGAGAAAGTGGTCCGTGTGATAGTCTTGAAAATTATATTGTTTCTTCCAAACGCTCTTCCACTCAGAAGGAAGCAACCGACGTGAATACAACTTTGTGGGTAGGTATGACATCGTTAGACACGCAAATGATTCAAGTATCACGCTCGGCCGCGCATGTGAAGCAAGCAAAGGGGGTCTGAGCGCTGTTCCAGACCGGCTGTACAAGGTCGTCCCGTTGCACGCTCTTGTTATTCTGACTCATGCTGTCGTGTTGATTGCATCATTTGCAAGTGAAGTACGCCTCGGAGGAAAGTTCAGAAGTAATTAGAGCAGTTGGAAGAGTTCAACAGGGGCCGCATAGGCGGCCACCGTGAAGGGGAATGGTCTTATCGCCGTATTGCGTGCCATACGGTCGTGCGAATATCATTATTGCACGCTGTCGGCGGCGGTGGAGAGAACAAAGTACGCGGCAGCGACAGGAAGAGTCTGGGAAACGTAAACTACCGAGACATGACGGGTTATCCGACATGCGCGGAGTTACCAAACAGCCGCGACTGCAGATATTCAGCGAGCAGTGATGCCCTCCATCCATCGTCAGATTAGTGCCAGTACAATTGGCAGACGGTTGCACAACGTAGGACTACACTCAATCAGACCAATACGACGACTACCTTTAACATCATTGCATTGTCGTCAAAGACAGCAATGGTGTCGTGCTAGATTGCCATAGAGACGCTCAGAATGGCAGCTGGTGGTGTTCAGTGACAAGTTCCACTTTTGTCTTGGAGGAGACGATCATCGAATTCATGTGTGGAGGCACCGTGGTCAGCGCCAAGATGAACGGTTTGTTGTCCAGCGTCACACATCCAGAAAGCCTAGTGTCATGGTGTGCACTTCCCTTGCCTACAATGCCATATCACCTTTGGTGTTTATTACAGGCACTTTGACAGCCCAATGTTACGTTAATGAGGTCCTGCAAAAAGTGGCCCTATCTTTTCTGAACGCTCATTCTGGTGCGATGTTACAACAGAACAACGCTCGTCCGCATACTGCTGCTGTCTCGAGAGCTTGCCTTTAAGACACTGACACTCTTCCATTGTCATCCGCATCGCCAGACCTATCGCCGATTGAAAGTGTGTGGGATGCTATTGGAGGCGCTATCCACACTCCAACCTTACCGTACAATCTGCAGGAACTGCGTGAGGAGATTGAAGTTGCATGGAATGTCTCATCGCAGTACACCAATAATAACCTGTGCAACTGCATGTCGAAACATCTGGTATTCTGTGAGACACTACTTATTTGCGTGTAACTCGATAAACATTGTCCATATCAGTCTCAATGTTTAATCATTTATTGTACCTAGTAACCTTTACCTTCTTTCAGAATAACATTCAAACCAGACACGTCCTTCTGGGGGCAATTTCATTTGTCGGTCAGTGTGTGTATATATATATATTGATTTTGCAACAAATATTTCCCCGAGAGTAAGTTTTCACTGCATTTCAAAATAATTTTCGTAATAAAATGAAATGCACTTCAGAGTTAGCAGACACTCGATACGCATAAATATTGTTTCAGGTATAGAATGGAACAGTTGAAACAAGTAAATTGTATTTGTAAATGCTCATTCGTCAGAACTTTATTCCCATGAAAAAAAATTTAGTAACATTTTCTTTTTCATTCACAGATCCTTTTGTGATATCAATATTACATTTAAAAGGATATATATTTCATAGTAGGTTATTTTCCCTTTGTTTCGCACCTGCTGGGTGCGTTTCATAAAAATGGCAAATATTTACCTAAAAATGATTAAATAGCAGTAAAGAACTTTGAAGTTTCTTGAGAAACTAACACCGATAAATGTTTTGTGTGTCTCTCCCGGAACTGTTTGTTCTTGAAGTCTTAAACTTACTTAATTAATTTCACTTAGAATTGGAGACATAGTATCTTCTTCTACACGCCAGTCAGTTTACTCCCGATTTATTGCAGCAAATAGGTATTTCCGATTTCCGCCATGGTATTCACTTTTTTGAAGTCAGAAGTTTTGCCTGGTTGCAATGTTCGTAATAAAGTTTTCGAAAATTTTACTGAATGTAATATTTGATGTTATCTTTGTAAAGGATATGTTTAAAAATCAAGGTTAACAAAACAAATATTTCATCACTCCTACTTCTAAGACATTACAGAGAAAGAGGGAAATGATGTGTATTTCCATCCAAGTGTTCCCGAAAGGCCCCTTCGAGAACTCCTCCGTTGGGAATTTAAATGATGTGACAAATTTAAGCTCTTGTTCTTATTAAAACGTGAAAGAAAAAGGAGAAAGTCTTGATTCAGAGGCGATAGAGAAATGGCTAAAAAGTATTTTAAACTAAGGGGGTAATTTCATTATGTGCTAAATTATTCAAATACTCCGTGTCACATGTTTGAGTTTATTTCGGCAGTGACTGAAAATTTGAAAAATTACCAGCTTTCTTCCGAAAGAGTTGAGTACAAATGGCACCAGAAATGGGTGATAATACATGCCTTGTTGGTTGTTACTTTAACACGTTTTAATACAGGCACGACATTCCGGCTGAATCTAAACTTTGCATGTTTTTTTTAGACATATACATATGTTTTTTTGTCCAAAACAAAATATCAAGGTTCCTTTACACCTACTGAATTTCAAACCGTATTATTGATAAATGTCAAACCGTATTCTGGATGTTTCATACATACACATGATATTTTGATATTTTGTCCTTTTACACCTACTCAATTTCAAACCGTATTCTTGATGTTTCATAAATGCACACTCCCAATTTTTGTTTTAATTTTTTCTGCAAAAAAATATGATACACAATTATGGTTATATAGGGTGTTTGGAATTTACTGCACAATAAACCTACCGGACGATTCGTCGTGGAGAAAGAAGCCGAAACCGTTGCCCGTTATCCGATCGGACGTCGCATTCCAGAGATATACGCGCCGAAATTTCGTCGCGTCACATCGGGTAAGAATACAGACATTTGAAATAACTTACCTAATCACTTTGACATAAAACTTGTAATTTATTGATTTGTACCACTACGACACAAAAGATAAAACACGTGGATTTCTGTCATACTACAACATGTTTTCAAAATGGCCACTTTTTAGTGCGGAACAGGCGGCAGCCTGCCAAGGAATAGCCATCTGCACGCGTTGCAGCATAGCAGGGGTTACATTTGTGAGGGCAGCGTATGAGGTGGCCACTATGTCGTGCAGGTTAGTGACAGGCCGTCGATACACCAGTTCCTTTAGATGAACCTACAGGAAGATGTCCAATGGGTTAAGATCAGGCGACCTAGCGGGTCGTGTGACAAAACCACCACGGCCAAGCCATCGGCCGGGATATTCCGTATCCAGCAACTGGCAAACATTTGCAGCGTAATACGCCGGTGCTCCATCATGCTGGAACCATAGATTTCTGAGAGCAGCCAGTGGTACGTTTTACAGTAAGTCCAGCAGAACATCACGTAGGAACACCATGTAGTTGACAGCTGTGAAACGTTCGTGAAGAAAATAATGGTACTACTAGGATATCACCCACAATACCAGACCAGATATTAACAACCCACCGGACCTGGTGAGCGTGTTTATGTGTTGCGTGTGAATTGCCCAATGCCCAAACACGACTATTATGGGTGTTGCAGTTACCATGCGGTGTAAACCTTGCCTCATCAGTCCACAAGATCCGGCGGATGAAACTATTATCGGCAGCATGTTGCTGTGGCAGCCACTCACGGTATGCCTGTTTTCGAGGATAATCCTGTGGTAATAGGCCTTGCATCCGTATGATGTGATATGTCTGCAGGTCTTCGTCGTATAGAACGGGAAGTACGGTACTTTAGTGTGTACCGAACTATCGCCCGAACGCACGGCTGCTGGTCGTTGGCTCGTCTTTTATGAAATCTGGTATGGCGTCCTCGAGAAGTGATGTGCTCACAGAGGGTCCAGCGCCACTGTCTACACTTGGACGTGGTGCGACATTGCCTGTGTCGCGCATTCGTGCGTCAAGTCGCCGTATGACCTAGCCGTCCGGGTGCCGTCGTGCTGGGGATGCCTCATTGTAGACCATTTCTGCACAGAATGCTGAACCATGGCATTCACTAATAGGAGATAGATGTCACAATACTGTAACAAACTGTACGACATATCACTACCCACTGTAATGTCAAATATACCAACGCAGTATAAGCTTACCTGCTACCGTTGTCAACACATTTTATCCCTACTAGCCGTTTCGTGCAGGCGTACAACTGATGGTTTCACGCCATCACGTCCTTCGAATTTGCATGCACACCCCGTGCCACATTTTTAAATGTTCATCGTCCTTTTTTTGTGGTGCAAGGTTTAACGACCACCGTGAGCAACTTAGTGTGCTGTAAGCAGTTCCCCGTCCTGAATCTAGAACCACTCTTTCCAAAGGGTGTCTCTTGTCAGTGCCGTAGGACAAACACAACATCCATACTTCACCGGGATTCGAATCAGGACCAATTTCGGACAAATGACCAGAAGCCATCGCCTTAGACCACTGCGCCACCGGGGCGGCTTGATTGCCTTGTGATACGTGCGTCTGTATAACTATCAACGTCGCTCTTCAACGAGGATGTGCGTTACCGGATGTGACATCCCGAAACTTTTGGCGCGTATATCTCTGGAATGCGACGTTCGATCGGAAATCAAACAAGGGTTTTCGTCTTCTTTCTCCACGAGGAATCGTCCGATAGGTTTATTGCGCGGTCGATTCTGATTACCCTCTATATCTGAGAGGAAATGCAAGGTCAAAATGCCACCTTTGAAAAAAAGGACAGAAGATGTCATCAAATAATGTCAGCGTCGTATGATGAGAAAGAATGCAATATTAACAAATACAGTTTTTGTTTGCAGTACGAAAAGCTTTTTTTTTTTTGTATGTTTTGTTACTACCCAAACAGGAAAAAAATAAATGTAAATGCATGTAACAACAGCTTATGTTCGATTGAACAAGCAACAAGTGTGAACCGACAATTGATAAGCTGCCATATGCTCCTGTGTATTTCAATATACTAGGGGAGTAAATTAATTTAGGTAAAATCAGTGTATCAGTTTATGTAACCATTTATTCATTTTTTTAAATGTCTTTTTTTTAAAGTAAATTCATTACACGATGTTATATTTGAATACTTGTAAGATGCTGTATTTCAGTGGTGCACAGTCATGGAAAATATATTTAATACTTCACTTTGTTATACAACGTATATTACAAAAGCTTACTTCTCCTAAAACTAAGCAAGGGACATCACGATTATTGAAAACCATTTTGAATTTTATATCGAATTAATTAATATTTAGGATTTAAGGTATTTTTTACTTAAATGATATGATGTTTGAGACTTTCAAAATAGATATATACCTTAATGCAAACACCGGTATTTAATTAATTATTTGAAAGAAAAATGGAAAACATTGAAGATTTTAGCAAAAGTTTTCTTCGGAGCAAGGTTTGAAGACAATTGCGTGTAAAAAAACTTTCATTCTTTGCAATGAGTGGAGAAGACTGTTTCATGGAATTCTGAAACGTGTATTTCCGAGACGTGTCGTAAACCAGAAACTCTGAACGAGATGATACTGGATCTGGTCGGGTTTCTTAATTTACGACCTGTGCAGAAACCTAGGGCGTAATGCAGCTTAAGCGATTCTTATCACACTGGCATATCAAATTCAAAATTTAAGTGAACATCGCAGCTGTTTTTTCTCCACCAGATTTTGTGCCGTCTTCGGAAGCAGAGAAACAAACTTTTGTATCACTATACTTCGTAATATCCATCGAACTGTGGAAAAGTCAAAGAAATCATCTACTCCACAGTGTTCTGCTTCTTTTAGTGCTTCAACAAACCGTCGATGGACAGAAATACAACCTTCGAATATAATTACAATTTAGACAGATATATGTATTGATTATCTGGGATCAAAAGACAGTGAGGCGATGGCATATCTCCAACTCCTTCACTTACTTCTAAATGTTCCAAAAGTGGAGTGATAAATTCAGATTTGATGTACGTCACGACTGATGTAACATCAGTTGTCATTGAACCTGTTTTCTGGAGGTTATTTTGCAATGCTGTTAAAGCTCTGTAGACATTACTAGGACGTCAAATCCGCGTCTTCGTTTTGGAATTCCACAAAATATGAGCAGTTCTCGAATTTTCAAATCGGATTATACCATTCGAAGACAGGGACTAACTTATCTGTACTCGAATTACCCTTCAATCAAAAAAGTGCATTCCAATAGTACAGACGTTTCTGCAACTGACCAATCTCTTGTGTCTAAATATTTGGAAACATATCCAGTGGACTGCGAGGAATAATTTGCTTATTTGATGACCGAATCTCTATACTTTTTATAATACTGACTTTCGATTTTTTTTCAAATATTCCAGCAAATTTACCGAAACAGAAAATATAAGTTATTTGTCAAATTCTCCGTCGACAAATGCTTTCTTGTTAAGGGCTAAAGTCCAAGCAAATTTTGTAGCTTGTTTACGTCATATCGTCATCCATAGTCGAAAATATTTTCAAGTAATGCAGTTGTTCTAACATTTCGGACTTCAGTCATTCACTTTTTCTGGCCCAAGAATGGCAACAAGTAGAGATGCCGTTTCAACGATTTGGCACTACCACTGTCTGATATTTTGATCTATTATTCGATTGTCTCGCTGCAGTGTCATATTGCATTTTAGATAAATATCGTCAATTAAATTGCTTCGTGTTCATCATATGGGGAAGTCATCTACATATTTGGACATCATCAACTTATATATAATTTTGGCAGTAAAGATAATCGTCTGTCAATCTCACAAAAGAAAGGGATGTGTCTCACAGTGAGCAAAGAAATATTATCTGCATTCAAACGAACATGAAGCGTTACCAATCAGGTGAATGCCAGTCACCGATTGTGAACAGAATTCGTCTTATACAGAATATCATAGTCAGAAAAGTGATCTATTGTTTCCGAAGCCAAATTGATTTATTAAAGAAATGAATCTGTTTTACTCCCTAAAAATTATTTTAATATTTTATGTACTTTTAAAAATGTATGCTAATTATCCGCTTCATTATAAGTGGCTGTAATATTTAACGATAGTTTGAACACTGTGTAATAGAGTGGAGCGCAAAACACTTTTTTTTTAATTTGAAACGTCACCACGTGCAATACTTGCGGTTTTGTTACTGAAATGACCCCCCCCCGAAATATGAATGACATTATTCGAAAGCTTGGGCTTCCCCAAGCACCTCAAAGTTTGAAAGTTATAGGGAAAAATGCTTTAAAAACACCCGCTTTCTCCATTTTTGCAAATATAAGAAAATACTGTGTCACCATGTTATTTAATATCACCTTTGAGTGTATAAACACGGGTAAAATTTCAGCAGACATGAGTTAATTTCTTAGGCTTCCCAAAAGAGCTCATGTTTTGTCATATTTCTCTGAAAATGCATATGTTATGTAAATATGATATACACACCAGCCTTACCTAATAGTACAACGTGAGAAGTGAGTTTACTTCACTTGGAAATCAGACTTTTTTCAAAACTTGGCATCAGCTTCCTGTCCAAAATGTTTGCTCTGATGAATCCTTCTCTTGCAAGAAGGACGCACACATGAGCAGAAGGATCTGTTACAATCTTAACCATCATATCTACTGCCTGAGAATGGCAGGGTATTTTTTTATATTCGGGGCAAGAACTTGTATATTTACCAGACTGTAGTAATACCAGAAACTCATCGTCTTTCCATTTCCATATGATGGGAGGCCCAGTCACAATATCCTCTTGCCAGTAGATTACGTCGATGCAATCATTGCTCTGTAAATTCAGCTAAGGAATCCGAAACTTCCTAATGGTAGTTGTTTCTTCGGAAGATTCCCTGGCCCTAATGATACGTCGAAGATCAAGCTCACGGACATACCTTCTGTCGTCAAACAACTTTGCAGCGAGCAAGTTTTCTGCATGGGCAAACTACGCGTTGTCTTGGACTACTCTTTTTACAACATTCTTTAAATTATCTGGAAGATACTGAAACCGAGGTATAAAAAGCTGCAAATTTCTTGGACCATCTTTACAGGTACCGTTACATTTGATCGTTAACGACGATGGTGCATATACTTTCATTATGCAGGTGGCTAATGAGACAAGTTGTGGTGTTGGATCACGAGTTCCAACATACAAACGCAGAATGTGATTTGCAAGGGTCAGCCAACGGGAATTTGCAAGTGTTCCAAATCCCGATTTGGCAGATCTTGAGGGCAATCACCTGCGACGACTGTCTTACAAATTTCTCACAAATAAAGTTTATTCGAGCTAAGATCTTCAAAGTTTATGCCAGACTGAAACAAAAATTCAATTTTCTGGAAATTAACGATAAAAACTTTTGCACACGTCTTCAGGAGCTTTCCAATAAATCCACTAAATCCTCTTGAACCTGATGTTTTCTTGTCTAGTGCTTCAGTGAGGTGGCATAAAGGCAGTTCATTAAAATGAAGTTGACATATAATAATCCAGTGCACGGGAAAATTGACCTTATCTTCAAGGCGCCTAATTATACCTGCATTTGTGCCGGTATTAGTCACTTCCCGTCACTTCCAATAATGACAAACTCAGACAAGTCAAAGACTTTCTGGTCCACCTAGCTGAAGATATGGTCGGAAATGCCCTTTGCACTCCTGCTCTTCGGTGCAAAATGTCCCAAATAGACCAAACCCGGTTCTTCAACAACTGTAATATGCACCTTCCATTCGTTTCCTTTGTGCCACTTGCCATCGTCTGTCTGTGTATTCGTAAGAGTTTCACCCATTCTTCCGTCCAAAAATAGAGCTACAATATTGCGAGCAGTCAAGTTTACCTCATCTTGAATTGTTCGACGGATCCTTTTCCTTTCTCGTCGTATTTTATCCAGATCAATAAGAGGTGCATTACATTCTTTTGACTGAACCTGTTCACTTACATCATGAAGAACGCCGACGCAAGAACGGCTGCCGCTCGATCGCTGATCGCCTATCGCACTTTCTAGAAAATAGCAGACAGTGTCCTTTCACGCTTCGGTTTTGAAGAGCGATGTGGAGTGAAAACATAATCTTTCTCCGATGCCAACAAATGACTAGGACCCGGCTCGTCTGGTTTTGCTGCAGAATTAGTATTTGTATCCTCTACTGAAGTATCATCATCGACTCGCAGGGTTGATTTTAGTGATGCAGTTTTCTGTAATTTCCTACGGACATGTTCTTCATTATCACTCTTTCCAGTTGGATCTTTTCTTCAGTACACTGGTGGTTTTTGCGTCAAGCCCGACTACTATCATTATTTTGTTTGGTCTCTGGTCTATTAGAAAGTCTCGCTCTTTTAAGGGTACTTTTTTTCAGAGCTTGCAGGTTTTAAAACATGCACTTGCACGAGCATATGTCAAAGATACATTGTGAATCTGCGCGAAAATGTTCAACCTTATTCCGGTAGGTTTCATACATTTTTCCATCGTGTTTTTTCGGCTTTTGGATTACAGTGTTGTATGCTGTAATACGCTTTACAACTGATTTGGGGAACGATGTCGGAAGAGATGCTTTCTTCCATACATTCAGCACTTTGTCCGCGACAATATTTGCGATTTCTTCTGCAGCAGGCCCATAATTTGCACTTTCCTGCTTAAGACTATTCCTCACAAGGTAGTAATGGCGTGTTACATCTTCGTACGTAGGCAACAGAATGTCATGTATCTTCTGATAACTCTCGAGGATAAGGCAATCAGCTTTATTTCTCAGGTTTATTGCTTTTTTCAGCCATCATAAATTGTAGAACGACAAAATGAAAATTCCGGTACCTCCAATCAAAGTCATTAGGAGTGAAAGAAACTGTTGCATCATTATGACGCACCACTAGCCAACACTCTCTCCCAAAGGGATCTGTGCGACTCTGATGAGATGACTCAGCGAGTTCGCAAAAAGAGCTGCGCTGTGATGGAGGTGGTGGGGTGAGGTGAAGAAAGTAAAAACAAAGGAGAGCCCAAGGTCGAAAGTTATGCATCTGAAAATCAACACGAGGTTTCTAGAAAGTATGACAGGAAGGATTGTTAATGTTAAGCCCAAATTGATAACGTTAAGGCTGCTGTAGAATAACACGATACGTTGCCATGCTTCTTATCATGCCATTTTGACTAACATTTACCTACTTTAATGGATCTGGGGAAACCTAATAAATTAACTGACGTCTGCTGAACTTTTACCAGTGTTTATACATTCAAAAGTGATATTAAATAACATGGTGACACAGTATTTTCTTATATTTACAAAACGGAGAAAGCGGGTGTTTTTAAAGCATTTTCACCTATAACTTTCAAACTTCGAGGTTCTTGGGGAAGCCTAAGATATCAAATAATGTCATTCATATTTTGGAGGGTCATTTCAGTAACAAAATCGCAACTATTGCACATAGAGACGTTTCAAATTAAAAAAAAGTGTTTTTCGCTCCACCCTACTGCGTATTAAATAGAAAAGGCGGTAAACGAAATACATCGTGAAAGGAAACTGCTGATTTGGGCAATTTCATGAATAACTCTTTCGTATATCTGTGTTTCTAAAACGTTGCCATCTAAGGCAGAATGCCGACATTTACATCCAAATCGAGGTCTTAATTAAAATTAGATTGCATTTGGACTTAAACTAGATTATACTTTGAAGAACCTCTTCAGTCACAGAATTATTATAACTAGTGCAAGTTTTAAAATGTTACTCCACGAACGAAGGGAAATTATGTAGAAAACTGATCTCTCCCTTTAAAGCATCAGTCGCTGGAAGGATTCGTACCTATGCTGTACATTATCGGTGATTTAAAACGTGAAACGGCTAATACGGAAGGACTGATTTGAGCTGGGGTATGATATCTCTTTTTTCATTGATTGGGTGCTTTAGACACCTGTTCAAAGCGAAAGGTTTGCCTTACAATAACAAATAAAGAAAGGCAATGTAATTTATATAAAATAAAAATCTAATAAAATACTTTATCATAATTTTTAAATTATATCTGACTGAAGACGAGAATTAAATTAATTTTCTTCTTTTGCAGACCTAAGGCTGATCGAACAGAAAATATAAACTCAACACTATGTGCAACTAAGAAGAGAACAAAACTAAAACACCCTGGTTCAACGTAACTACTTTGTTTATGAAGGAACGTAGCCATTTCAGAGTAACTTTAATGTGTTGTTAAAGACTTCAGTAAAATGAGATAAAGGACTTACACTCTCCAGTCAGACATATTGCCATTGATAACAAATATATATATATATATAAGTATATGTAAGGTATATATAAAATAATCTGTGTGTCTATAAAAATAATCGAAAATATCGTCGTGATTCTCGTCGCCAGAATTCTACACGGAATATTTGTAGATTGCTGACAATTTCTGAACGATAATGATAATCGTAACAATATGCAAAATAACAATTTAAAAAAATGAAATGATATAAAGATTCGATTAATATAAAGATTTACTTTCTACACACAGTCGGATATGAACACATTCATACAAAATCAGAGGATGATCGTTTTTCGATTTTTCTGCGCATTCTGTGTTGCTTGTATCCAGAGCAAACAGCAAGATTCAAAATGGCATCCCGCATGGTGTGTTCAACCTTTACCCATAAAACGTAAAACCTTTCTCCAGCTGTAACAGCGGATACAACAGAGTGAAAAGAATTCGGCCAACGGGCTTAGTTAAAGATTAACTAGATTGTCCAGTGGTTAATAAGTGTTGTGAGCAGAAAAACACTTATTTCGTTAGTTGATGCTTATTACAATAAGCATAATTCCCAACTATGGTAATTGTTACGTTTACATAGTAGGACCATTGCCTTTACCAGGGGCCACTTTCTTATGGATTCACGGTTTCTTTTACACTTGAGCAATTTCTGTTGAGTATCCCGGCTCAGGGATGTAAGGTCAGGTGATGCGCAACATCACAGCCTCTCTTTCACAAATGTAAACCCCGCCTTCTCGCGGTGCATCATGTTCCCACTGAAGGGGCCCTGACGAACGCTAATAGTGGTATAACTATACCATCGAGATTAGAGGAAATGCTATCCAACACTCACCAACCCGCTTGGCCTGCGTGATGAGTTATGGACAAAACCACTCTAAATTTACTCCAGAACTTAAATCTTGACCCTCAGTCTCCGGCCGCTGGAATTTACCTGGCCAAGGCAGCGGCCAGTGCGACATGAAGGCAGAGTGTGCGAAGAATCACTGGAGTACCGGAGTAGGCTACCATTTGATGCTGACCTTGGCTATTTACAATAGACGCTCCCTATCTTCTGATTCAAGACTTATTGAATTGGAAGAGGAACTACAAAGGATCAAGTGGGATATCGTCGGGCTAAATAAGATAAGGAGAAAAGGAGAAGATCTCATTGAACTGAAAAGTGGACATCTCTTCTACTATCCTGGGACAAATACTGGCAGAACTAGTGGTGTTGGATTTATAATAAACAGCAAACTGAAGGAAAAAGTTGTGGAAGTAGAAAGTTCCTCTGACAGAGCTGCATGACTCGTTATCCAACTCTCGAGAAGATACCATGCTCAGATTATTCAAACTTATGCACCCACCACAAGTCATCCTGAAGAAAAATTTGAAGAATTTTATGAGGAAATTAGTCATCTAAATAATAAAGACAAGAAGCACTTAATGATAACTTTGGGAGATTTCATTGCAGAAATAGGGCAACGGCAACAGAATGAAACTTCAGTAGGTAAATTCGGTTACGGAAATAGAAACCAGCGTGGAAATACTCTCTTAGAGTTTGCACAGGCAGAAGAAGTTTTCATCATGAACTCCTTTTTCAAGAAAAAGCAGCAAATGAAATGGACATGGAGGCATCCTAAAGGATGGACAAGTTAAATTGATTTTATTATGTGTAAAAATAAATTTGTCATGGAAGACTGCAGTGTGCTGAACAAGTTCAACTGAGGTAATGACCACCGAATGGTAAGATGTAAGATGCAACTCAAGGGTAAACTCGAGCGTGGTAAGCTCATAAAGCAAACAAAGTGTATTGACGTGACCAAATCTACAAAGCATCGCAATACCTTCAAATTGGAACTGAAAAACAGATTTTCTGATCTAGAAGGTCTAACATGAGAAGAAGTGGACATCTCTGAAGGTACCAGAAAAGTAACCAAAGCTCTTATGGAAACAGCAACAAGATTAGTTGGGTCTAAGAACAAGTTGCATATGAACTAATTATCAGGAAAAACCAAAATGTTAATGCAAAAAAGAAGAGAGATGAGGACAACTAAAGAAGATGTGACTTCCAAAGTGGAATATATAGAGCTATGTAAGACAGTACGAAGAAGTATCACTGAAGACGTAAGGAAATTCAACTGTGAACTAGTGAGGAAAACAATTGAAAAAAACCAAAGCCTAAAAATAGCAAATGGACATCTCATTAAGGGAAGAAAACAGATTAAGGCACTGAGAAAAAAATATGATTCTGTAACAAGAAATAGAGGCGAAATTTTGACAAGAATAAAATATTTCTATTCCAAATTATATGAAAGGAATGATACATGTACTCCAGACATCAAGAAAGGTACCAGTACCAGAGTTATTCCAGTCCTCCCAGCAGATGTTGCACTTGCAATCAAAAACATGAAGCGGTGGAAAGCTCCATGAGAAGATGGAGTTACTGTAGGCATCATACAAGAAGCAAGTGAAGAAATTGAAACAATACTCGCCCAAGTTTTCACTCGATGCCTTAATGAAGTGAAGATTCCTGAGGATTGGAACAATGCTACAATAATCCTGCTACATAACAAAGGTGACATTGAGGATATCAGGAACTACAGACCTATCAGTGGTTTATAAAATCTTCACTAAAGTTCTTTCACACCTCTTGAAGGTAACACTGGACATGGCTTATCCGAGAGAACAAGCTGGATCTATAGTGCTGTAGCACTATAGATCATATCCACGTACTGAGAGAACTAATTGAAAGAGCGAGGGAATATGAACTTCCATTGTGCATGGCTTTTATTGATTATGAAAATGCCTTTGATTCAGTGAAATCATCAGGAGTTACAATGGCTTTGAAATCCTGCGGTGTTGAAGATGCATACATTAATATTATTAATAACATCAACGAAAATGCAGGTCCAAGACTCGGCTATTTGAGAATACAGCACACATAAAAATTGAAAAGGGAGTGAGAGAAGGTGACACCATATCTCCCAAGCTCTTTAATGCGACACTGGAAAATGTCTTTCAATCACTGAACTGGGAAAACCAAGGAATAAAGATTAATGGAGATTATCTAACTCACCTTCGTTTTGCTGATGACGTAACCATTTTTGAAATTACCCCATCAGAGCTGCAGAGTATAATCCAGGAACTTGCTGACAAGAGTAAAGAAGTCGATTTAAAAATTAACTTTCAGAAGACAAAAGTGTTGTTCAACGCTTTTACAAGAAATGAAGATTTGTCGATTGTTGGAGAAAAGCTGGAGATGACAGACGTGTACGTTTATCTTGGACAGCAGATATCAAGTGAGGGTCACATCGATTGGGAAATTATTCGGCGTATAAAACTTGCCAGGAGAGCGCTTCGAAGAAACAGCATAATTTTCAAGAGCAATGTGCTATTATTTCTTAGAAGAAAAGTGTTTGATTAATGCATCCTGCGAGTGCTTAAGTATGGTTCAGAGAGGTGGACGTTAACTAAAACAGACATACAAAGATTGCGGACAACTCAAAGAGCATGGCGAGGTGCATGCTGGTGTAACCAGGAGAGATAAGAAGAGGAATTCGTGGATAAGAAAAATGACACGAGTGGAAGGCATCATGATGAGAGTAAAATCTTTGAAATGGCTATCGGCTGGACATACTGCCAGAAGGACAGACCATCGATGGACATTCGAAATTTTAGATTGGAAACCGAGGAACAGGAAATCACCCAGAAGAATACCACATGTAAGATGCGTGGATGAAATTCGAAAGTATGCGGCAGTAACATTGAGAAGACTGGCACAGGACAGACCGTTGTGGAAGAGGTTGGAAACACCTTCGTCCAGCAGTGGATTGAAAATTGTTGACAATGGTGATGATGATGAAGATCCCGGCTCAGAAACTTCTGGAAGGCTTCTTCAGTAAATACCGCATGTCACATAATGTGTCTGCGCGAAAAGGTGATTACATGTTAACAAGAACAATATATGCTGCACATGTGGGTCATGAGCAGGATGGTGGGCCAGATCATGTCAAAACTTCAGGAAACAACTTTGTGTCCCGATATTCCATACAGTAAGACTAATCAGCAGGTATTGAAGAATCCCGTAGCCTCCTCGGCCACCAGATCTGACTCCCGTTGATTACTTGTTGAGCCATTTTGATTTCATGTAACATCCTGACCATTGGAGGTGTTTGTTAGTGAGAGGGAAACGGTGCCTTTAACCGTCGATACGAATTTTGTAATAATAATTTATTCTTCTCTGAACAGCATCTTATTAGCTAGAAACGGGTAGAACAAATTTCGTGCAGGATGATCGTCATTGTGAATTTTATCAACTAAAAAACCGAATATTTCCAATAGTATTTTTCGAAGAAATGGTATTAAATATTATAAATGTGAAAACCAGAATTGAATGCATTTACGTCTTTTATCTGCATTATTGTGTATCGTCAAAAGACAAAGGATTGTGTATCGATCATCGTCTGTACACATGATTTTGCAAACTCCTGGACTATTTTTTGGAGGGGTTTGTAGTGTACTGAAATACGTCATCTGCAACGACCCTCACCAATTCTCCTCTGAGACTTGGTTTGGGGGTTCTGCCTGTATTTAAGAATTTGCCCGTCATATTTCAAAAGGAAGAAATTTCCTGCCTGTATTTAAGAATTTGTCCCTCATATTTCAAAAGGAAGAACTCATCATTAGTGCAGTGGAACTTCAAGTTAATAATGCAATTTCAACACCTCCGATAATGAAGGATGCATCTGGCACTCATGAAAATAATTTTGTTAATAATAACACACTTAACAGGAATACATCAAGAAGTGCAGCTGCTAGAGGAATGGTTCCTAGGACTGTCTAGAAGCATTCACAGGTGTACAAAGGTCTTTGACACATTTTAGTGTCCAACAGGAAATAACTTAAAAAAACTTTAGGAAGGAGAACATTACAACACTGGGGAAACACTTCCATAAACAGCTTGGATCTCATGAATCTCTTGGAAGACTGAGTAGTGACTCAGTCTGCTAGGTGAGTGGTAAGAATTCAATTAAGGTTATCAGGCAAGGAATGAAATTTCACAAGCTGCTAGAAAAATTCTGACCCACAAGGAGCGATTTCCGTTTTTTTTTCCAAAGCTGATGGCCATAGACAGTGTGCTGCAAACAAGGGCTCAGTTTGACGAATTTAATAAAAAAAAACACAACAAATTCAGATCAAATATGGAAATTAACAGTTTGTATAACCTAATGATGATCCGCATGAATGGACCACCACTGGATAAATTTGATTTATCAGCTTCAGTGGACTACTGGTTTATGTTTAGATTTTTATCAAAACTATAGAACCCTGAGATTTACAGACTAAATTCGAATTTCATTTAGCAATAAGTAGTTTGGGTAATAGGCAGTGCTCAATACACTTATACTGTATTATTATTATTAGTCTTTGTTCCCACATCATCACCATGAATTATGCTTGTGCATGAATACCCTGAAATTTGCTTTTGTTTCACCTGACTCCTAAATTTTGGAGCTGGTTCCTAAATCTGGAGCTTATTTTTCCAGCCCTGTATTATGTGTTGTTTTACAATTTATATTTGTATAAACTTTTATATTACAATACATCCAACTGTTTTTGAGATATCACATTTTTTTTTTATTTGTAACTTAACCTTTGCACCATAGTGTATATATAAACCTCATGAAAAGTGAAATAGGGCAAAAGTAAATTCTTACCAGTTTTTTAAAATGTTCTCAGTAGTTTTCTTGACTGTACTGGCTTCAAACATTCTTTTAAATCTGATTCTTCAACATATTCAATGTCCTTATACTTCGAAACTCCAGCATCAGTTAGTGCCAGAATAACTTCAGTCTTGCTTTCATCCAGTTGTAGTGTTTTTGTGACAAATTCACGAACTTGCTCCATTTCTTAAAAAGCAACACAATAATCAACATCATGTATAAGCATGTTTTATTTAAAGAATATAATTAATCTAAGTTAACATATAAAAAAAAATATCAGTTCAGTTTCTTTCGTGGATTCTTCCAGTTATAACCACAATTTTTCACTTGTGAATTGAATCATAATTTTTAGGCAAAGATTCTTCCACACATATCCACAGCAGCATTTCTCACTGTCTTTTAGGAATTTAAATGCCCCATGGGAGAACTTTACTGACTAATTAAAAAAAAATTACTGAACAAGATGAAAATAATTTACTTCTACTGACCATTTTGCACTCCTGGAACCAATATTCAGCTAGCTGTGTCAGTAGCAATAATGGCAGTGTACAAATAGCTGATAAACTATGCATTATCTAGTGCTCTATTGCTGTTGCTAAACCATTAAAAAACTTATGTTTCAAAGCAATAACTTTTTTATTACCACAACTGTAGCATGATAAATGGTAGAAATCACCTAATTTTTTGTCATTCACACACAAAACTCTGTCTGTACTTTTACAAATGTGCAAACCACTATCTGAGCACCAACGACCCTCCCACACATTAACAATAAAAAATATTTCCTTGTTTTTATCTTCTAATATGAACAGTATTTCTCCAAAGACACAATCATTATCTTTGTTCTTTACGTTCAAAAACTGGCCTACAGTATAGAGAGTACCAAAAATTTTCACTTTGTTTGAAATGTGCAGAGGTTGATATTCTGATTCTTTTATTGCCCTTTGTATTTGAATGGAGTACAACTCGATAATGAAAGTTTGACTGTCTTCAAACCGAACCCTTTCAGCAAAAAGTGAGCCATTTAGAAGATAAGCTTGCAATAACTTATGTTTGTTTGACAGTGTATCAGTGAGGTTTTTGAAGTTCTGACATCTTCGGGCAACTCTTTTGAAATATGAATGTTTACTCTCAAAGCGCAATGTCCAAAGACGAATAAGTGGTCCAAATTTCATCGTTAACTCCGGATAGTGCAGAAGGAAGTAGTGCTTTGGTCGAAGAGGCACATCTGCAAAAGCAACCTTCCTTCCCTCCAAGTACGCTTCAATTATGATTTTGAAATATGCAATTTGTGAATGACTTATGCTAGGTGCACAGGCAAATTCCACAATTTCTCTGAGTGTAACAACTACGTAGTTTCCATACAGAATCATCAGTATCTATCTTAGAGTACAGAAGGATTGGCAAAAGTGAAGTAAGGCCCAGTTCTGACAAGCACTGCCATTTAACCTTTTGCTTTTTGGGTGAAACACAGCAGGCCTGCAAGAAGCATCATGCTCAGAAAATGAAAAGCCACGTATTAGATCATTTAATAAAGTATACGTAAGCCAGCCTTTCTGAACAAAATAATTTAGGTAAAGTGACAAATCATAGTCACAAATCCCTTCAAACAAGTCATGACCAACACAAGGAGGGAACCCAGGAAGACAAACATGAAAGTACTGCAACTCATTGAACAGAGACGGGAAAATGATTCCTTGGCTACCCATGGCTAATTGCGAAGCAGATGCATCATAATTTTCAACAGTTCGTGATGAAGCACACAAATATGGATACTCTTCCAAGTATCTCTTTGCATTAGACAGTAACGGCACATATATTCTGAAGTTGAGAAATTCTGTTTAAATCCACCAATAAAATGTGCTCCTAAATTGTCAGCAGTAATACAAAAAGCCCTCCCTACATAACATACACCATCCACATTAAATCCATTCTCAATTTTTTTAAGGTCACCAATCAATTGCCTAAATACTACTTTTTGGCCAAACAATTTTAAATCTTTTTCACAGCACAGTAAAAGAAGCTGCATTTGGTGAACTGATGACCTATACTGAGAGTAGATGTTTCCTAATGTGAAATAAAATCCGAGAATTGTATGTTTATTTCGTGAAGAACCTAACGGGTTAACAACCTCAAACTCATCCTGAAAAAAGATAAGCTGAAGGATTTTTATTGATCCATCTGCTTGGCATTGCTGAAACACGCTACCGTCAGTAAAATCACTCATTCGATCTGCTACTTCATTTTTCAGTGTATCTACTTGATCCTTTATAGACTTATCGTGGAGCAGATTAACAAGAGTTTTTTAATTGGAATATAGTGGCAGTAACGCAAGCAATTTACCTCATCACGACCCATGCAAATTTCAATGGGTTTGACAAATTTCATGCTTTTTTCAAAATCTTGTTGTCTTAAATAGATAGATTTAAGAAGTCCCGATTCAGTATCGAATGCAGATTTTAAAAACTTTGAGTCATGGACATATTTTACAATTTGTTTTTCATCTTCAGATATATTTACTAATTCACTCAATTTATCAGTGAAACTCTGTGTGAAAAAGGAATCCTCCTGAATCAGTAAATAATTTATCTATTCTGTTATCAACTGTATTGTTTTACATGGGATTAGGCATTTTGATTCCAAAAGCAAGCAAAAAAGAGCAATATTTTTCAGTGTGAGTTCTTCAGAGATATGGCTGTCTGACTGATTAAGTTGTTCACTTACGTCAGAAGTGACTAGTTCCACAGTACTGTCAACTCTCAAGGTCAAGGCAACTGGCTCAGAATTATGAAACTGTGGAGATAGGAATTTTGTACTGTGATTCAGATGATATCTGGATAAATGGGATGAAAATGAAGATCTGACTTTAAATGTTTTGGCACACCCCTTAAAACAGCATCTAATAAAGCCCCCGGAGGTTAGATGTGACTTAATGTGCGATATTAAATCAGAAACTCTATTAAATGCCTTATGACACAATCTTTGGTTGCACTTTAAATCCACTTCTGAATTGCAAAGTTGTAAACCACGCAATCCACGGTGGTATTGCGAGACATGAGTATTAAAGCCATAGTAAGGAGCCAAATGCCTTGGAGCAACCACGCACCCCACACTGAAATATAAAATTATTTACATTTCTATGAATGCTCATGTGGTGAACATATTTCTTTAAAGATAAAGAAACATAGTTGCAATTGACACACTCATACATGATGTTAAGTATTAAGTATGCACTTTTATGCAAAATGTTTTATAATATGAGATATTCCTAAGAAAAACAGAAGGAATTACTTTTTCATGTATTGAATGTAAAATTTCATGTATCAAAAATAAACAATAACTGACACTAATTGCCAAAGGCTTTGATTCATCTGAAACCAAATTCTTTTACATATTTTTTTGAAAATTCAACCAATTTAGCATGCAGAACAAAGATTAATTACCAAAATTATTTACAATACAAAAAATATGTCCGCAAAAAGATCCTCCGTAATTGTCAGCACTGTTGTCTCAAGCAATATACAGGGTGACCCAGAAATATTGGATACATTACAAAGTTATGTAAAAAGAAAAAACTGAGCATTGTCGGTTTTTCTATGTCACGTATTACAAACACGGTTTCTATATTTTTGTTTTGCAGAATTGTTATTCCCAGAATCCGATAGATGGCACTAGGTGTGGCCTGATGAGGAATGTATGAGAAATGCGCAATCGGTAGTAATGTCATCCGTACAGCACAAGGCGATGTGTGTGTTATGGCTTGCGAAATTAAGTCTGTCATTAAAGTTAAAAGACGGTACCATTTAGAGTATGGTTGTAATCCTCCATCAATGAATTCAATTAAGCAATGGATAAAACAGGTCTGGCATTGTGGAACCTCGTGGAGGAGCCGGTTGGCCTAGCATCAGCGGTGAGACGGTTGACCAAGTTAATGGAAGTTTCCGACGAAGCTCCAGGAAATCCGTTCGTAAAGCAAGCAGAGAACTGTGCATTCCGAAATCGACAGTTCACGATATCTTGCACAAGAAATTAAAGTTTTATGCTTATAAAATCCAAATAGTGAAAAAGATGCATGTAAATGATCACACTCTGCGAAACGATTTCGCTGTGGTTATGCTAAATTGAGTGAAAAACAACGAAAACTTTCTCAGTACTGTCATTTTCAGTGATGAATCCACATTTCATGTATTGTGAATTGTCACAACTGTAGGATATGGGGTAGTGAACTGCCTCATGCTGCTAATGAACTGGAACGTGATTCTCCAAAAGTTAACGTGTGGTGCACCCTATCAAAAAGAGAAGTGATTGGCCCTTCCTTCTGCAAAAAAAACAAATGATGACATTTACTTGGATATGATAGAAACTTTCGCTATACCCAGATCAAAAGATATGATGTCATTTTCCAACAAAAAAGTACGACTGCGCATTGGTCAACATGTATACATAAGTGCCTAAATGAGCCTTTTCCCCAACAGATAGATTGGCCGTGGTGGTCCCATTCTGTGGCCTCCTCGCTCTCCAGATCTAACTTCATTGGATTATTTCATGTGGGATTAGGATCGTGTCTATCAGACGCCTTGTACTGATTTGCAGGAACTAAAGTAGCGTATCACAGCTGCTATTTAATTCCATAACTCCTCAGATGCTTGCCAATACATGGCATCAAATTGAGTATCGCTTAAACGTACTACGAGCAACCAAGGGATCTCACATCGAAATTTATTAACTTGTGCAGTTACATTGTAAGTTAATACAGTCAGTTTATTTCTGTCTGTTTAATGTTTTGTTTTATATAATTTTGTTATGTGTCCAATAATTCTTGGACACCCTGTATATATACATTTTTGTAGCAAATAAATGCAACAGAATAAAAACAAGAATTTTATTTGTTGAGAAGGAAATAAGAAACTAAGACTTTTGAATCCAAAAGATTTTGAAAACCGGTAGAAACAGTAAAGATTTTATGTGTGCAGCTCTGTGGAGCACCACATTAACAGGACCTGCAATTTTATGAGAGTTCCTAGTTCTTTTTTTTTTATGTGAAAAAGACTTTTTCCTTTTTCATACATTAGCATGAGAAAGTATTGTAATCGTGAAAAATTCGACTCCAAGATGTCAAAGGAAATGCAAGTTGTGATGTACTTTGCACAAAAAAAGAGTAGTCATGACTACTTTCTATTTTTAAATAAATCCGGTACCTGTATGTACCTCTTATTTTTCCAGTTTTTCAAAAAAATAAGATTTTCATTTCTAGAAACTTGTCTCCAGCCTCATTTATTTAGCACTGATGGAGATAATGCTTCACTGGTGATGTGACTTCATTGCTGATATTCAATCAGAATGGCGACACAAGAGGCCTGAATGTTACATTGTGATTAAAATTTTCACCGATTCACCCTTTCATGATGTACATTCTCGGAGATTTGTTTCAATTCATTTATAGTGACAAACTGACAATGAGGGACAGAGAGGTCCCTTGAGATATATCAAATATGGCATCGGCCATCTTGATTGAAGTCCATGGTAAAGTAAGGTTTAGAAATTACCAGATGATTATATTTATATTTGGTGTTTTCACTAACACGCTGCAAAAAATTTTTTATTGGATTTTGCCTTTTTTAATGCGGCGGGGGGGGGGAGGTTTGGTCTTTGGAAAAAAATTATCTTATCAGGAATTCAGGATGTTATTTTGGGTTCTGTATTAGGATTACAATTTATCCGTGGTTGACTTTATTACTATATATATACAGCTAAAAACAATTAGGGAATAGGGAATATTGTAGTTTTGTATTAAAACTGAGTGACAGAAAACTTTAGAGGTTGGAATAGGAACTACCTACACTTAGTACGCTATGCAAAAAGAAAAATATGGCCAAAACAATTAGTAAATTTAAATTTAATAATTTTTGGGGAGACAAATGTACAAAGGCATATTTATGATCATATCGTAAAAATGAAAATAAAGGTAAATTTCTCACTGAAAAACATGTACGGCAATTTGCATTGTATAAGCCACGAATAAACGATTTAAAAAAATAAAATAAAAAAAAGTTTTTGCTGCCGTTCAATTTGAAAAATAATCTGCAGGGTAATTGTGCTGGAGAGTAGCTATATAATTGGAAAAGGAACTCTCTCGGAAAAAAATTTCAGTCTAGGATTTGCACGAAGTGAAGAGGACGGAAAAGGGATGTCATAATTAAAGACCGGGAAAGCTGTAGGAAGGGGCGGCGGCAGTTATTTTGTCTTTGTATTGTTGGGAAAGACAAAATGCTGACTGTGCTTGTGCCCACTCTTCATCAATTGGACAATAAAAATGTATGCACAGTGCTTGCTGCAGGAACCTAAACATGCACGCTTCATTTCAAAGTTCTATGTTCTGAATCTCGTGTACACTGTGCCTTGTATTTTAGTTTGTCCTTTGCTAGTTTAACCAAAGTCTTTGTTTCATTTCTTTGGACTCCGGGGTCTTTATGTGCCTAACTTTTCTGTCGAAAATTCCGCTTCTGGATCAACATTTGTGATATACAAGATCATATGGCTATTTTTTTCTTTTTCTTCTGAATGTCACAATCTGTGAATTATACACCGGCACAGATTATACGAAAAAAAAAAAAGTGCGATTTCCAGGGTCTGAGGATAAACGACGAAAATTATGATAATTCAGGAATTTGCGAGCCCCAGATGAAAAACAAAACAAAAAAACGAGTACCTTTTTGTTTTGCCAGGGCTGAGGGCAGAACATTTTTGGACACAAGCGTATGACTTTGACATTATATATAGCCCCCTCCTCCCCGCAGGTTCAATGTCTGGCCACTAAAAAATTTAGCTGGCCACCAGATTTCAGAATATTTTTCTACCTCTGGTTGTTACAAATACCTTGTTCCCTCAAAATAATCAGGATGTACAGTAAAGCAAGACACGTCTGAGAAGAGAACGTTGCTCCATTAATTTCTTCTCTAATCAGCAGGGTCATGTGCTCAAAATCTGCAGGCAGCACGGTGGCATGCGGTTAAAGAAACACATACCATAGGTTGTCGAGCATACAGACCAACACTGTGTAGTCGGGTGCGAACAGTTTGAGTCGAAACATTTGTGTCAGTAGCCGTATGGAGTTTGCATTGCAGAAGAGGGGCGCTCATACTCCGGTTTCTCCTGGCAGTCAGTGATAAAAAAAACGATCCTCATTTCTTGACGTTGCTTTCCTGTGACCTTTACCTGGTCTTTGCCTTAAATTTTCGGTATCTGAAAACCAATTCCAAAACCTGGAAATCATGCTTAGTGACACTCCAATGGCGTCCACTACTTGCGATTGGGTTTGACCAGCTTCTAAGTGACCGATAGCCCTCAGGCTACAGATTCGGGTAAATCACGTTCGTACATCACATTCAAAGCACGAGTCATTTTTATGCTGGACTAAACGATCATAAGATACAATTCACTTTTCATTCGTTGACAGAAACATACCCTTTTTAACGTCATACACTCAATTTTGCATACTGAGGTGTTTGGAAGTATGCAAAAGTTTCATTGTAATAACTTTCCTTCAATTTCTCTTAGCATACAAACAGTTGATGTCAGTAGTTCATATCTAAACCACGATATCTCCCAATAGTTTTGAGCAGTGTATTTTAAGCTAACGGGGGGGGGGGTAACAATGATGTTTAGCATTGGTGCTAATGCAGAGTTTGACTAAGGAATTTCTTAGATTTAAGCTTGGAACATAATGGCAACTCTGCCTGGAAAAAAAGAGGGATTTGCCAGGCTATTTGAGATAGCTGTTGGCTGGAAAACAATGGCATCAACTTTAACTCTGAGTAACAACTTATGTGTTTTTACAAAAATAAAATTTGACCACCGATAGAAATAAAGTGTTCGAAGTTGGGCCGCATCCCGGCGATTAAAAAATATTATCTAGCATCCTGGCATGTAATAAATTTTAAACCCGTCACAGACTATGTAAAGAAATTAGGATGAAAGCACAAATTTTAACACAAAAATCAGCAAATGAAATTCTTAATGTATAACGAAGTGAATTTCTCCGTCATCTTTGGTCTACGCCGGGATTCGAACCCGGGTCCACTTATACCGGAATAAGTTGCTCTACCAACTGAGCTACGCAGACATGTATTCGGATTCCTATCTGCCTTTATGTAGTGTGCGTCCTTCTGGCAGGTACGTCACATCTCCTGGTACGTTACATCATCTCCCCCTTATTTTTTTTTTTCGAAGTGTTGCTCATATTTTTCCTATCTCGCGGTGTGGAAATAACATCACACCAATGCGAGATTTTGAACGGTCGGGTCATCCGGGTAGTTCAGGTGCCATTATAACGAAGTGAATTTCTCCGTCATTTTTGGTCTACGCCGGGATTCGAACCCGGGTCCACTTATTCCGGAATGGGGGATCCGGGTTCGAATCCTGGCGTGGACAGAAATGACGGAGAAATTCACTTCGTTATAATGGCGCCCGAACTATCCGGATGACCCGACCGTTCAAAAATCTCGCATTGGTGTGATGTTATTTCCACACCGCGAGATAGGAAAAATGTGAGCAGCACTTCGAAGAAAAAAAGAAAATAAGGGGGAGATGATGTAACGTACCAGGAGAGGAGATGTGACGTACCTGCCAGCAGGACGCACACGACATAAAGGCAGATAGGAATCAAAACAAATGTCCGCGTAGCTTAATTGGTAGAGCAACTTATTCCGGAATGAGTGGACCCGGGTTCGAACCCCGGCGCGGATAAAAATGACGGAGAAATTCACTTCGTTATAAATGGATTAAGTTGATGAATGATTAGCAGCTGGGACAGGAAAGATAGGAGGCAGGAGTATGGTGTCAGAATTCTTGTTAAATCACCTACGATTGTAACAGTGCTAGCTAAATAATTTTCTGGCGCCCACGTGGTCTGCAGGTGAAATTGATCATTCCACGACTTGTGCCTCGTTCTCCAAAACCAGTTGTCAGAGCCAGGGGTGTTTGGTGGGCTAAAGGAGGTTGGAGTAATTGGAACTTTTTGGTCCCCAACAAAACTAGTACAGCCCACACCTGTTTTAGTGAGGACTGAAAACTTTGTGTGGGTAAAAATGTTCCGAAAAGCGCAAATTGAAGAAATAATTTGCATTATTCATATTAAATTTAGGACTTCCATTGTCTAGAAATTCTAAATCTTTTCTTCTACTTACAGAGATTGGATGCTTTTTCTTCAAGTTTCTCTCATAAATTTGAATCTATTTTCATGTGAGCTCTTTGGCATATTTTAGAAAGATGTGAAAAAGTTGGTACTAAATTACAAAAGCCATCACTAGATTTGTTAACTGGAAGTAACCTTCTGTCATTATCCCATTTCATTGCCAATGAAAGAAATATTTTGAAAAATATGAAGAAATAGATAAAACATTAAGTGAAAAATCTCCTGGAAGTTTCGTCTAATCACAATAAAAAAAATATGCACATGGCAATAACCGTAATAAAACTATTCTTCAAGGACAGAAAAAAATGTGAAGTAGAAACATTTAATGTGATTATTGATCAGTTGGATAACAAATGTCTGTTAGCTTATAAAAAAAATGTAATTTCCATTTCAGTTCTTAGTTAACTGCCAACTAAATTTCTCTAAATAACTGTTTAGATTTTTACAGTGAGGATTTGGATGAATCTTTACATAGTAAAATTTCACAGTTCTATGACTTTATCAAGTGTGAATGTAGCTACTGCACAAAAAAAAATGTTCTTGTCAAGACATTGCAAAACACACACACACACACATATATATATGATATGATATTTTCCCAAATGTATATTCACCGTATTAAAACTACACTTGGTAAAAAATAACTTGTGATTGACAATGCTTCAACAAAGGCTTAACAGTCTTGCTATCATGTCATTAGAGCATGATATTGCTCAGTAGTTAGTTTGACGATGTTGTGCACTTCTTCACAAACCTCAAAGCAAGAAAAGACATTTTAAAGACGAACGCCTGAACTTTTTTTTTTTATTGGAAGTTTTTTTTTTGATTGAAGGTATAACGACCACCGTGAGCAACTAATGGGCTATAAGCAGTCGCCCGTCGCTAATTTAGGGTCACTGGTTCCAGGAAGGAAAGAGCTAGTGCTGTAAGACAAACACAATATCCATGCCTCGCCGTCATTCGAACCCGGACCCCTTCCGGACGAATGATCAGAGGCCATTGCTTAGACCACTGCGCCACCGGGGCGGCCTTATTGGAGGTTTAACGACCACCGTGAGCAACTCAATGGGCTATAAGCAGTCGCCCGTCCCTAATTTAGGGTCACTGGTTCCAGGGAAGGGACAGAGCCAGTGCCGTAAGACAAACACAGCATCCATGCCTCACCGGGATTCGATAGACCTCTTTCGGACGAATGATCAGAGGTCATCGCTTAGACCACTGCACAACCGGGGCGGCAAACTTTTGTTTTTGTGCATTCATTTTTCATTTATGTTGTCTACACTTTATTCAATGTTTGAATTTTTTTTAGTATAAAATTTTTTGTAAGATATGTAGACACTTGAGATTTTGGGGTATACTAGCAATGTTTATTTCTTGCACAGTACACCTGAAGTGATTTTTTTGAGGGGTTTTTCTTAGCTCACGAAGCAGTTCTAATGTAATTACTGCCTAGCATAAGTGACCTGTTTGTAAAACATTCTACGTGTAATTGTGTTTGCATTGAAATACACCTTTTGGGGTACTCATTTTATAAATAAAACAAACAGATATTGGTACTGCTATTAAGTTTACGCGACGCGCCTCGAGTTGTGCGTTGGGCACGAGTTGAGTGATATTTCTGTCATTTTTTTATAATTTTACAGAAAACACTGGCAGTTATTACTACACAAATACCTGTGTATTGATAAATTTCAACTAATTTTTAAGAAATTGAATGGTTCTGATAAATTTCCATCTTACCACAGATGAGGTATACACACTGCTCACATGAGATTTCTTCAATGTGTTAGTTTGCAGAAAAAAATGTTTCAGCATCTTTAAACAGACATTTTAAAGACAAACTCCTGAACTATGTGTGAACTTCTGTTTTTGTGCATTCATTTCAAATTTTTGTTATCTATACTTGATTCAATGTTTGCATTTCTTTAGAAATAAATATTAAAAATAATACATTTCCTTATGTCTGCAAACACATAAGATGTATTTTACAAAGCCTTAACATACATATATAAAGGAAATAGGTATCCAACATATGTACAAGACATACATATCTATCGTATAGTCTATAGGACATTCGTATTTTACAAGCACTTGTGACCACAAATAGGGGCCACAAAATCTTCAGTATCCCAGATTCCAAAAAAGCTGTCTGGCACTGAAAAAAGAAAAAATTGTAGGAAGCAGGAGCATGGTGTTAGAATTTTTAGCACTTGCGAATGCTAAATAAAAATTTCCTGGCACCCACGTGGTCTATGTGAAATTGACCATTATACAATTTGTACCTCGTTCTCCAAAACTAGTTGTCACCCTAGTCACAGGACAAGCGAGGAAAATTAGTTAGCAACTGCATTCGTTTACTTAACTTGTTCGGCCTAACAAATAATTTGAACGAAATACATGAAATAAAACATCCAACTTGTTTCAATTGTTACCAAAACCACTTAATACTAACATTCTCATTATAATGCACTGTGACTTACACAAAACAAAAAAATACTTACCGAAAATAAATGCTGCGGTGCTTCTGTAAATTATTAACATAGAATCCTTACTTTGTGACTTGTGTAGAGAGACCTCCATCGCTTCGTACCAACATGGCATCCGCGACCAGCCCGTTGCCATTCGACAGCACGTAAAAAAACAAGTATTATACCGTAATGGTTAAAACAGTTTAAACACCGTGAACATGTTGTTTATCTACCGAAAATTTACGGTTCATCGCCCGTTGGCGTGCTTACGGTCCGTAAACCGTTTTAATACAGTTGAAACACCGAGAATTCACTGCAATTTTTTTCAGTGTGAAGCTCTACAATATTTAATATCATAAGTTATTTCACATCAATATCAAATATAACAGGTATAACTTTTTGTCCGGAGTTTCTAATATCTAGTCTGACTGTGTAACTAAAAAAAGAGTTGGAGGTATTATTTCTTACAGACATAGAGCCTTGATGCACATTATTAGTATTTCCCAAAAATATGATGTTTATCTGAACCACACGGTAATAATGCTTGAATCTCAGTGAGCAATTTCTCATGTTTCCCAGTAAATCTTGTAACAACCGATTTTCATAGATATTCCGTCATTGAGGTAACTGATTATTTAGTTAGGCACTGAATTCCGGTTAAGTTCTACAACACATTTACAGTGATATTTGGGCAAAGTCCAGCATCGGTGCAAAAACTGCATCTGGAAAAGTTCGTTTTTTGGGAAACAAAATCTTTCAAACAGCTGCATCGGCAGAAACACCACGTCTAAAACATTAGTAATCTGTTAGCCATTTTCTTAATTTCCTAATCTTTTACGGACATAGAGCCTTGGTCTAAGCGATGGCTACAGAACATGGCGCAGGGACCTAAGCGATGGCTACTGACCATTCGTCCGGAAGGGGTCCGGGTTCGAATCCCGGTGAGGCATGGATGTTGTGTTTTTCTTGCGGCACTAGCTCTCTTTATTCCCTGGAACCAGTGACCCTAAATTAGGGACTGGCGACTGCTTATAGCCCATTGAGTTGATCACGGTGGTCGTAAAACCTCTAATAAAAAAAAATATATATATATATATATATTTTACGTTGTTTTTCCTAATCGAATGAGCAAATATATGTATAAAGAAATGACCTGCGCATCTGAAATTTCCGATGGTTATTTTCTTTTTTATCTTATTCATCTGCATTTAGTAGTCGTTCTTATAGAATGACACAAAATATGAATTGGAGGTTCTAAATACAATTTTCACGGCATAAATTACATTACCAGTGACATTTTTTTGTTGAAGCAACTGACTTATCCTACTAGGAAATATCTGCAAGGAAATCGCGAGAGAAATGATAAACGGTCGTTTGTTATAGAAGAACCTTCATGAAAAAATAATATGAATTAAAGAAAAATGTGCTGAAAATAAAAAGGAAAAGCAGTTCTGTTTTAATTTATGGCACCTTGAATGTCTCTTTAAAAAAATTGAAAGCAATTTTTTATAACAATTTTAACTCAGCTGCAAGTTAGGACACAGTAGTAATGATGGTTCACTGCTATAAACCCCTGTTATTTATTCGTCATGATCTGAGCAAAATTCCTGCAATGGCAATGGGCTAGACATATTTCCAGGATAGCAGACTATCGTAGGACAACCGGCATTTTCGGCTGGATGTTCAGGTACAGTAAAAAACCCATAAGCAGGCCACATGGGAGATGTATGTATGAAATTCGAAAGTATGCGGGAGCAACATGGAGGAGACTGGCACAAGGCAGACCGTTTTGGAAAAAAACTGACTTATCCTACTAGGAAATATCATGGGAGATGTATACAGACACACAGGGTGCTTCTAAATGATTTGATCGATTTCAAATTGTTATATACACTGCTGGCCACGCAAAATGCAACACCAAGAAGGACACGACATAGCAAAGCGAGATTTACTGGACACATAACAACAGATGCAAAGATGAAACGATTGAGCTTACAGGCCCGTTCGACTTACGGAACACGCTGGGAATAACGGCCGCTACACGCAGAGGCATTGAACGAAAGAGGCTTTGGATCTGGGCTTGGGGTATGTCGGTCCAGGCTGCTTTCACATGTTGCCACAGTTCATCAGGCGTAGATGGGGTTTATGCATGTCGGGCCTCTCGGTTGCCGATCAGCGACCAGACGTGTCCGATGGGCGACATATCGGAAGAACAGGCGGGACACGGCAGCAGTGACACTTGGTGGGCCGTGAAGAATTGTTGCACGATGCGTGCCACGTGCGGGCGCGCATTGTCCTGTTGAAACGTGGCCGCGGGTAGGTCCGGCAGGTAAGGGAGGACTACAGGCTCCAAAACGTCAGAGATGTAGTAGTGGCTGTTGAGTGTACCAGCGATGCGTACCAGAGGAGTGCGGGTGTCATATCCAATTGCGCCACAAACCCTAACGCCAAGCGTCGGACCGGTATGGCGACGCATAATGCAGGCGTCATACAGTATCTTGCCGCCGTGCCGCCACAGGCAGAAGCGTGATTTGTCGAAGAAGACAATGCCGTGCCATTCCGTAGTCCATGTACGGCGTTCAACTGCCCACTGCCGCCGCATTCGCCGGTGGTGTAACGTCAACGGTAATTCGAGAAATGGGCGCCGTGCGACAATTTCCCGCTCCTGCAGACGACGTCGAACAGTACGTACTGCACAAGTTGTTGCGCAACACACCTTAACTCTTGCGCTAACGTTCGTGATGTGGCGGTGCGAGCCGTCAATACCCGCCGCACAACATGCCGGTCATCTCGATCGGTGGTGTGCCGCGGTTGCTGCAATCGCTCACGACGGTCCGTCCGTCCCTCCTGCACCCACCGAATACATACTCGCCTCACTGTGGCTGGATGTCGTCCCGCACAGGCGCCGATGTCTCGGTACCATAAACCGCTATTGACATAAGCCACTATTCGTCCTTTGTCAAACTTCGAAACGTGCTGGAATGACAGCCACATTGTGCGACGAGCCATTTGGAAGCTTCCCACGCAGAGGTCCGGCTGCACAACACACTTGCACTACTTAATAATTCACCCTCAGTGATGGGCACAAACTGCCTTCTGTGCACCCTTCATATAGTGCTTCTCGGTGACGTGCCGGGCGCACATGATTTGCATAAGCCCTGCAATGCTAATCGTTTGCATGTACTCTCGCGGGCGACTCATGATGCGAATTTCAGGCCAATCGTATGCTTCCTTCTTGGTGTTGCATTTTGGGTGGCCAGCAGTGTATATTTCATAAATTGTCAAAACAAGATAGAATTTCGCACATATGTAATGGAACTCTTCAAGTTTAATTGTCAGTAGGATTACCTGAAGCTAGATGTCACAGATTCTTAATGTGAGCTCCCTTCGTTTCTGTGGAAACGTCAGTGCGGTAATTACATGTTCAGGAACTTGGTGAGGATTTTCAGTCCCCGAAACTTCTAACATTTTGGTTCACCTCCCCACTAACATAAAATTCAACTGCATCACTGAACCGCAAATTCTCTAGAAAACCATCGTCACTGCTCAACTCTTGAAATAACTGACAGAATTGGAAGCAGGAGACGTGCTCCACCGGTGTTAGGTGCTGCAGCAACTGTACTCGGGCAAGGTTCATATTTAGACGCTAACGCATTATGCGCCACACAGCTGTCCTGGAAATTGCAAGTTCCCATCTCACTGTAGATTTTCCAGGGCTACGTTGAAAACTTTCCGTAATTCTCTCCACACCGGCGTCAGAAGTCGAAGATCAGCCAGTGGTTTACCTTTACAAAGACAGTCTGTTTTCTGGAATTGATCATACCATCTTCGAATAGAGTCCTTTGCTGGTTATTCTTTATGATACCGTGTATGAAACTGACGTTACACACTCAACATTGACCTACTCGCATGAAATTGTAAGACGCAAAATGCTTTCTCCTCACGACTGGCACCTATTTTCACAACTACTCCGCCTGCCACCTGGTTGTAGAATTATGAACCAAAGGCGCGGCATAGAGAGCTCCAGTATCGTTGGCGAAAATATATTTCGGTCTCGAATTTAGAGCTACATCTTGTTCCACAAATATTCAGCAGATATAAACTTTATGATGTGCTCTAATGTGATTCACCGGATATTCAATCGCTGGTAATGATGTATTCCAGATGGAGCGTGTTGTTATCGTTCAAGTCATTTTGAAACAGCCTTTATTATTCCACCAGTGCGATACTGTATGATCAGGATATTCCAATTTTTTTAAAACAGTTGATGGAGAAGATTTTATAGCTGAGAGCAGTGAACATGGAAAACAACAGTAACATCCGTTGTTAAAATTTCGACAACGTGAAGATCCCATTTTCGTCTACTTATGTTCATCCCGGCCACACTTACAGATGCTGGAAAAAGGAGTATTCAAATACCTATCGCCGTCGAACATCAAATAAGTACGCTTTTATGTTGTTATAATTCTCTATATAGAAATATGATAACATGAATAGAAAATATTACTAATATTTTAAAATGTGCTTCTAATGGAATTATGGAATAGCAGTAGATTTTCTGTAGCAACATTATTTCGTACCATAAAATATTGTTCGTTACGTTGAAAAGAGAAATTCATATGGAAGCAGTAGATTTTTTCTAGGAAAATTATTTCGTACCACAAAAATATTATTCTTTACGTTAAAAAGAGAAATTCCTATGAAAGAGGCCTACATATCGCAGCTGATGCACAATGTTAGTAGTTAACTAAAGGTCACAGCAAAAGGAATCATTACATTCTCAACGCTGAGAGATATATCTAAAAATTGAGCCTACCAAAAAGTAAGATTGAACGTTCTAACTTGTTTTCTGCCGACATTGATCCTTATGCAGTACATGCCATCCTCAATGACAGACACCATAAGTGAAACGTGCAGTAAAACTCGGATGTTTGACATGCAGAACTCGAAGTTTGGTGGTGGTTACATATCCATCATCAAAATGTGGCCTTAAACATGAAGTTCAAAATGTGGCCTTAACCACGACGTTCATGATCGAGGTCAGTACTTACTCCCGTATCGTAACATCAAAATGAAACACCACATTAAACGACGTTGCTCCTAGGAAGGATTGTACAAAGAACATTCCAAGTGTGATGCCACGTCTGTGTTACATTAGCTGAACCGCACACTGGGTACCAGTATCGAAAGCACGTTCTAGGGTATGAGGTCTCACAGGGTGAAAGGACGGGCCACCGTGCTATGTAAGACTGTATTGGGCACCTGCTTGTTTGTACGAACGTGGGTGAACGTGGGTTTTATTTGAAGCACGTAAACAGGGAGCTAGTTATATGTGCGTGCCATAATTCACCCACAGTGATGTGCACAAACTGCCATGTCGGTGTTGTGGGAATGCTGAAAGTAACGTTCAAGGTCTGATGTGGTCAGCAAATTTGGCTCCTTCTGCACCTGTTGAGACATCTATAACCGCAAAAGCCTACGTTAATGTATTCTGTAAAATCGTACACTAGTTCATATCAATCTATTGCTCAGAGGATGATGCTATGTTCTATAAAAAAAACACCACGCTTTACATCAATCGAGCTTTGCGAAGCCGAATTAAAAGAATGTGTAAGTAATTCTTAAGTCGTCGGATAAGCCTATTTCTTCCTGTACCTTAAATCTGCTGAATATTTGTAGAACAAAATAGAGCTCTAAATTCGAGCCCGAAATATATTTTCGCCAATGATACTAGAGCTCAATATGCCGCGCCTTTTGTTTTCGATGGCGGTACGCAGTCGTTGTAGTGCCTGCCAATAAGCTTACCTCTTTATGAAGGAAGTTGATGAGTACCAAAAAACCTTTCATCGAAAAACACCGTTAACAAAACCTTCCCAGTCCGTGGCTCTGCTTTGAACTTTTCCCGTTGTGACAATGCGGGATGCTTCCACTGTATACTGTTGCGTTTTGTTTCCTGGTTCGAAGAGGCCGAAGCTTCATCACTTAGTCATCTGGAAAGGAAAGCAGGGTCACTCTGATACTGCGCCATTTGCTTCAGTCAAAGTGACATTCGAAGACCTTTTTGTGAATCGGACAACTTTGGCACCTACTGTTCAAAGCTTGTCCAACTGCATCCCAACTTCTCATGCACAACTGTCGACGTGGTTCGATGACTGACATTGAAAGTCTGTTTCAGGGAACGTATGGTCTCCCTACGATTGGCCTTCACGCATTCATCCACTTGTTTCACAACTCGGATGTGAAGACAACTTTCACAAGGCCGGGTCGCGCATCATCCAAACAGGTTGTCAGGACCTTGTACCAAACGTGCTTTCTACTTATAGAAAGTTTTCCGTGACACGCAATTTTCCCCATACAGGGCAAACATCCTCCTGTAAGTGTCGATCCCCTTGTAGCCTTCAGCAGATAAAAAGCGTATGAGCGCACTTATTTTCCTTGCCGACGCAGTTCGCTGTTAAAACACCGTTTTCAGGTAACCTACGCTTTAAACACACCTGCTTATCCCACTGGAGGCCAGCGAATGCTGCTCACCGCACTACTGGGAACAGTCGTTTTTCGCTGAGTGACGTCACAAACCTGTTTCTCCCGCATCCTATCTACTACGGTCGCGGCTCCATTTCTTAGTGGTTGGCTGTTCCATACCATTGTCGGGGAACATTTGCTCGTCGTCACCACGATTTTATTTGACCAAACTTTATATCAAACAAACCCATAAGATGTTGCTAATCAGGGAATTAGATGTACTTAATCTCAGAAGGAGCTCTCAACCGGTACAAAAGCACATGCTCTTAAAAAAAGAAACACAAGTTTCTGTTTAACACTTCAAGCCAGGTCATATGAGCTCCAGAAGAAGAACAAACATTTTTCTTTTTAATGTTCATAATCATAAGGATATACATTCGGGTAGATGGGTATGTTGATAGCAAAAATTGTTTGATTTTTTTTTACTCTAAGCAACATGCTACCTGAATACACTCAAGTGGTGAATCCGTAGCAGGAAATATGTTCTAAAACTAACTACTACTGAAGTCACAGATATTCAACAGACATCTGTTGAAATCACTTCAAATTTTAAAATGGTATGTAAAGTATTTATGGTGTGTGCTTTGGTATAGAGGAAGTGAATTTAAAAAAAAACTACCTCTATGTGTGATGGACTTTTAAAACATTGTAAATCGAAGTAAATTCCATATTTTGTATATTTCTTAAATTATATATCAGTGCATATTCTTCTCAATTACTGAATTGGGAGTCTATGTTTCCTGACAGTTTCCAACCAGAGTCTCTTTTTTCTCTATTCTTCAACGGTGGAGCTTGAAGATCCTTGGCAGCCGTGGACAAATCGTAATATTTACAGCGAAGGATATTCCCTTAATAAGATATTTCAGTAAGTCGGTAGAGCACCGAACAACCCTCTAAGGAAAGATGAGAATGAGAAGGTGAGAAATCTCAACAGGAATGTTTAAACCACGATTAAGCGCCTCTTCTGTTACCGCTTCATGAAAGATTCATAACAACCGCATTGGGTGTATCCTTGATCATTGTTGGTCAGGGAACATCACACAAGCGTTGGATTTTCAAAAGGCAAACGTATGACCTCCTTAGATTAAAAATAACAACAAACGTTTACATAGACGAACGGCCAACCGCCTGAGAGTTTTATTAACTGAAAACGGTAAACCATGTACCATAAAATCGGAGATTACAATCTTTCTGATAACATTTATTAAGGAAATACAACATTTCTTCTAAACATTTCATCCTTCAAGTCAACCAAGGTTTCGCTTTAATTTGGACTAACTGCAATCAAGACCGCCGCCCCGGTGGCGCAGTGGTCTAAGCGATGACTTTTGATCATTCGTCCAGAAGAGGTCCGGGTTCGAATCTCGGTAAGGCATGGTTGTTTTCTTTGTCTTACGGCACTGACTCTCTCCCTTCCCTGGAACCAGCGACCCTGAATTAGGGACGGGTGACTGCTTATAGCCCATTGAGTTGCTCACGGTGGTCGTTAAACCTCCAACAACAACAACAAAAATTCAAGACCATTGGCACGTAAATATTTAAATTGTATATGACATCATAAATAGTGTTTAAAGTTACAGATTTTAGTTAGTTGTTTCCACGCGCTTTTTTTTATTGGAGGTTTAACGACCACCGTGAGCAACTCAACGGGCTATAAGCAGTCGACCGTCCGTAATTTAGGGTCACTGGTTCCAGGGAAGGGAGAGAGCCAGTGCCGTAAGACAAACACAACATCCATGCCTCACCGGGATTCGAACCAGGACCCCTTACGGACGAATGATCAGAGGCCAGCGCCTTAGACCACTGCACCACCGGGGCGGCCCACGCGCTTTTTAGAAATGGTGTTGAAGCCATGTCGCTAACAAGTTGATGCTGGCTTGTCCATTAGCTTCGTTTTTTCAAATAGAATTTTATTGTCATTTTCTTAACATTGTTTAGCTATCAGTGATTTCATTTAGGTCACGGTTCCGTATGTAGGTCGTGTGATCCTTCAACCGAAACCGCAAGGCTGGGTCAGGCCTACGTATGAGGCCACAAATTCACATTGTATACTGTAGATTCCCCAGGAGTTTTTATCTTCAACATAGTAAGTTGATCCAGAAAAGTTCACGTTGTTTACTGCTTTAATATTCACTTTAAAGTTAAAAGTTTTTAAAATTTTTCAAAATTTGAAGGCAAATCACGGGAAAACGAAATAATGGCAAAATTCTCTTGTAATGAGAGTATCACAAAGAATAACGTTAAAATAGGTTTCGGTTTCTGAATTTAGTTAGAGCCTTGTCTATAAGGGAATGGTTGTATCCTCGCAGTACTGCAACACGTTTAACGAAATCAAATTCTTTTTCAAACTGCCATCACCGAGCATATATGTATCGCGCGATATACAAAATTGCAAAAGACACTGAGAAAACAGCGAAAAGTAGTCCTTTGTTGCGAAGCGTGACTGGATTTGGCATGTGGATATGAGAAAACAATGAAAGGCTTCCGGTAAATTGTTGTTACAGGAGACAAGGTTGCCTTCGCTGTGCATCTATCTCCTCAACTTCTTGCGATGTTCTTCTCTCTTACACTTCACCTGCAACAACTCACCTGTGCGCCATGTGTCGCACTTGTAACTAAAGTGCACGCTCCTCAATTTTGTGTTTGGCGCGGTACTGACGCTAGGTATATTTTTATTCACCGAAATGTACTTGTTTCCATAACACGGAGTTTGCTGTTTCAGTCATTTTGTATATGATCGCCTTCATTAAGCCGAATACGACATTCCTCATCGGTCAATAGGGAAAAGGAAGAAAGTCGTTAATTTCTAAAGGTATACTAGTAATGTCCTAAATCTATGTACCTTGTTTGTGGTGCAAATATATAACTAAATTTAAAATTATACACGAAGGTATTAATTTTCCTTAATTTCAAATGAATAACTTGCATTTTAAGCACATACGCTCATATGTATGAATTTGACATATCTGCATTTTTACGCGTAAAATCTGTATCTACGTTAGAATGTAGTAGTACATTTTCAGAAGGCACAGCATACACAGATCTTTGAAAAAACACATAGCAATTGGTACTGTCATATCTTCTTTGCTAATTTTATTTTAACAATAAATGCAATGCTGAGATCTGCGTTTCATGGAACTCGATTCTGTCGTAAGTGACACAATGAATTTAAAAGGGAATACTATAATTTATGTCCAATCATTTTATTTACCTCTAAAGAAATAGTACGTTTGCAGTAATCTATTGCGAAAATTTATTATATAAAGTAAAATGTAAAGTTAAACTTTCCATATAAAGTTTCTTTTTGTTATTTGAAAAAGTGTTTAACACACGAAAATTTGTTTTAAACTTAACATTCATGATTAAGGCCACGTTTCCGAAAGTAAATGAAAAAGATTCTATGGAAAGACTGCAAATTTTCGTTTTGCTGAAAATTAATGTTTTTCCATTTATGAAATTAGACCAAATTTTGAACTGAAATAATTGTACTGACTAAAATGAAAAATAAGTCACAAAACAATGCACGAACTCAGAAGTTTCAGTAGATTTAAATTGTTATCAAATTCTTCTTCAGGGCATTTTCTGCCAGACAGATTTTTACTGAGAGAGAGAGAGAGACAGATTTTTACTGAGAGAAAAAGACAGAACTTTACTGAGAGAGAGAGACAGATTTTCACTGAGAGAGGGATTTTTTACTGATAGACAGAGACAGGTTTTAACTGAGAGAGAGAGAGAGAGAAATTTTTACTGGGAGAAATTTTTACTGAGAGAAATCTTTACTGAGAGAGGGATTTTTACTGAGAGAGAGAGAGGCTTTAACTGAGAGAGAAAGAGAGACAGAGAGATTTTTACTGAGAGAGAGAGATATTTTTACTGAGAGAGGGATTTTTACTGAGAGACAGAGATATTTTTACTGAGAGAGAGAGAGATTTTTACTGAGAGAGGGATTTTTACAGAGAGAGAGAGAGATTTTTACTGAGAGAGGGATTTTTACTGAGAGAGAGAGAGATTTTTACTGAGAGAGAAAGAGAGAGAGATGTTTACTGAGAGAGAGATTTTTACTAAGAGAGAAAGAGAGAGATTTTTACTGAGAGAGGGATTTTTACAGAGAGAGAGAGAGATTTTTACTGAGAGAGGGATTTTTACTGAGAGAGAGAGAGATTTTTACTGAGAGATAAAGAGAGAGAGATGTTTACTGATAGAGGGATTTTTACTGAGAGAGAAAGAGAGAGAGATTTTTACTGAGAGAGGGGTTTTTACTGAGAGAGAGAGAGCGAGAGAGAAATTTTTACTGAGAGAGAGAGATAGATTTTAACTGAGAGAGAGAGAGAAATAGAGATTTTTCATGAGAGAGAGATAGATTTGTATCGTGAGAGAGCCGCGTCTATTGCCCATACCGATTTTCAAACATCGAATCTAAATAAAAATCTTTTGTGAAATTTAGTTTTACATCATTATCGTGAAAACTACTAAACAGGCTCTTTTACTTTTTTAAAACCAGGATGCATCTTCCGCAGTAACATTTATAATGTAGACATAAATCAATCTGTTCTTTTCATTTTACATAACCACAGAAATTTTATAACTTCATCGTTCTGGAACGGGATAATTCAAATTTCTGCAGTTATGTTACATGACAGAAAGCTTGACTTGATTTATATCTATACTGATAACTCCATGAATTTCAAACATGATGTCAATGGCTAATTAAATGAAATTCGAAAGTGCTTCCATCATACAGAGCGACAGCATGAATTCTCAACTGCGTATCATTGGCCAAATGGTCAGGGCATATGTCTCGCCCTTGTCCGGGACTTACTCCCAAGAAAAGATTGACCGGTGTGCCCCTGTAGTTACTGCAAAGAGAGCATTATTATTATTATTGATCTTATTGTTTTAAACAACATGATAGTTGAAAGATTAAAGAAGAACTACATGATGCAGCCATAAAACGTGTACATGGGTGTTCATATTGATTCAGGGCGCTACAAAAAATTCTAACATGAAAACATAATTTAAAGTAATTTACGAATTTTATGTAGGCACTGTATTGCGATTTCTAAAACATAAAAAAAACTTGTTGGTCGGAAATCATATTATTTACGGGAAAATACATGTCCGTCGTAAATGAGAAAATATTTATAACGAAATATCTTCAGAAATACGTCAAAATAATCGAGCTCTTCCATGACGGTTCACAAGACTTTTATTTTCGGCTCATTGCTGCAGCTCAGATTTGGTATCTTATTTTATATTTGTACTTGGCTGAAAGCAATATGTATCAAAACAAATGTCAAATAAATAATAGATTACGTGCTTCAAGAAAAGTGTGAATATTTAGATTTGTTAAATGATTCTGCAACTGGTATGCTAGCATATTCTTTTCCTGGGATTAACATTGATGTTTATCCACTGTAATGAGGCCGACAACAAGAATTGACGCACAAGTTGGAAAACCGCTATAGATTTCAAAAGTGTCATAAAAAATAATTAAAAAAATATTGACATGACTTATGCGTATTTCTCTGTGGTAAAGAGTTTCAATTTTAAGAATCCATGACTAGGTCTCCGTTCTGGGTAGGCAATCGAGTGCTCGCTTGAGGTGTTTTCCTGCCATTCGGAAAACACCTCAAGCGAGCACTCGATTGAGGTGTTTGATTTTTCTTTTTCTGATGATTTTTTCTTTTTCCGAGAGTTTGTTCTTTTTCTGATGATTTTGCACCCACTATTAAGACTTTTTTATTTAACTTAGTCCATTTAAAATAAAGCGCCAAGGTAAGGTACGAATCAACTTTTCACTTACATGTGTTTATGTGTGAACATTTTTCAGCAGTTTACCCACGTGTTTTAGGTTTTCCATTATTTCAAACGCTAAGGAGCTTGCTTGCGTTAACTGAACTGCCCCAGCTGTGCTTGTTTATTGATATATCGCTCTGTTTCCTCCTCCCACCTAATGGATTGTTCTTCCCCCAAGTAGCAACTTCTCTAGTAGGCAGGCATTTTAAGCACCATTTCTTCTCATTATTACTTCCAGTTCGAAATGCGATCTAGGAACGTAGTTATCGTAGAAAAACAAATGAAACGGATTTAAAATCTGTGGAATTTTTAAGCCCAGATCGATACCTAACAGGACGAAATAAAAAAAAAGCTACCTCTTTTGTGAAATTAAAAATGCATTTGGGGAATGGTTTTGCAACTTCTTCTCTGGCAATAAATTTCTCTTAACAAAAGAATACTACTATAACAAAGTTAAAAATCAAGTCCAACGTTCATTGGACCCAGTGATTCTCCAGCAACGATTTATCTTGCTGGTCCGTTAGAAAGTTTTCTTCGCTTTTTAACCGTGCTTTGTTCTGGCATTTTTATGCAAGTACGATAACTTGCATAAAACTAGCTTGGCTTGATTCGACGAAGTTAATATGTTGGGGTACATACTAATTCGTCGAATCCATATTGAACATGTTCAAAATTCAGAAAATAGGAGCGGAATCCATTCTCCCGCCCTTTTGCGTAATGACTTGCGTAAAATTAAAGCAAGATAGCAATGAAGTTTTGGTACGATGTTCATCACCCATAGTTGACCTATCCTATTGAGGATGGTTATTATTATCAGCACTTACGGGGACAGCGCGTATACGCGCGCTAGGAAGATTTGTTCCTCAAAATTTTCGCACACAAACCTTCGTGGAAATTGACCGATTTCGATGGATTTTTTAACTACTTTTTATTAAAAATTGGGGTTAGTTTCCCACTACAAGGCAATGAAATTTTCAAGTTTTCTGAAAAGTGTTACATGGATGACCAGTAAATGGTACAAACAATTTCTCTTCACTATGAATATTCTCCAAAAAAAAAAAAAAAAACTACGTGTAACATTAAAAGTTTTCGGTGGATTTTGGCGAAATTTGGAGAATCCGTTTTTCTTAGCAAATTATGGTGTCTTTAAAAAAATCGCATAATTTTCTTAAATTTTCGAGAAAATAAAATTTTCACATTGTTATTCTTACTGAAACAGTGAACAGCAGATGCGATTCTGGCAGGTCGGGTAGACAGGATCGGAAGCGGTTGAAAATTAATTCTTCTGGAGTTGAAATGTTTTACTTCCAAAAAAAGGAAGTAAAACATTTGCCACCTTTTGGATAAAGGAGGCAAATGCGAACATAATACCTAATTTGTTACGATTTACCGTGGGGTGGAGGTGGGAGGTCTAGAGTGAAAAAATTAAGTCTTGTCAATACCTCCCAGCTTTACCCAAGAGTGAGTTTCAGCTATGGAGAAGGAACGCGCAGCCGTTAATTTTTTTCCAGCACGCCGCCGATTTTTTCCACGGTGCAGACCTTTACTCCACAAGCGCAATGCAGTTGGCGCTTTACATTTAACACTAAAACATTCAAAATTTTTCCACTAGCAACTTTTGCTGGAACCACTTTTTATCATTACCAAAATGCGTTTGCTTGCTAGCAATTTGCTACTAATTACTGGTCGAAATCGCGCCCTGATAATATTTATTGATCATATAGATATTCAAAACACATGCTTCAAGTAGTTTCACATGGATCTTGCGATGCGATGGCGAAATGTGCAATGCGATGTTGGCGCGATGCGATCTTGCGAGCGGGAAGCGATTATAGAAAGCCAGCCGGAGAGAAGCTTTCCCAGAATACCATACGTGACGTTTCTAGCTGGAGTGCTCATAAGTTTGTGTTACAGCTTCTGTGTTTTGCATTCGGTATTTCATGATGTGTGGTATCATCGGTCAAACACCTGTGCGTGGGAAAGTTTTTTTGTTTTTTTTAATTTCTTTTTAAGAAGTGCTTGTGTTAAAATAGTTTTTAGATCATATGTATTTTGAAGTATTTACGTCTTCTAGTATAAGCACATTTGAAAAACTAAAGTAATGGCGGGAAACTGTCTTTTTTATAGCCATTGTATTACAAATGAACTGTATGAAGAATGGCTCATGTTTGATGTAAATAATAAGCATACAGCCAGATGTATATTATGTCACAAAACTTGAGCATTGCTAAAATATGTAAATCAGCTGTTAAAAGCCACATGAAAGGTGCAAGATACACTGAGCTCATAGCACTGAAGAATTCTGGTAGTATTTCGTCTTTCACTAAGGGAATATCAAATACATCGGAAACAGTTATAAAACTGTAGCTTATCAAATACATCGGAAACAGTTAGAAACTGTAGTTTATCAGTAGGTGGAAGCAAAGTTCAGGTATCAGAGTCATTAATTGATGAAGCAAGTATGAATATACATGTTTCTGATAATGAAGTCTTGGATGCAGAGATTTTGTGTGTCCTCAGAGCAGTGAAATGCCATAATTCTTATACATCTAATGCAGGTATACAGAAGACTTTTCAGAAAATGCTCCCTGACAGTTTGATCGCCTGAAAATGTACTTGTGCAGAAAGAAAAAGTGCATCTCATTTTTTCAAAGGCAGCTCACCGGCCAATTCGATTTGGAAAGCTGGAAGGCGTTCCGATATTTTTAAAAGAGCTGCATTTGAATCTATCAGACGTGTGATCACCGTTTCCCTATTCAGCAGACTTTACATATTTTTTAAATTTATATAAAACAATCAATTCAAGTTCTGTCTAAAGATGAGACTTGTGTCACTGCTACCCATAATAATGAGGGCACGAATCAATTCTCATTTCATTTTAAGCATATTGCCTCCCAGCATTATAGCCGGAGACTCTAATTCAATTAAAAAAAAGTGAGAAGTCAATAAAAGTTCCAAGGAGAAATGATATATTAAATTATTTACCGTAACATCTTTCTCGAATTACAATAAAGTCTCAACAGTCCTAATCCCGGAAAACCGAGTTCCGATTAATCCTCGGTCATTCTCAGTGAAACATAATAAAATACGCATTACTAAAAAAATCGAATAGATGAATCCGGGAGATTTGGACGTGAAAAGTTTTGAAACAGAATCGAAAAAACAACAACATTCAGGTACTTTAGAAGCCAATATGGGGACTGTTAAAATATAGCTAAGGGACAAATGTGCAATCCTGTCGGTGTGAAACTTTGAAAAACCTAGGTAGCTGGAGACCTTTCAAAAAAAGAAGTATGAAATGAATTTTGATGCCAACTAGAAAGTCGAAATGGGAATAGAGGTCCCTAAAGAGAAGCTACGAATACCATCTACGCGAGCCTCTACGGCGTACAGGCCTGTTGTGTAACATATTGAATGAATGATTCATGCATCAATGTGATCTGAGAACTTGATGGAAGAGGACGACAAAATCTAAAACTAAAATAAGTGGGAAAAGAAAACCCGTTTCTATGTTTCTGAATGTGAATATCGATGCCTTGAAAAGAATACGTACGGGAGATATTATGAAGAAGGTGGCGAATTAATTAGGCGTCGGCGAAGTAACAGTGGGTGATTGGAAAATGAATCGATAAAAAATTGAGAAGTGGGACATCGAGAGCGTATCCGCCGAAGAATGCGGAAATCAAGAAAACTTTTGCAAAAAGTCAATACGAAAAGACCAGTGAGGCACTTTTCCCATGGTTTTCCCAGCAACGACTGTGAGGGAGTCCGATACTTCAAGAAAAGGCATTGTATTTGTGCAAAGAACTAAAAGAAGCCGACAATTTCTCTTTTAGTTTCGGGTGGTTAAGCCGACAGAAAGCAAGGTTCCGAGTTCGTCAGCAAACCATATGAGTCGAGTAACGTTGTGTGAATTTTGAAGCAGCAGATTCCTTTCGCACAAAATTCAAAGAGTTGATGCAAACTGGAAATGTTACGCTGAACAGTGTTACAACTTCGCAGAAACGGGATTTAACTTTAAAATACTACTTAGCAGATCTTTAGTCTCTCAATTTGAAACATCAGCGTTTGGTTTCAAGCAAAGAGCAAACAAAAGTTATGGTTAGTTATAATGCATCGGGAATTGATAAATTGCCCTTAGTGGTGATAGGGAAATCTGAAAAACAACGGACTTTTAGAAAAGTCTTAATTCAGGCTTTGCCAATATTCTACAAAAAACAGAGAAATGGGCGGACAAGCAGGAATATTTAAACAGTGGTATTTTTAAGAATGTGTGTCCGAAACTGAAAAATGTTTGAAGGAAAACAACCTACCTCGAAAGGCAAAACTTCTCATTGATAACGCCCTATCACACCCTGATATCGAAGATTTTTCAACAGGAAAGTTAAAGAAATGTATATCCCTCCCAAATGTGCCAGCCTCATCCAGCAAATGAACAAAGGGGTGATTAATAGCCTCAAACAGATGTACCGCAAGCACGTAATTAAATGCACCTACTTTGGAGGAATCCTATGGAGAATATTCATTGACAGTTCGTTTAAAAAAATCAAAATCGATATGTGTTTTGGATGATTTTTCGAAACAAAATGTGTATGTTACCAAAGTGGAAAGAAATTTTCGTTCGAAATTTGGAAAAGATCCTCCACGTCGTAATGGCATTTTATCTTGGCACAAGAAGTTTCTGGAAACTGAATATGTCATTGATAGGCCAAGATGTGGAAGACTAAAAACGAGTGAAGGCGACGTCGAAAGCATTCACGAAGCCTTTTCATGTTACCCTACTAAATCGATATTAATTGTCGCAAAGTAAGTGACAATTCCTCGTGCAAGAGTGTATCCAGTTTTACACCACAAACTCAGCCTATATGTCTACAAAATTCAGATATGGCGAATTTTACACCAGACAACATAATAATGGAATACAGAGGATAACGTGATCAAAACGTTATGGCAAAATACAGCTGTATTTGCTAGTAAGCTGAAAAATAGCATTTCCATGTAACATGGTTAGTACGAGGTTGAACCGCCATGAACTGCGTCACACTGTGCAATTCTGGCATGGAGTTTGTCGTACAGATGTTGGATGTAAGTTTGTGGTATTGAGTTCCAAGCATCTCCAACCTAGACGCGTAAATCAGGGATGGTTGTGGCTTGCCGTTGAGATCAGATAAGTCACTGTCCCATAAAATCCTACACGTTATCAATGGGGGACAAATCCGGTGAACGTGCAGGCCATTGAAGTTGTCTCACACACTGAAGTGCATGTTGCGTTGCGCGTGCCGTGTGTGTTCGTGCGTTATCTTAATGGATAACCCCACGATGGACCGACCATACAAATGGCGCAACAACGGGCTGAATGATGTTGTTGATGTAAGAGGTGCTGTTTAATGTACCCGGTACAAACATTAGTTGTATACAGGAGTGATAGCTGATCGCTACCCACACCAGGAGACCAGGTGTAGGCGCTGTGCGTCGCTGGGGGATGCAAGAAGGGTGTAGACACTCTCCTGGGCGCCTATGAACACGCATACGGCCTTCGGAGGCTCCCAAGCAGAATCTGCTTTCATCGCGGAACACGACAGATTGCCATTGCGTTCTCCAGTGCAGACGTTGGCGACACCACTGCAGCCGTTCCTGACGGGGGCTGTAGTCAGAGGTTCACATGTCTGAGGCCCACGTGCTCGTAGTCCTACATCCAGTACACGTTTGGGGATTGTTCGCACAGTCACGTCAGGTGCAACGGCAGCTCGGATTTGTTCTGCTTGACAACGCCGCTCTTCTTATGCGTCGATTGGTCCGCTCATCAGTCCGTCTGTGATTCCCGGTTTCACGTCTTCTTGTGTGGAAATGTTCCTCGGACCATCTACGCCACTATCGTACCACCACCGATACTATCCGTCCAATTCGCTCCGCAATACGACGACACGACCACCGGCCTCGCGGATTCCGACTATACGACTTCGCTTAAAGTCCGATAACTGCTGAAATCCTACACGTCTTCCCTGTCCAGGCATTGCAGCTTCTTCAGCGTCTTTGTACGTGTCCGTACGCCGACGACTGATTACATTCATTTCGCCGTACTCCTTAAATACCACACGTGATAATTTGCATATTATGCCGTGCTGTGGCGTAAGTGCTCACCGGTTGGTCCTAAAATTTGCATCACACCTACGTAAGCTCGACACCATTAACATATGTAAATTTCATGATCATCCGCCAATTCCTTCTTGGTGTTCCTATTTCACTTTCCCCCAGTGTATATTTGCAAATACTACCTTAATTTATTGGACCTTTTCATTTTTTTCTGCTTTGAAGTTTAATGAACACCGTGCGACACATGAGGAGCTATAAGCAGTGGTCCGTCCGTAATTTAAGGGAAACTGGGTGTAGGAAAAGGATAAAGCTAGTGTCGTAAGAAAAACACGGCCTTATATCTTATCTGGAATAGATCCTGTACTACACAAAAACGAATGCTCAGAACGCACACTTAGACCACTGCGTCACTGGATCGTCTTTCTTGCAATTGCCCCAGACGACAAATATCAGACCGTAGTTCTGAAATCACCTGGCACAAAACTTTATTTAGAATTTCAGCTTCTGAACTCTGTCAATTACACGTCGTCGTTAAGTGCTGGTTATGTGTTCTCATTTTTTAAGCCGTAGACTTACGTTCAGGAAATTCAAGGCTCAGAATGTTCTAGTTTTCATAAGTCTGGTTCAATCTACCTAAATATCAGAAAATTTATTAATACTTTCTTAATACTTTTCCAATATAATACAAGAAATACTTATTTTAAGCAATCAACAGGGGCATATGAATTAATATTGGGTAAGCAAAATTTTCCGAACTTTGCTCGAACGAATACATTCGCAGTTTCAGGACTAGGAACAACGCGGCAGGAACAAATAAACTTATGCATCAAGAAACGTTACTTTTCCTTAGGTGTTTTTACTTGAAATGGTCCTTTATGAGAATGATTGAGAGTAATCATGTCTAACCGTTTATCTGTTATCATGCAGCCACAAAAATGGGGACGAATCTGAGAAAACAGAGAAATGTTTCAGTCGCTTTTTCTACCAAGTGGCATGATTTTCGTGTTAGATGGACTATACCCTATCATGCGATGTGTCACAGAGCAGGGAATAAAGGATTTCAAAGAAGCAATTATCACGAGTCTCAGGCGTTTGTACTGCAGAGAGAGGAGGAAGAAAGTAATTATTTAACAGTAGCTTTTGGGAAACACGGCAGCTATGTGAACCATTAATGTATAGTGGAAATATGCACGCTCTATATTATGAACGATAATGTATAGTGAACAGCTATGTGAGAAATGTGGGCAGGTAAAACTTTTGTGCTTTTAATTTGCAAAAAAGAAGGTATTTACAAAGTATAAATAACAAAGTTAAACACGATTTAAATAAGCAAATTAAATCTATTACGTTTTTCAATTACAGTTTTTACGCACTTTTAATAGCAAATTAAGTTTGTTTAGTGAGCAGAAAATAAATTTCGATTGCAGTTGTTTCAGACACGTCGACAGCTTAAATGGTTAAGACACAAATGTAATGTTCATCATTATAATGTTTGGAGCAAATGCTTACATAATTTTCTTTTAAATTATATTTTAGTTTGCATCTCTTAACCCACATTTTTTAAAAGGCCTTGAGGAAACCATAGTCAAAAATTTTCGAAATTTTTTTTTCCGCCGGCATGCTGTATGCTACTAGGCCGTCGTGATTTTAAGTTGCCCTGATGGAACATTGGAAAATATCGAAAAATGTTGAAGAACTGCTGAAAAAACATTAACTAAGAAATATAATACTAAAAACTCAGACACCTCATCGACTTTTGAAAAGCACATGAACGAATCTGCGTTTTTGGATTTTCTTCGCGATGGCCAAGGTCGTATCTCAGCTTTCTGTTTTCGTTAGTGATCGGCAATTCATTAACAACTTGCTAAGACCAAATGGCTGCTCATCATGGCAAGTGAATCGCTCTCACCGCTGTGTAGGACATTCAATTATCCACTAGTGTTGCATGCAGAAATTTCAACTTACCCTTCTCCATGCTGCTCACTCTTGAATAATTATATATTACTTTCATTAATTAAGATCAGAGCTTTAAAAACTTTGGTGAGCATTTAAGATACAATTATATCGTCTGCCTGTACCCCCATTATTTCTGTCAGAGCTTTTATTTTTAGATACTTCTATTGATTTAAAGTAAATTAGATTTGTACGTTTTTATGAAAAATTACCCTTAACATAAGAATCAAAATATTTTCTTTTTTTTGCAAGTAATATGTAGGAAATATGGACCAGACGTTATAATGATGATATTTAAATGTAAATGCATTTATTTGAACTGAAATTTGGAGACGAATTGAGATCCACTCGCAAACGGTAGGTATTTCCTTATCTCCCAATCGTTTGGGAGCTTGCAGAATTTCACTCTGGCCTTAAATGCTAATGTAGTGATCCAAACGATCGAAGATCCATTCGTGAAAGTTGAATGGTTTTCATTAAACTCGCGATCCTTTGGGGAGTGCGGATTTTCTTTTAAGTCGTAAAAACTGGATCCTGTACACGAAAAATATACTTAGTAAATTTAGACGAACATGTGGGAAAGGTGAAACCTGAAGGGCCATCATTTGAAGTATCATTCGTGAATAACTGCTTTGCTTGAATGATAAACTAACTCCCAAGAAAGAATGAACAATCTAAGACATCACAAAATTATACGGCAAACTCATGCTCAGAAAGTGAATTCGACAATCTCTACTGTACATCTAATGGCGTCCCTAAGGTGAATTCAATTTTTCATTTAAAAGCTCTGTCATTATCCCGTTGATGTATCCTCCTCCGTCGCTTAGTCATTTACGAGCTCACTCAGTATGTCCTATAATTGTGATTTGCAATTTGAAAAAAACAGTACTGACAGCTCTTCGTATAGCTTGGCGTAAACATTTGCAAAAATATATCTGGTACTCTTAAGAAACGCTTACTTAAATTAGTAGGTGAGCTATGGCTCACGGAAAGAAAAATAAGGAACGTTTCCGAAAAAGTTACGTTTGCTGAAATGATTATTTATAAAACAAATTTCTGTTTTTTTACCGCATGAAACCAGCTCTGAAAGCAGCCTTTAATTTCATTGTTTAGCAAACACAAAGAAGAAAAAGAAAAATGAATAATCGATATGAATTCATGTAAAAGGAAAAAAAGTATCATAAAATACATTACGGTGATCTAAATTCATGAAATTCGATGCTGACAGAAAAACGCACATAGCTCCGTGGATTGTTGGCCACCGTGGTGTAAGGCTTACGATCTCGGCTAGATATCGAGAGATCCGGGATTCAATTCCCCGTCGACGACCGATTAACAATTTCTAGGGAGCAATGTCTTTGTTTGTTCACTGACGCAACGTATTTTGAGGATTTTCACTTTGCGTAGCTCTGTTCTCTAAATACCAAATTTAATATAACTAGTAGTAAACTCAGATTTGTCGTAAACGGCTTGTAATATCTAGAAACAAATATTGTTATCACAATTGTATTTCTAGAAGTAAGTACGTTACTAAAATGCCGTAAATCCGTGCATTGTAAGACATTTTACCAGTTTCATTTGCCAAAGATCTGTATATTTGCAAGTATTAGATTAAGGAACCTTTAATGCAAAGGTTAATCCTAAAATTAAAAATGAATTATTAATATTTTGGTCACATGGGTTTCACGATTATGTTGATTAGGAGCATTAATAAATGTATTTTATAACCGACGAAGGATGTTAAAAAGAATTTCGCTCTCGTATCCTGTTAGATGTGGATAAAGTATCAGGTTTTTGTGTAATTGGGAGTGCAGTTTTCATGCCAGAAAAATCAATCCCACATTTATTATACTGGTTTCCACTGCAACTCGAAATGCATTTAACTCATACAAAACTGGAAAACTTTCAATCTAAATAGTGCATTTTTATTTAAGGTAAAAATGTGGTTCCTTTCCGGTCATTTCTTCTAAGATAATGGAAAACCTGCGAGGAATACTAAAGGATAGCAGCAATTAGCACCTTGAGTCAATTTTAATGTAAATAAGAATGTACAAATTTTTCATGTATATTTTGCTATTGAAAATAGAATGATCCGTCAGTGTTGTGCGCTTTATATTTACGAAATACAGTTAAAATTATCGCCTTTCATTTATTTCATGTTCAGTGTATTAACCAAGCTGAAAAACTAAAACACAATGCAATTGAAAGAAAAACCTAAAAAAACCCTCCCTTGATTATAGTACGTTTGTGGGATGTACTAGAACGGGTTGTAAGAACTGGTTACTTTCATCGACGGAATGAGTGTGTACTGAGGTAGCAATATATTTATCTGCACCAGCGGTCATGGGTCTAAGTACGTATGGTGGATGTTCGATGTATTGTAGAACATGTTCCTTGGCTTCGGCTAGACATGGTGGCATAGGAATGTCGAATAACGCTTTATTATATGCATACGTGATACCAAAGCAAAGCTAACTCAATGTAGATGGTACTCTTGTGAATTTATTGTTTTTCCGTAAGCAAACTACATTGCTTTTCTTTCAAATTTTGCCTGCAACAACTTCGATCCAGTTTTAATGAATTTACATAGTATTTTTAATATTTGTTTTGAACAATTTACTGCAAAAAAAAATTCTACCGCAAAGTAGGGTTTTGAGCATTTAAAAATACATTTATTTTCACAAACGTAACTTTTTAGAGCAGTTAATGCAACTAAAAAATTACTGCACTCATTTATTTATCATTCTGTGTTCAAAATATTCTGTTCCTTTTCAAGATCCTTTCAATTTAGGCATAATGATGCTTTATGAGGTTTAAAAGTTTTGAATGAACCAAGTATGTACTCGTTTCTCTTAAAATCATTGGTGCTTTTAATAATTTACCATTTTACTGAATTTGAAGTTTGAAAAAACTGTCCCGTTTTCTCCGTTTTTCTCCCATGTAAAGTTTAACAGCCATTTTCGGGGTCATGATTACGAGTATCAAACCCGATTTTGCAAAGTTTATCTGGATATTTCTCTTGTATCAAAACACTTAAAAGTTTGAAATACGGAATCCTGGAAGCTTACAAAAACATTCGACTCGCATTTTAAAGCCACACGAGTGCTATGATTTTTTAGGAAAGTTTTGAATTCTACACGAACTTTGAGGGCAAAGGAAGAAAACTCTGATAACAGCCTAGGAGAAATGTTTGTATTTTAAAATAGCTGCTTCTTTCGTTATGTTGATGTGTGTGTGTGTGTGTGGTTTCCTTTAGTTGGCCACAAACAATGGATAATGTATGCACTTAAAAATATGCTGTGCAATAATCGCAACTTTCCTGTTTTACTGTAGCTTAGTAATTTTTGTTGTTATCTTTTGGGTGCGGGAACGCTTAAAAATTTTCCCTGTATAAATTAAAGTAATTGCTTTTAAACTTTACTCTGTATTTTCATTTACGTAAGTCCCCATTTGAACGGTCTGCTTTCGAATAGCCAGAAGAACCTGTTTTCTGAGCATTTATGCTGTTGCAGGTGAACAACTGCTTACGAAAAGAGGACTGAATAATTGAATGAACAAAGTTAGGTTTCATGCAGCTTATTAGAGTTAATTTTTGTAAGAAATTACGAAACTGTAACAGTTCACATTTCTTTAATTGTTAGCCAAAAAGGAAAAAATGCTCTTTGAAACCTGATTTCTGAATGTTTTTCATCCAAAACGTGGTTTGTTTTAAAATATAGATGTATGAGTGCCTTTTAGCTGATATGTTCATCTACATCGGTATTAGAATAAACGCTATTGGCGTGATCAGAATTTCTCAAACCGTGAATGAACATTTAAAACACTATATCACAGCACAGTTGTTCCCAAACCTTTTCGATTCTCGGCGCCTTTTGCTGAATTCAGGATTTCTTAAGGTGCCCTATGTCTAATTCTAGAAAGTACATTTTGCCTATGTCAAATTCTAACAGTACACTTAGGTAAAAGTAAATAAACATGTATTGAAGATAACAATAAAAAAAGTAATTGATAAAATTCAACTAATTATAATTAGTGTGATGGATGAGCCTGTTTTCTCAAATCACCGCACATTTTCTCAAATCTTGGAATTAAACTGGTGACAGCCACCCTAATTTCCTTCTCCATATTGATTTTAGCGTGATACTTATTGTTTATCACAGCGACAGACGAAAACCCAGCTTCGCACAAATAAGAAGTCGCAAATCGTATTAAAATTATCTGAGCTTTACCAATCAGAAGGAGATATTCATCTTTTACTGATATCCAAAATTCAGGTAACTCCATGCTGCTAAATTTTGTTTTCAACGTATTGTCGCAAGATATCTCAATAAGATTATCTTCTTCGGCAGCAGAAAATTCAGATGGAGCAGTGGCATGAAGTGGATCTTGAATCCATACATATTTAACGATATTATCATTTTGAAAATATTTCCCAGACCAGGTGATAAGTGTTCTGCAAAAATGGATTTCATGCCTCGAGAGAAATCAACTACATCGGAGGTCAAAAACTGTTGCAACTAGAGGAAACATTCTTTACCTCCGTCTTCATTCATTTTTCTTTCTCATAGTTTTAGTTTTTTGTAAAAGCTGAAATATTTCTCAATCCACTTTAAAAGGTGCATGTTGTTTCCTGCAGGGAGAGATTCAGAGCATTCATTTTTTTCAAAAATATCACATAAGTATGCTAGTTTTACCAAAACATATTCATTCACAAAATTTTCGGTATACTTGAGGTCTTGCTCTTTAAGAAAAATATATAAAATTCCTGTGGCAGTTCAAAGGTACGAGACAATACATTACCACGAGAGAGCCATCGCGAAGTGCTGTAGTACAACAAAGACGTGTGCTTGGATCACATAACCTTACATAGCTTTTTGAAAAACTTTGCCTTCAACGGCCGAACTTTTATAAAGTTTGCTATATTCACTAAACATTGTAAGACCTGGTTCAATGTAGGATTCAGATATTTTAACGCGAGTTCTTCCCTTTGAATAACGGAATTGGTCCTCAGTGCATCAGGTGATTTGCTTCGAGTAAGTGTCTGCAATCCTCCATAACGGCCGGACATAGAACAAGCACCATCAGTACAGATGCCAACTCACTTAGTCCACTCCAAATTATTTTCGCATATAAAAGTATGAAGGACCTCGAACATGTCTTGAGCCCTAGGACTACCAGTGATACTTTTACAAATACAAAGGTCTGTTACAATGTTATTACAATCTATAAACCGTTCATAGCAAATCAAGTGAGCATCATTATTATTGTCTGTGGCCTCATCTAGCTGCAACCCAAATTCATCAGCTTTCATTTTTTTAATTAATTGATCATTGAGGTTTTCCGCTGTGCTGTATTCTGCGACTGATGGTGTAGTTGGACAAAGGCACATTTGAAAGCAGCTTCCCAGTAAATTCACTGATCATACAGTTCACCATATCTACAGCATCCGGTAGAATGACTTCTTCTGCGATGGTATGCAGCTTCTTACATTTTGCGATTCTAAATGTCCCCTTGTAAGATGAGAGCAAAACGTTGCTTGGTATTCACGCCTGCTTTAAAACTACCTTTTTGTGATTTAACTCTTGCAACTTTCTCGTAAAGCCATCCAGAGATTAACTAAGCATGCTAGAATGATTGGTTTCTAAATAGCGTTTCAACGTACTTGGTAGCATGCACTGTGGGGTCAAAAATTCCATACACATTACACACGGCGGCATCTCTTCACCATTGACTTCTATCGAAATAAAACAGAAGTCCAAATAACTGTCATCATATTTTTGATATTTACTGTTTTTAACACTATTGCCACTATTTGACGGTATGCCCTCTTAATTTTTACTTTCACAAAGCTTATTACTGTCTATTAAAAACTGATCTTTTTTAAAAGTACGTAGGGGAAGAAATATTTCAAAAACTTCACTTCCCTTAATCACAACACTATTCAGTTGATACGCAGAAAACTTAAAACGCCGAAACTCAGCTACAGAGCATCAACATAACAGACTGCTAACCACCAAATGAGTCACAAATGACAACAGATGAGATTTTTAAGTACCTGGTGAAAAATCTGGACAGAGAGCCTCATTTCTAGACGCTCAGAGAACAAGGGAGGAATGTCTATCAGAAGCACTAGAGCTGGTGCAGAAGTTCAGGTTTCTTCCGGTAGCGGCCGTGCGGAATACACACGTGCGCCCGTCGGGGGGCAACCGTGCTAGGGAAAGCTCACGCTTTTAACATTGTTGTAGAGCGCCATATGGTAACCATTTGTAAAAGCATCTGTAAAGAGTTATTACTACGTGAATTACTGGTTTGCACAAAATTCGCTAGATGTCGGGATGTCGCGTCCGATCAGATTGAATTGAAAATCGAAATACAATTTTGAAAATTGTGTATTATTTCGCGGCGCCCCTGTGAGGAAGCCGCGGCTCTCCATGGCGCCATGCCCCACACTTTGGGAACCACTAGCATAGCAATTTTCAAAAACTTCGTGTTCATTTTTCATAAACGAAATTATTTTAATATTAAACTTATCAGTTTTTAGGTGAATCGCAGTGTTCAGGGATAGGGATTCTGCTTGGAAGTAATAGGCGTATTTCGGATCAAGCTGTTAAAAAACAAAAAATAAATAATACAGAAAGTTGTAGTTCTTTGTTATAATACAAGGTAAGTACCTCAGTATTCACATCATTTCAGATACTGTGTACGAATGAGGGTCTTTTTGTTCTAACTAAGGTCTGTGTGTAAGTTATTTACACAACGACGTTTGTAATAATACAAAAACACACACAATAAAATCCTTTAAAAAACAGAATTTCATATTTCTAACTTTGAATTTGAACATCTTTGTCTGTATGAACGAAACATGAAATTCCAATTTCCAGTTCAAAGCTTATTTTATAGTATACACATATAGAAATTACATACAAAAAGAAACAACCATTTTCAGATGAAAATTTGCTTAAAAATGATGATCTTAAAGTAATAGTTAATTATTTAATTTGGTTAACTTGATACCATGATATCGCATGTAGTTTTATATTACATTTTTGATTCAAACATTTTGGTTACATGAATTGATATCTGTTTTTATACTTTGCACAAGCTGAGCTTTCATTATAACACTTATTTCTACGACTATCTCAGAATTGATTTTCGTTTCAGTACATAATTCCGAAATATGCAGAAATAAAAGGCTTTATGCAGAACACCGAAATCGTCCATCTGTTTCGTAACGAAACGTAAATCAATTTTTAAGACAGCTTATGCGTAGTAGATTATCTCTTTCGGGATTTCATCGGTTTAGTTTCATACCAAAAAAAGGACTGTTACTGAAAGAAGTTCATGCAGATATCTATTTCGATGCCGTCGTGCATTTTTCAAAAATTGTTAGCTCTTCTAAATGCATATTTCAATGCATTTGGAAAAATTCTTGAAAGACTGAAAGGAGGAACGTAACATTTATTGTTTCCCTGTTATAGATGAGGTTTCCAAAGACTCAATAGAATTCAACATTCCTTTGAATGAGGTGTAGAGAAATTAGGAAAAACCGTACTTTTTCTGAATTGCGCATTTATTTAATTATTGAATACACAGTATAAGAAAGGTAAAGTAAGGGATAATTAAAGTTCACATATCCAAGAGCACAGCATGTGAAACTGTTGATCTGAATGGTTTTAAATTTGACATCCTTGGGCGATGCAAGTATGTTTGAGAGAAATAAAAACTAGTTCCAATAATAGCCTCCTCGAAAAGAAGAGCCGCTATATTACAATAGAGAAATATGGAAAAAATGAATGAAACTTACAACACAAAAGTCACATTTTGTGGTTAAAATACAAGTTTCATATGCTGTCTTCCTTGCAACATGCTAGAATCGCAAGCTCACATGCTCAACCATAGATAGATGTATTTGCAGGAAGGGTTGTGGATATGATGCTTGCCTTGTGGTCAACCAAAATTTGCCATGCGATCATTATTGAGGATGTCCTGTATGTGACTTAAAAGTCAAATTTCGCACATGTTGAGTTTTGGGGAATACGCGCGCGAAGCCAACTAGTTGGAAACTGAGACCTGATTACTAATTTGGTATTAAAATTTCCTAATGAAACTGTTTGACAGGCATTACATTTCGAGCAGGGGTACCGTTCTGCATACAAATCGCTGGACTTAGTTCACTTACACTGTGTGAGTGTTGTAACCTACAACACTTACCTGGTTCTCCAAGAGATAGATAAATATCGCTGGCCGTTGACATATCATTTAACAAGATCCGCCCTTACAAGAACCTTGAAAATGGGACCAAACAAGGAATTCCGCTGCAACGCTGCACCGAGAAGTGACTTTTAGAGAAAAAAGTGGAATATCGCTCACGAAGTGTGTATCTTCTGTTCCCGAAATTCTTTACTTGTGAGTGATAACACCACAATGAAGATGGAATTCCGTTTATACTTCGCCCAAAATTTCCCTCGGTCATCCGCTTTTAAATTCAAACCACTGCAGAAACTACAGTGAGAACGCTTTTTGTGCACTCCCGGCAGGGAAAGTAAATGGTGGTCGAGGGAAATTTTATAAAGATAACAGCTCAGAGAATCGTATTGAACTGGCTGCCTAAAGACTGAGCAATAATCCTAGCGCTACTGCTTCCAAAAGTATTCTACATTCTATTTTTCTCCAGCGGCCTAGTTACATCTTAGTGGATCTGCTGGCCGAATGTCATCCGTTGTTTGCCAAGTTTGGGGTCCAAAGAACCTGTGTCTTGACGGTTTGGAATAATTTTACATAAATCATTTTCCCAGATTTAAGACCTTTAATTTTCGTAAAGTGCGCACTGCAGTTAAAGAAGAGCTTATATACTGGTAAAGGAAAATTTACCAGATCTGCACTACCTTTTGCTCACGACCCTGTGCTTTAAAATGTTGACTACTCATATTCGCTGAAATCACATATTTCCCAGATGGCTGATTTTACAACAGCTTCTTTTTAAGTATTGCAGGTACTTAATTTGCACATTTGGTCCACTGCAGGGAGTATAACTGAAACCCGTGATTGTTACACTTAATTACAGCCCCATTGATCGACCCAGGAATTTAGTGTTCGGTAAGTATGTTCGACTAGTTTTTGATTTACGTGAAATAAGATTCCGTTCCCACAGTATTTCTCATATTAACTTCACAGTCATTCCGAGAAATAGCTCTAGCTGCATCGCTTTTGAAATTGTAAATTTTAATTACGAACACCCGGAATATGGATAATCGACCAAAGTTTTAACATAACGAGAACAAGGTGACGGTTACAGTCAGAGATGCCTAAAATGGGATTCACTGTTATCTATTATATACATCACTTCTCATCATGAATTACTTGGGGGAATAGAATAGTCAGGAATGAGTATTCTTGTGGGGGCTCTCATGATTAGTTTTTGTACATTTGGTTTGCACAAATGTATAATACTACGTTATTTTATGCAAACGGATGAAATATCTGTGGAAGAATTTAGAAATTGTTTATTTTGTAATCCTATTTCAAAATTATCGGCAGTAATATATTAAAAACAATATTCTTTATATGATGGTGAAATACTATCACTGGGTTCTTTATTTCCGCTTATATGCCTTCCATAAAGATGGCTAATTAAACTATCTGTCCTTCCGAAAAGATGCAATAAACAAAACATTTGTATCATTGTTTAAATTGCGATATGACTTTATTTTCAATGCACACTTTCTTCTATACTGTATGTATAGAAGAGTAAACACATAATTATGACACATAAGTAGAGTAATATATTTAAGAAGACAATCTAATTGAGGTGAACAGCAATATATGCACACCAGATAAAAATTAGTCATACCTAACAGAAAGGACAGTAGGAAGTTACCGGTTGCACAGAGGGCCCCGTCACAGCATTGTTGGGAGATAAATAGCATTGGTGCAGTGGTGGAGAGCAACGTATGTGTTGAATTTTGTCTGCTATATTGTTCGAATGACAGACATTACTGAGCGTCAAAAAGAAGCAGTCGTCTTTTGCCAAGCGCACGGGCACAAAGTTATTGAAGTCGGCAAATTTGTTGGTATGTCGAAGCGTACTGTCTAGCGGGTCGGACAAAAGTAGTGTAGTCATCAGTCAACTGAATATCGGCGACATGTTGGTGGACGGAAAATGATTCTCACCAAAAGTGACCGCCGCCATGTTTCACATCTAATAATTGATAATTGTTTGTTTTAACTGCAAATCGGTTTCAAAGCGGGCAACATGTGCTCCAAACAGGAAAGGAAAGTACGCTTCAACCAATTGCCGGAAGGACATTGCGACGAGAACTGCATGCTATAAACATCTGAAGTAGAATACCATAGAAAAGGCCTCTTTTAGCAAAATGTCACTAAGTCGCACGTTATCATTGGGCTCCGAGGCACCAAAACTTTACTGCGAAGGATTGGAAACGAGTAATTAGAAAGCCACGTTTTTGGTCGTATTCCAAAAATGTGAGGCGATGGGTGCATCGCAGGCCCAATGAAGCCTTTAATTCTGATTGATGTCATGCTGGAAAGGGTTCTACGATGTTTTAGGGATGTTTTTTGTACCACGAAATGGGCCCTCTCGTTCCAGTGACGATGGATTTGAAGCCGCATGTGTACCTCCGCATTGTGAATGACGAAGTGCTGCCCTTTACCCTGCATCTCCAGGATCGTTATAATATTCTGATTCCTGTCATCCAAAACGACAACTGGGCCGCCAAATCCTCAGACTTAAATCCTACAGAAGATCTGTGTAATCATTTGCAAAAGAAGTAGAAACGCCGGAATAGACACCCACGTACTCTGAAGGAACTTTGGAACCAATCAGAGAACGAGTGGCTGCAAATCGATGTTCAATACATCTATAACATCGTGTTGTCTCTATCATCTTGGCTTGATGCTGTTATCAAGGCAAGAGGAGCCGTCACCCGTTATTAGGTAAGTTCTGCTAGGGATGACTAATTTTTTGTCCGGTGTGCTTATAATTTCCATGTAGAACAATGAATATCCAGGATTATTTCCAAATAAATTTACATGTTGACAGCACCAAGTAGAACAGCAGCGTGATCGAGATTATACTTCTAATATACATTGCTTAAAGCAAGTTGAATCGAATGGGGTACAATAGCCGATGCATTCCGATGTGTCCCTTTCTCGTATGATAGACTGTTAAAAACTGTCACATCCGTGAACAGTGGTCACTGGAGTACCAAACCTGGAAACATTATAGCTTCAAAAAATGTCCTCCGGCTCTATACATCAATTTCTCAGTTAATAGATGTAAATGAATTGACTGGAATAAGGAATCGTCGGAAACATCGATAATTCCCAGGTGCATAGCTTAAACTAGAGAATTTGGTGGAAGCAGTGCAATTACACTGCCGGAAAGTAAAAAGAACACCAAGAAGGAGACGTCTGACACCAACGAAATTTATACAGCATAATAACGGAATACAGAAAACAACGTGATCAAAACATTATGGCGAAATACAGCTGTATTTGCTGGTAAACTGAAAAATAATGTTTCCATGTAATATGATTAGTACGAGGTTGAACCGCCATGAACTGCGTCACACTGTGCAATTCTGGCATGGAGTCTGTCGTACAGATGTTGAATGTAAGTTTGGGGTATTGAGTTCCAAGCATCCTCAAACTGGACGCGTAAATCGGGAATGGTCGTGGCTGGCCGTGGAGACCGGATAAGTCGTTGTCCCATAAAATCCCACACGTACTCAGTGGGGGACAAATCCGGTGAACGTGCAGGCCATGGAAGTTGTCTCACACCCTGAAGTGCATGTTGCGTTGCATGTGTCGTTTGTGGGCGTGGGTTATCTTGCTGGAAAACACCACGATGGACCGACCTTACAAATGGCACAACAACGGGCTGAATGATGTTGGTGCTGTTTAACGTACCCGGTACAAACACTAGTTGTGTACGGGAGTGGTAGCTGATCGCTTCCCACACCAGGAGACCAGGTGTAGGCACTGTGTGTCGCTGGCGGATGCAAGAAGGTTTGAGACGCTCCCCTGTGCTTCTGCGAACACACATGCGGCCATCGGAGGCTCCCAAGCAGAATCTGCTTTCACCGCTAAACACGACAGATCACCATTGCGTTCTCCAGCGCAGACGTTGGCGACACCACTGTAGCTGTTCCTGACGGTGGGCTGGAGTCAAAGGTGCACATGCCAGAGGCACACGCGCACGTAGTCCTGCATCCAGTAGACGGTTGCGGATTGTTCGCACAGTCACCTCATGGGCAACGGCAGCTCGGATTTGCGTCGCAGTGGATGTTCTGCTTGACAACCCCGCTCTTCTCATGCGTCGATCGGTCCGCCCATCAGTCCATCTGTGACTCCCGGTTCCACGTCTTCTCGTGTGGGAATGTTCTTCGGACCATCTACGCCACCTACGTACCACCACCGGTACTTCCCGTCCAAATCGTTCCGCAATACGACGATACGACCACCCGGCTTCGCGGAGTCCGGCTAGACGACCTTTCTGAAAATCCGATAACTGCTGAAATCGTACGCGTCTTCCATGTCCAGGCGTTGCAGCTTCTTCAGGGTCTTTGTACGTGTCCGTACGCCGACGATTGATTACATTCCTTTCGCCGTGCTCCTTAAATACGCCCGACGATAATTTGCATATTATGCCGTGCTGTGGCGTAAGCGCTCATCGGTTGGTACCGAAAAGTACATCACGCCTACGTAAGCTCAACCCCATTAACATATGTAAATTTCATGGTCGTCCGTCAATTCCTTCTTGGTGTTCTTTTTCCACTTTCCGCCAGTGTATATGGGTCGGTTTTCGTGAAGATCTTTCGTTTCCGTAATATACCTGATGCAGTATTTGTATGCCACGACGTATCTGAACAGCATTGTGGACAGGCAATAACTCATATTAGCATACATTTATGATGTGCTTATGTGATAAACTGTCCTTAATATCTCACATGATGACTTTTCTTTTGATACCAATTGGACAAAGAATTAGGGAAATATAAAATAACTGTTTGAAAAGTTAACTTAGCTACTTGTGCAGTACGATTCACAACAGCACTCGCCAAACCTGTGGCTCCATCTAGTGTGTAACAAAACAATGGAGAATAATTTATTTTCTCATTTTCTCCATTACCTGTTTTGTCAGTAACCCAATAGTTTTTTATTCCCCTTTCGCTGAATTTCGTATTTCATTAAAATATCTGTATTAAAACAAGCACACGAGATTTCAGAATTTATTAGAATACCTTATTTAAAAAACAGTTTTTATACTTTCACAAAACCAACCTTGCGCCTATTTCCGTATAATTGCACTTGATTGCAACAGCTAAAAGCGTTTGTAACAGAATTTTGATATACCGTTCGTAAAATTTCGGTTTGCTGGCACTGGAATATTCTATCTGCCTATTATCTTAGCAACAACAGAGTATATTTCCCTTTTACGAGCATTGTTATTTTACAATTCACAAAATATTTTTAAAAATGCAACACGCGACGTTTCAGGTTTCCACAGAACATACACAGCATCGAGTCCGCAAGAACGCTCATTTCTTGATATATGAATCATTCTTTAGGTCAAATTCCTCACAGTAGCCAGCCAGTTTAAGTAATTTGGTTATATTCCATAGTTAGAATTCTTTCCAAGCTCCTATTAAATTAAAACATAATATATATCCTATTGAAATTTTGACTTTAACTCTAAATTGCTTATAACTTTATTTATCCCGTTATGCCAATGTAAGTTTCTAAGGTCTTATTTATTGCCGTCTCTACGTGTCCTTCGTGTAATTATTTGGGCTCGTACCCTGTTACTGTGTCCTACACTATGTACAAGAGCTAATGTCTTACATGCACTTGTATTTCTTTGACACCCCGTTCAGTGGCGTCCTACAGCGGTGTGCAAAAGTATTGCATCACTTGCAAGAATCGTGAATTTCTTAGTTTAACTTTTTTCTCATCTAACTAATTTCCATAGTTATTTCTTCATTTATATGTCATTAGATTCGAAATTAAATGAATATTTGAAAAATGTCTTAGTTCTTCCTCTAGCAATTTCTGTTCTTAAGGTACATTACAAAAATCACGACCAAGTGAAACCTATAACGCTGTGTCACTTTTAGATGTTTTGTCGATGATGTAAAACCTCAACTTATCTGCACTTACCAGCTCTATCCATTGCATTTATGGAGACAGTTTTAATTAAGTATGCAGATCGTTGTTATCATTATTTTCTGAATATTGATAAACCCTTCTGAATTACAGCTTTCAAATAAATAAATGTATAAAAATTATTAAAACAGAATTCATAAACTCCAGTAAATCCATAAAATCTTACCTGAAATGCACCTAATCTTTCCGTGCATTTACATAATACGATTGGACTGCAGTATACTAGAGAAAGAAAACTCGTTCATCGCGTAGGATTTAACTTTTGAGTCAATCGTTATTATAATAACGTGTATCTCATTTAAATACAAACTTTCATACAGAGGACAAACTATGGAAAGTAAGAACACTTTCATGTTGTGCATCTTTATGGTGAGTTTTTGAATGCACATTGTATGTTCCGGAGTTGCTTTTAGACTATAATACAGTATAGCGCCGATTATTCGGACACCAAATATCCGGATATTCCTTTATTCGGATCGGAGATTGAGATGGAAAAAGACGAAACGATTGATTTGTTACCAGCTTTAAAACAGATTCCGGAGTGCTGTGAATTGCGCAAGGCATAATATATATCCTGAATTGCGCAAGGCATAATATATATAGCCAGGAATTTGTTTCGGGGGGCGGGGAGGGGAGTTTTTACTGGTGAGGTATACATTTCTTTTGATGATTGAATGTAAATTAAAAATTTTTAGTTTACAACTCAAAACAGCTATACCAATCCTTCCCTCCCCCACCCATTTTTGAGATTAGTAATTGTAAAATTTTCCTCATAAATTTGCGTTACTTTTTAACAGTGTCCGCGCTAAATTTGCAGTAAACATAGATCAAACACAACGCGAGGTAATTCCTTCAGATAACTGTTTTTAATGACTTAAAATTTATGTTGAAACAACTCAGTCTGTTTTCTCCCGTTGAGTTTCTTGAATATGTCTTCAATCGTCTAAGTGTTGAAAACGTCCTTTCAGGCGTATCTGTGGAAATCGGAATTATAGCAAGAATCTATAACAACGTGTGTGAGTTAGGGAAAAGAGTTGAATCGCATTGTAAAAGGGCTTCCATTGCGTTACCAAGTCTTGAATTAAGGTGTATGTTGATTCATTTGTTTCGCCAAACGGACTATGAGAGTACTGCTTTTTGGAAGTATGTTTTCATAAAATTCTTTGCAAGTCGTTAGCTCTTTTTCGCAGTTTAACGTAACATGACGAGGTACAAATATTTGAAGCGCTATGACTAATGTCTTGTGAGTCTCGAATCGATCGTTAATTTCTGTTCGCACGTGGTCAAGAAATGGTACGAAAAGTTCTTTCCGGAAATATTCGTCTGGATTTTCTGATGAAATATTCCCTCTTTGAATCATCCTGGATGTAACTCTTCGCATTGTGATAACTCCAGGGACTTATGTGATCAATTTTGGCACTGCATTAAAAATAACACTGAATTTATCGAAGACGTTACTGCTTAGATGGTCGAGGGAAGTTACCATGAGATCAATCTGTTCCAACGTTGTCGTCAAATTGCAGTCAACGTTTTGAAAAGTTTTCAACAGCGGTAATGCCCACGAAAATACAAGGTCAACTATGCAGAGGGTGACTACAAGCTGGTCTTGGTTTAATAGCACTTAATAGCTGATGAGCTTTTTGGGAGGATTTGCGATTTTTTACACCTTGCAAATTTTGTAACGATAGAGCTATTGGAACGTAGATTTCTCGGCGTCTCAATAAAGCTTCACGCTTGTAAACCCAATGTGTTTCGCACATTAATATTAACCTCGTGTGCCTGGAAGCTGGTAATACTTGCTTGATGAAATCTTTGAAAACATCGTTATTTTTCACAGATGAGATAAAAAAATTTCTAACAGACTGAATTGTGCCTATACAGTTTCATATACATGAAATTGTACAAGGATCCCGTAGTGCCAAATGTAGAGAATGTTCTCCAGAATGGATGTATAAAGCCAAAAAGGAAATATATACATTATTTGTTGAAGTTCAATTGCGAAAAATTGATTGGGATATCGGGGGGACCAGTCCTTAAGATCCGCCCCCCTTATCTACATCCATGGAATTGCGAACCAACCGTGAACCAAACAGATGCTGATGAGGAGCTTGGACATTCCGAAGCATTTGAATGCTTCGAAAAAGGGATGAAATCGGTGGAGGGGCAGGAAGAATGCAATTTTACTGCACTAAGACATTGTAAAAGAATACGGATTTAGCTGCACAACAACGCGTTTCATCTTTGAAGCAGAAAGCGATACTTGAAGTTTTCAAGTAAAGAGGCAAAGTAAAAATGAATTACCTACATACCTTATGTATTTACGCATTTCAATATGTTTTAAAGTACGTATGTACTAAATCATTTAATGTAGATACATAATTTCTACAAAAATGTACTGAATACGTACTGTAATCATTTTTGCATATTTATTTTTGTGTCATTACGTACTGATAATCAAAAGTCCGGATGTTTCCTGGTCCCCACTGCTCCGGATAATCAGCGGTCTGTTGTGTTATTTAAAATACATGCTGAATTATAAATTGTGTTTCTACAATTTATAATATTATCTTTCTTCTGCACACTGATGCATTACTTTTGCATTTATTTAGGCTCAAGGTTTGAACCTTATAGCAAGAGGAACTATGCATTTAACAGCCTTTTTTTTTTTTTTTTTTTGATTGGAGGTTTAACGACCACCGTGAGCAACTCAATGGGCTATAAGCAGTCGCCCGTCCCTAATTTAGGGTCACTGGTTCCAGGGAAGGGAGAGAGCCAGTGCCGTAAGACAAACATAACACCCATGCCTCACCGGGATTCGAACCCGGACCCCAGACGGACGAATGATCAGAGGCCAGCGCTTTAGACCACTGCGCCAACGGGGCGGCAACAGCCTTTTGCACGGACAACTGGTGGAAAGGCAATGCTCAGTGTATTGAAATGGCATTGGATATCTAGATTCTGATGAAAATTTGTCGAAAGTTATAGAACCTGAATCATAGAGTTTTCCGAGGAGCCGTGGTTTAACGTAATGACCCATGATAAACGTATCCTTGTACGGAAACTCCCTGCTAAACAGATGAAGGGGGCATGCATTATGTAGCTCGTACAGGTCTGGCACGAGGCGTTCTGGTGTGAAATACTGTTATGTTCCGTGCAAGTTTCTGCCTGTTACGTATTGAAAATACCATGACCAGAAAGTCGTACAGCGCGAAATGGTGGAGAATGAAGTGCTGTCATTTCTTTAAGTGGTTGTCGCAGCCATCATTCCACAGGGCGATTTGCGACTACTGGTTACGGGGAATGTGTTATTGATCTCGCATAACCAACATGCTCCAGGTCTTCCATTCTCAGGGGGTCGCCAGATTTCTTGCATATTGAACAAATTTGGGATATAATCGCTCAATGCCTGGTCAGTCAGTCTGAGGCCTCAAGTTTCCCAAGATTAAATTTCAGTATAAATCGAGACAGCGTGGAATGACATATGACTGCGTGGTGTCCTGAACTTTTTTCAGTCGATACCACGCACTGTACGAGTCGTTACAATAGCTCATTTAGTGTACACAAGGTACTGAAAACTGTCTGTTCTACATCAATCACAATTCAGCATTCCGACCACTTACATTTTTATCATAAGTAAAAAACCCAACACATCTCACTTTAGTATCTCAGATCTTCGTTAGTTCTTTCATGATGCTGCACTTCAATAGAAAGCAGTGTATTGTCATTAGATTCTGTTCTCCACTTTCAATATGTGAATTTAAACATCTCCCTCTCTCAGTTTTTTCAAAGGCCAGCAGATGGAGGGCTTCCAAAACAACACACTTCTGGAGACGTTTTGTCACATTTCGTGATTCTCGGTTACTCGAGCACCATCAACAAATCAAAATACTCAAACTGACCGCACGTACAAAAGTGTTAAGTAACTGATCGTTAAGAAGGGCGAGAGACACTTCGCAATAGACACACTTCATCTACATTGCAACCTAGCTACAAACCCCAAATACAAAATGAACGTACGAAAGTGGTAGGTAACTGATCGTTAAGAAGGGCGAGAGACACTTCGTATCATCTACATTACATCCTAGGTACAAACCCCGAATACAGAATGAACTTACGTAAGTGTTAGGTAACTAATCGTTAAGAAGGGCAAGAGACACTTCGTAATTGACACATTTCATCTACATTACATCCTAGGTAAAATCCCCGAATACAGAATGAACGTAGGAAAGTGTTAGGTAACTGATCGTTAAGAAGGGCGAGAGACACTTCATAGTAGAAACACTTCATCTACATTGCGTTCTAGGTACAAACCCCAAATACAGAATTAACGTATGAAAGTGTTAGGTAACTGATCGTAAAGAAGGGCGAGAGACACTTCGTGTTAGACTCACTTCATCTACATCACAGCCTAGGTACAAATACCGAATATAGAATAAACGTACGAAAACGTTAGGTAACTGATAGTAAGAAGGGCCAGAGACACTTCGTAATAGACGCACTTCATCTACATTACAACCTAGGCACAAACACCTAATACAGAATGAACGTACGAATGTGTTAGGTAACTGATCGTTAAGAAGGGCGAGAGACACTTCGTAATAGAGACACTTCATCTACATCACATCCTAGGTACAAACCCCGAATCCAGAATGAAATATTGAATCTAGGGTGAGATATGAAAAACATCGCCCCGTCTTCGTGAGCCTGAGGGTGCATGCCGTCTTTCTCGACAAGACGGGGAAAAACATGCCGTAACTCGGCATGTTTTTTCCCGTTTTATAGACGGCCAAAAACATGCTGAGTGGAGTATACGGAAGCATACTGGAGGCTTCAGAAACATTACAAAATGTTCTCCAAAGCAATGGGGGCAGCCGACGGGGCATGGTGTTATCATTATTATCCTGAAATAAGCGTAAGAGTTTTCAGTGGAGGTCGTCATAGTCACTGAAATGAAAGACGTTACGTTATAGAAGTTCAAACTCAAAGCAATGCTTGTGAGCCAGTTAAAAGAATTTTGCTTCACGAGCTCACTCCAGAAGGTACAAGTGTCTCTGGTAATACTTATACATCCATTTTGGAAATGTCGATCGTGTCAGGTCAAACTCATAAACGAGCAATGGTTCCTTCTTCACGATAACGCAATCGCACATGAGCAGTCAGCGTGCAGTGATTTCTAATACGAAAAAAAGTGTGTATCCAACCGTCCCCTATTCTTCAGACTTGTATACGTGTGTCAACCTTTTTATTCTCTAAATTAAAATTACTCTTAAAAGGAAAATTTCTTTAAAGCATTGACTATATATATATATATACAAAGACTGTGAGGGCAAGTCTTCACTCTATACCAAAATATTACCTCTACAGGACTTTCCTTTCATTGATTAATTGGTATTAATAGAGGAGAAATATATTTCGAATAAAATATATTTACGTAAGTCTTCCGGTTTTTCCATATTTCTTTTAAATTCAGTTTCAACACTTAATTGCCACACCTTTTATATTGCAGTGCAACGTTTTCATGAAAATATAAGCTGTAGATAATTTTCTTCCGTAAATTAAATGTTTCGAGGATAATGTGGGTATGTGAATAACAAATATTTTCAGCCTAAATGAAATACTTTCCGTTGATTTTGTAAATAGACAAAAATTATAACCTCTAAAAGTTTTATGTATTCTACCAGTCAGGAAGAAAACCAAATATAGGTTCAGAGTTCCTGTAATACAGGTTTAAGTTTTGTTCGAATGAAGTTGCGTTTAAATTGTTTTTGGAAAATTAAAATAATGTTTTTCCAATTTTAGCTTAATTTCTTTTAGTACATATTTTGAAAAAAGATTTATAATAAAAAATATTTATCCGAAACTTGAATTGTGGCAAGGATTTTGCCTTCTTGTTGGACATTTGGCAGAATGTCCAAAAACGCATTTTCAAACCTTATGATGATTTGTACTGCACTTTACGTTATTCACATTATCATTTTAGATAGCATTTGTGCTCATTGGAAGGAATCAATTCACCAGGAATATTTCTATTCAATACCCCAAGTACGTTAAATGTATATATGATAAAAAGTATACGGGTACTTGCCTACTCAAAAAGTCAAAATGACTGGAAGGAAGAGATTATACGTATGTAGTGTTGTTCTAAACTGTGCTGATATATCAAGCACCACTCTATTGCGTAGGCTATTCTCTAGTTTAGTACGTTGCTGCGGGAACTGCCTTCCATCCTGCCACAAGAGCATTAATCACATCAGTCGCCAATGACGGGCAGTTCGACCTAACACACAGTATGTGTTTGATTTCAATCCGAATTCGTTTCTCGTTACTGACATCGGAGCTGCCTATGAGATCTGCGGAATTCAGAGACGTAAAAAACCGAGAGACAACTGCTATTTGTATCTTATTGCGTTGTCGTACCGAAAATTCAGGTCCGGAGAGTTTGTACAAGAGTTGTGGCGTGAATCACATCAGAGATTTCCTTCAAGCTTTGTCCAAAACATTTGCTTCAGATAGGCCTTGACACTTGCCGTCCGTTGCTCCTAAGTTTTTGACCCTACAGCACTGACGTCAGCAGCTACAGTATGGCCATGAACGCAGAAACTGGCGTCATAAACTGCAACCAGTGATATTATCTAACGTGCACGCTCAAACCTAAAGACCAGATGTACGTATCCTTGTACGGCAAAACAATTATGAACAGAAGGTGGATGTATCTAATATGCAGTTTTTTACGAACACGTAACCCACGCTCCGGTGTGAGGTGCTGTTTGATTTCATTTACGTTCGAACCTCCCAAGATTTAACGGAACTGAGACCAACCTGCGGAATAGCCGAGATCTTTTGGGGGTAATAATGCACTTTTATATTGCAGCCAGACAATTCTGCCATTATTCAACAGGGCAGCGTCAAACCACGTGATTGATTTTTTTTATGATTGAAGGTTTCACGACCACCGTGAGCTACTCAATGGACTATAAGCAATCGCCCGTCCTAATTTAGGGTCACTGGTTCCAGGGAAGAGATAGAACCAGTGCCGTAAGACAAACACAACATTCATGCCTCACTAATACTGCATAATTACTTAAATTTAAAACAAATGACAATTGAGCGTAAAATTTTACACGTCTGGAGATAATTAGATTATTGTACTGTAAATTAATCTTTCACTGAAATTTCTCAATACTAATGAAAACTTATCTTCATTTTAAAATCTTCGCACTTCTGTCGTTTAATGCCATCTGTATAATACTTTTGAAGACTTTATCCTGCATCTGCCTCCAGTAAAATACTTTCAAAAACTATTAAAAAAACTTTCTGATCTCCTTTCGGAAAATTTGCGAAAATCATTGCTACCGGAATAAATAACTCTAACAATCCATAATGTTTTTGAACTGAATGAAAAATATTGAGCTTACTACTCACACCGACAGTGCTGTTTTAATATCTAGAAATTTAAAAGCTTTCAGCCACATCATTTCACCTGAGGTTTTATTACATCCTTTCGTCTTAAAATACCAGTGCACTTTAACATTTCCCCCCGATAAATAGCTGTTCACAAGCCCTGTAACATATGAACAATTTTTGTTATTGTTTTTACAGGCTTTTTCTTCTATCATTACAGGAACTAAATTTATACTTTCAATTTTAAATTGTAGCTAGTGACTTAATTTTTCATTATTAAGAAAACAATAAAATCAATGAAATAAACAAAAAAAAGTGTACATTGTGTAGTATCAAACGAGTGAAGATTTATAGTGAAATTTCAAAATCTGTTGACCATGAATCCATGTAGTGGCATTGTGAAAAAGTATTCTTCTTCTCACTGGGAACATACTTTCATGCATAAGAGATGTGTGTTTCAGTATTTACTTTAATTAATAAATTGTTTATATCGGACAGATACCTAATATGATTTCCCGAAGATATTTTATTTGTTTTTCCTACCTGCTTCATATTTACGTAAGTAATTAAAAACCTTTATCACTAAAACGGTGTAACATATAAATCAAAATATATACCTCTTCTAATTAAGTGAAGATTCATCTTCGACTAAAAATTCAAGTTCGGTGATGAGAGTAACAACCACATGATCACCAAAGGATTTGTGGGTATGGATAAAAATTCGCTTGAAGAATAACATATCTCTTAAAAATTTTAAAAAATGCAAAAACGTATGATTTCCAATGTCTTTTTTAACACACCTCGACAAACAATTGTATTATTTGGCAGATGTTCCGTTGTTTGGAAGTGGCACACTTCAATATTCAAATTATGCAATTTGTCCCTTTAAAAGAATGTTCACCATCGTAACGCATGAATTTGCCGAGAAATGATTTGTTTTTGATTAATTTACGATTTAGTGGCTACTATCAACCAATCTATGAGTTATACGCAGTCATTCATTTCTCGTTTAGGGAAATTAGTTGCAAGGTGGGGGAAAATAAAACCGTAATGCAAGCACAGCACCCATACCTCATAGAGGAGTCCAAACCGTTCTCAAATCGGGGAGGCAGCGGGCCACAAATTCGTACGCCCGCGCTTCAGACTACTCGGCTACCGAAACTACAACTTTAGGGAGGTGTCTCAATGAGTGATTTCTTAAAAGATATTCTTCCCTTCGGCAGAACAATCGTAACGATACTTATTTCTTCAGTGGCTGAAATGCAAGCATGTGTTTAATTTTTATTTGTTTCATATATATTTTGTGGGATGGGATAGATATTTGCCCGTGTAAAAGAATCTGAAAAGAAAATGCCTTAAATGTAATTTTTTACCTAAAATTGAAAGTGTAGCTGTATTTTATTGTGAAAATATCTTTTATGACGGTACACAATTTTTTTACGAATTTATATAAACTAGTAGAGCCTTCTGAAGTGCCACAAGAACTATTTACACAAAAACACAAAAATATGACATCTCAACAAACGTAACAATATGTGATATATGTATGTCTTTCTCTCAGCCTGGAACGCTTGACATGACAGTTCTAAGCTACAAATTTGGAAATGAATTCTTAAAATAACTGTGCAGCCTTCTATGGAAAAAATAAGTTAAAATTCAAACAATTTCCCATTATTTTAGTAGAGGTGAAAAACTATTGATTGTTTCCGATAATAAAAAAATAATCGATAACTATCGATAGTGTGTTGATAAACTTTTAAACTGACCTTTATTTTTGGTTTGGGGTTTAACGACCTCTGTGAGCAACACGATAGGCTGTAAACATTGCATGTCCCCATTTTAAGGCCACTGGTTTCAGGGGAGGGAGAGAGCCAGTGCCAGAAGACGAGCACAACAGCCATGCGTCACCGGTATTCGAACACAGACCCACCTCGGACGAATGGTTATAAGCCAGCGCTTAGACCTCTGCGCCACCGTGGCACGTAATCTACGTTTTGACGATATGCCCCCAAAGTGAGTACGAAAAAATCGCAAAAAAGGTGTTTTTCCTGAAGAACGAGAAAATTCCTGACCCCTTAATTCTCTGTTTCTGTTTGCATTGTATATTTTTTTAATTTTCTGTTCACAAAAGCTAAAGAAGAAAATTATACAGTTTAGTATTCAAAAAGATTGTTTTCTATAAGGTTTAGCAACGTATATTCTATAAGGTTTAGCAAAGTACATTTCATGAAAAATTGAATAAAAAAGGTTTAGAATGGGGCTGTTCCTAAATTGTTTTTTTCTGGGATCATTTAATACGACAGCAGCTGGATGCAGTTGTTTTAAATTATCCCTGTGATTTGACGTGTTGCCCGACGCTTTGTAGTTCTTTCCGCTAAGGCTACATTTTGCGCAGATCTTATCCTTACAAAAGAAAAATAATGTTGCACAAAAGATATTTTACGTTCACCCATTATTACTAATTATTTACTTTAAACAAAAAACTGGTTTAACTCCTGATGCACCCTTAAACTTCCAGAACAAACAACAATAACAACGCGGCTGGACTCAATGTTTTCGACATCAATATAAATCAGGCGAAAAGAAGCGTTCCAGTCATCAAAACCATCTGTGGAAACTGAATACTTTACAGCATGGTGATTTACATTTACGGCATTGGAAAACGTAAAAATATCGATAGTTACGAAAAACTATAGATGTACTGAGGTGGGAAAAACTATCGATAGTGCCATCGATAGTACCTCCACCTCTACTGTTTAGTTTGTTGTGCTTCTCTGAAAATGGTGTATTTGCACTCTCAAAGTTGGATTTCAATTTAGACATGCTTCTAATGCATATTTTCGGAAACAGTTTGAACAGCACTGAATCTTTTTGAAAGTGCCACCCCTAAAGCAATTTTACTACTTTTTGAGGCGGTTTGCATTTGTGTAATGTGTTCGTTGTTGTCTTGAGTATTAATAGATTGAAAGAGCCTAGTGCTTTAATATCCCAGGAGCAATTATGTGAATTACTTGCAAATCAACAAGTTGCAATTACTTCTTTTGTATTAACAATGCTGTTTCTCGATTTCCATTATTTCAAATTCTTTGAAAAGAACCTTTTTTGCGCAAATGAGGGTCTCTCTGTGGCACTTTTTTTATTTGTATATACAGCGCATATGATGTTCTTGCAAAAGCAGTATTTCGTCGCATAGGTGGAACACTTTCTGCTGTTTCCTGGGAAATATAATATTCCTGCCCTTCGGACAACCAAATTCTATCTTTCTCCGTATACTCTGCTCTGCATGCTTATGCTGGACTCGTACGGGATTTTTGACATGAAACGGCTATGTGTAACATACTTTTTAACATTCATCTATTTTGTCAACACACATTTCTGGTAACATAGTGCTCAATGAAGGAAAACTGGCTTTTAGGACAGACAGCATACATTTTTTAAAAATAGTGTTAAATGATAACATTTCACGAATTTAAAGTTGACCTTTTTTGAGTTAGTATGAAAGAAAACTTATAATAGAGCACGTTTTACACAGCAAAAGTATTTTAGCAGTGTAAGAACTCTTATTATTGCTGGTAAGAACAGCAGAATTATTTTTTCAATGCAAAGATGAACTAAGTCAGCGAAGTTTTGTCTAATGAATGAAACGAATCGTTGTTTGATAAGATACTTCCTTGCATTTCAATTATTTTAGAACAGTCGACAATTGATATGCTGTGTGTGACTAGGCATCTGTCTGCCGTTATAAGAAGTCCTAGAAAATATGTACGAGTCCAGCATAAGCATGTATAGCAGTCGGAAATGAATTGAGAGAGAGGGAAACAAAATGTTTCATTTTTAAACCAAGATGTATGAAATGTAAGGAAATTTCCATTAAAAACTTTGTTTAATTTCAGGCAGCATTCCACGCAGATCGCCAGTGCACAGAGTAACATACGCTACGAGATGAAAACATCTTGTAGCATTGAAGAAAATTTTCCAAAAAAAGTGAGCAGGCATAGAAAACAACATGCTGAAATATCTAATCTACACAACCTTTTCGAACATAATCATATTTGCTCTGCCGCAGAAATTTCTCTGAGGTTTACCCTTGAACGGAATTTTTCCAAGTCCTACCCTAAAACTTCATTCTACCATTACGTTAACTATCCGATACTCACTCGTTCTGCGCTGGTTTGTTTTTCGTTCTGCATTTCTGTGAAGTTTAGTGTTGTCGGCGTTCACATAACGTTTACGCATTACTTGGTATCTACCACCTGTGGTTCTCGGATATTTGCCTATTTTTTTACGTTTTTAGTAAAATGATGCCAAGAACCTGAAGTTCAATTTTTGAACTATCATTGTACTTTTCTATAACGGTGTTGTATGAGACAGTGAAAACCACATATCGTTTCCGCGGAACTCGAAAGTGCATACTTTTGAAATCAAAGTGGTGTAATTTTGGACTTGAAAGGTCTTAATTCAAGTCTCCCCCTTTCAGATAAGAAAAGCTTTCTACAGTCCTGCTTCTTACACCTTACTGCTAGGCTATCTAAATTCCAGGTAAGTGTGGTAAGTGCGTAATTAAGCAAGTATTCGAAAGAAAATTAACTTTTTTCACACCGTAATAAGGAGCTCAAAACTTGAACATTGTTTCCTTTAGTAAAGTCTGAATAAAACAATTAATGAAAGAGGAAATAACAGATCACTGATAAATATGTTAATCTTTGAAGTTGCTAGTATTTGAAAACATTTTCCATCGCGTTTATTTACATTCCTTGCTAACGTGTAACCTATAGCAGCCAGGAGCGCTGGCTCTCCTCTCTCCCTGCTTTGCTCCAAGTGCGACGTCATTTTGCCAGCCAATAACAGCTCGTATCCGAAGTGGCTCAACCTAAAGAGATATTTAATAATCTTGGTAGCAACCTACATGCTTCTGCTGGGAACCACGCACCTAAAACAAACTAGAGCTTACACGTAATAAAGAGTGCTACCATCTCTTGGCCGATCTGTAATCAAAATATCACGTAAAGCGGGCCAGGGCTGGACATATCGCCAAGTATACTGCGCAACAGATAGAATTGAAATAATTGTCATAAAGAAACAAATACTGGAACTCAAAAAATGAAGAAATTAAAACACTGAGAATTTTGTGATGCACAGAGCGATGCGAGTTATGAGATATACAAACAGCGCACTGACACTATTGCAATTTTGCCTTCAGTGACAAATCTGCCTGTTAACGAAACTTAGGTGAGTAAATTTGCATTCTAGAACGGCGTCACAGCGTCTACGTTTCTAACAAAAAGACATTTTCAACACTCTCAGTCATCATATTACAGAAGAACATGGTAGAAAATTTAACATCAAAAAACTTTTCTACTTGTGATACACGAAGACCTTTGACAAACTGATGTCATGCGTCTACTTGCGCGTTTCTGCACGAGTGCGTTTTACGTAAAAGATTTAGAGGTATCTGCCAAAAGCTACCAATCTTTGAGGAGACAGATGGCAAAATACTGTGTGAACTACGTCGGTAATTGTGTTTAATGTTATCTGCCATGGCCGAAAATTCTCATACAGAGTTTTTATAAGACCTTTCGATAAACTTTGTGAATATGTTTTGTGCCAATTCTGATAACACACGTATGATAGATACAGATGAGAGGACGACTGCAAAATTGGAGAGCATCATTGTTTTGCTAAAGAATCGTTCATAAAAAGTGGTGGTAAACGGACAATATCGTCTTTACACTGACTAAGGAAAAATATTTTAAAGAGCTAACTCGTCAGTAGCGGCGGTAAAGTCGAGATTATGGGAACACCTTTCCAGCACTTGCATTAATTCAGGTAGTTTCTCGTAGTTCCGAGCCTCTTTTATGACTGGCTCGAACGCGATTATACTTGTCTCTCCAAAAATTCTGGTCAGACTTCTATCTAAATTTTCACATTAGATTTGCTGGAAGAAAAGAAATTCACGATTTTAAAAAATGTTTTACATTCATGTTGAATAATCATGCCGTATCTCCCGTGCAAGGTGCAGTCAAATTCTACCATGTCACTTCTAACAGGCTTACCAGAATTTTAATATTTGAACAACACTATTAGTAAATCACTGCAATTAAGAAATTAACTTCCATGGAATGTGGGAATGGAGGCGTGTAACGACATTTAATTGGAAATTTGGAATTAATTGAGTGATATGCGCTCACAAATTTTGGGGGTTCTTTTAGAATAAGATGGATCAATTCTAAATTTTTGTGAACTAATCTTTCAAAATAAACATTCTCTTAAGTAATTTAAAAAAAGGGCATAAATGGATTTCACTAAGAAAAAGAGTAATGAAAAACGGAAATTGCGATTCCACTCTTTCAAGATAAAGGAGTATTTATTGAGTTTATCATTTTCGACTTTGAAATTGGATGAAAGTTAATAATATGTGATGAATATGTCAGGTATATTTATTTGGAAAATTAGGGATTCTTGTTATTCTGCATCGAATACCTTCCTTTATTCAGACTATTTTTTGGTAATTACTAATAATACTTTATTTTAACTATTGATAAATGACCAAGTAAACAAAACCGCCAGTTCAACACAAATCTCCAGCTTTAAACATGTCACATTAGCCGTTCAGGCCGCCCCTAGAATGCATTAAGAACTTTGATGTCATGACTTTCCTTTGCGCGTTTTATAAATAGGACATTTTTCTAATTAGTGAGCGAATGCAAAGTTAGTTCTAACTTTAGTTGGTTATAATTGCCATTCAGTATTTCATTTGCAATCTTGTTTTGTCACTTTCACTCTCACCATTCCTTCGTTTTGGGAACATTCATTTTTTATACTTAAAAAATTGAAGACATATATATATATATATATATTTATATATATTCATGGGATGTAAGGTCAGGAGATGCGTAACATCACAGCCTCTCCTTGACAAATGTCAACCCCGCCTTCTCGTGGTGCATCCTGTTCCCACTAAAGGGGCTCTGACGACCGCCAATAGCGGTATAACTATACCATCGGGATTAGAGGAAATTCTATTCCACACTCACCAACCCGCTTGGCCAGCGTGGTGAGTTATGGCCAATCCCCTCCAAAATGACTCCACAACTTAAATCTTGGCCCTCAGTTACCGGCAGCTGGAATGTACCTGGCCAAGGCAGCGGCCAGTGTGACATGAAGGCAGAGGGTGCTAAGAATCCCCGGAGGACCGGACTAGGCTGCCATCTGAAGCTGACCTTGGCAACGTACAATGGACGCTCCCTATCTTCAGATTCAAGGCTTCTTGAATTGGAAGAGGAACTACAAAGGATCAAGTGGGACATCGTGGGGCTAAGTGAGGTAAGGAGAAAAGGAGAAGATCTCATCGAACTGAAAAGTGGACATCTCTTCTACTATCGTGGGACAGATACTGGCAGAACTAGTGGTGTTGGATTTATAATAAACAAGAAACTGAAGGATAAAGTTGTAGAAGTTGAAAGCTCCTGTCACAGAGCTGCACGGCTTGTTATCCAACTCTCGAAAAGATACCAGGCTCAGATTATTCAAACTTATGCACCCACCACAAGTCATCCTGAAGAAGAAATTGAAGAATTTCATGAGGAAATTTGTCATCTAAATAATAAAGGTAAGCAGCACTTGAAAATAATTATGGGAGATTTCAATGCAAAAATAGTTCAACGGCAACAGAATGAAACTTCAGTAGGTAAATTCGGTCACGGCAACAGAAACCAGCGTGGAACTACTCTCGTTGAGTTTGCAGAGGCAGAAGGGTTTTTCATCTTGAACTCCTTCTTAAAGAAAAAGACGCACAGGAAATGGACATGGAGACATCCAAATGGGACGACAAGTGAAATTGATTTTATTATGTGTAACAAAACATTCGTCATAGAAGACTGCAGTGTGCTAAACAAGTTCAACACAGGTAGTGACCATAGATTCGTGAGATGTAAGATGCACCTCAACACTAAACTTGAACGTGGCAAGCTCATAAGACAAACAAAATCTATTGACATAACCAACCTTAAAAAACACCATAATACCTTCAAGTCGGAACTGAAGAACAGGTTCTCTGATTTAAAAGGCCTAACATCGGAAGAAGTGGACATCTCTGAAGTTAACAGAAAAGTAACCAAAGCTCTTATGGAAACAGCAACAAAATTAGCTGGGTCTAAGAACAAGTTGCATGTAAATAAATTATCAGGAAAAACGAAAATGTTGATGCAAAAAAGAAGAGAGATGAGGACAACTAAAGAAGATATGACTTCCAAAGTGGAATATATAGAGCTATGCAAGACAGTACAAAAAAGTATCACTGAATACGTAAGAAAATTCAACTGTGAACTAGTGAGGAAAGCAATTGAAAACAACCAAAGCCTAAAGATAGCAAAGGGACATCTCAGTAAAGGGAAGAAAACAGATTATGGCACTGAGAAAAGAAGATGGTTCTGTAACAAGAAATTGAGGCCAAATTTTGACAAGAGTGAAAGATTTCTACTCCAAATTATATGAAAGGGATGATACAAGCACTCCAGACATCATGAAAGATACCAGTACCAGAGTTCCTCCAGTCCTTCCAACAGAAGTTGCACATGCAATCAAGAACATGAAGCGGGGAAAAGCTCCAGGAGAAGATGGAATTACTGTAGACATTATACAAGAAGCAAGTGGAGAAATCGAAACAGAACTCGCCCAAATTTTCACTCGATGCCTTAATGAAGGAAAGATTCCGGAGGATTGGAACACCGCTACAATGATCCTGCTACATAAGAAAGGTGACATTCAGGATCTCGGAAACTACAGACCTATCAGCCTCCTATCAGTAGTTTATAAAATCTTCACTAAAGTTCTTTCACACCGCTTGAAGGTAACACTGGACATGGCTCAACCGAGAGAACAAGCTGGATTCAGGAGTGGCTACAGCACAATAGATCATATCCATGTGCTGAGAGAACTAATTGAAAGAGCGAGGGAATATGAACTTCCATTGTGCATGGCTTTTATCGATTATGAAAAAGCCTTTGATTCGGTGAAACCATCAGCAGTTACAATGGCTCTGAAAACCTGCGGTATTGAAGATGCATACAATAATATTATTAATAACATCTATGAAAATGCAAGTGCAAAGATTAGGCTGTTTGAAAATACAACACACATAAAAATTGGAAAGGGAGTCAGACAAGGTGACACCATATCTCCGAAGCTCTTTAATGCCACATTGGAGGGTGTTTTTCAGTCACTGAGCTGGGAAAAGAAAGGGATAAAGATTAATGGAGATTATCTAACCCACCTTCGTTTTGCTGATGACGTAGTCATTTTTGCAACTAGCCCATCAGAGCTGCAGAGTATGATCCAGGAACTTCCTGACAAGAGTAAAGAAGTGGGATTAAAAATGAACTTTCAGAAGACAAAAGTGATGTTCAATGCCTTTACAAGAAATGAAGATTTATCGATTGATGGAGAAAAGCTGGAGATAACAGACCCGTACGTTTATCTTGGACAGCAGATATCAAGTGAGGGTCACTTTGATGAAGAAATTAATCGGCGTACAAAACTTGCCTGGAGAGCTTTTGGAAGAAACAGCATAATTTTCAAGAGCAATATGCCATTATGTCTTAAAGGAAAAGTGTTTGATCAATGCATCCTTCCAGTGCTTACGTATGGTGCAGAGACGGGGACCTTAACTAAAAGAGACATACAAAGGCTGCAGACAACTCAGAGCAGCATGGACAGGTGCATGCTTGGTGTAACCAGGAGAGATAAGAAGAGGAACTCGTGGATCCGAAAAATGACAAGAGTGGAAGACATCATGATCAGAGTTAAATCCCTGAAATGGCAATGGGCTGGACATACTGCCAGAAGGACAGATCATCGATGGACAGCCGACATTTTAGATTGGATTCCAAGGGACAGGAAAAGACCCAGAAGAATACCACATGGGAGATGGGTGGATGAAATTCGAAAGTACGCAGGGGTGACATGGAGGAGACTGGCACAAGACAGACCGTTGTGGAGGAAACTTGGGGAGACCTTCGTCCAGCAGTGGATTGATAATGGTTGACAATGATGGATGATATATATTCATGTCTATGAAAAATAAAACAACTAAAAGAAGTCGCACTAACAAATTAGTGATTGTCAACTGTCTCGCCCAACGACGAAGGATCTGTACAAACCTCTGATCAAGCAGTGACATGCTCACCGAGCCCCGCCGTGCTTATGGCATAGAGCGCCCGGTCTTCTGCCGCTGACATTGCGCGATCTGATATACAAGACGCGGTACGCATACACCGATGATGCCAAAATGTAAATCGTTTCTGCGATATCACCATACTAACATAGATTTTAAAAATCAAAATCATAGTTCGACTCCTTTAAGGAATTTTGTTTCTCAAGGACATTTGAGCATGTCTTTACAGATTTAGAAGAGCACAGAATTCGTTGCTGTAGTGTAGTACGATATTTTTGGTCCTTTCAACAAATTTTAAGGTTTTGTATCTTAGTTAAATATGTTTGCTTATTTCTCAAATCGTGCAGCTGGCTTGGATTCCAAAGGAGAGTTCCTCTTTTTATGTGATTTTATTAAACGATACCTAACCATATGAATTATTGGAAATGTAACTTTAATACTCCACAATTATTTGTGCACTTGTTGTACGCTATTGATTGTGAAGATGAACTAGCTTGTCGTCTGATGAGATTATCGAGTTGTTCGAATGTCCGCCAACATTCTCAATTCTACTACCTCGACGCAATTTACTTCATTCAACCACTGTTGCCACATTCGGCTGACAACTCTCTCATCCTGATTCGATTCCGCTGCCATGTTACACAAATCAAAGATCCCGAAGTTCCCTTAAGACCAAGTCTGTGACAAAGGTCGTCGTATGAGGATATTATTTTATTTGACGACGGCTTTACATTTGCGATTCTTAGAGGTGCTTTCGTTACTGTTAGAGCTGCAATGCAGTAATTCACACACCCAATGAGAAAGATCAAACTCTTTAACTACTGGTACCTCTTTCAAGTTTATGCCCTGCGCCTTCCATTTCGTATAGACAAGATACTTGAATTCCAAGGTTTCGTAGCAATTTGAAACGTTTATCTGCTGCGGCTCGTAGGAAGCTACTGTATAATCAAAGGTAGGTGTTTTGGTGTACACGTAAACTGCAGTGTTACTGATAGCTTTAAAGAAAGCGTTAAATATTGGTTTTGCGTTTTGCGGCTGATTGTTATATACTCAAGATATAGCATTAGTATGGCATATGATATTTTGAGATTGCATCTATCTCGAAGTTTTGTGGTACGTACAGACGGAAGCTTCCTGAATAATGTAGACATAATCCAGGATTTGATCTATGTAGGAAACGCACCTTCGCTAAGTTGTGTTGCACCTTCATATTTACCCATATGGGACTATACAAGATTAAAAATACAGAATTCATGAAAAGGGAAATTGGAATTCGTAATTTATGTCTTAAGATGTTATCTTTTGACGGAGCCTTTCTTGTCAGAATGAACCAAACGATAAGGACAGCATGACGAAACCGTAAACAGAACGGCATTCTAAAGTATACCTGAAGTCCGATGAATCTTTGCTTGGACAAAGGAAACGTTTTCGTATGTGTGGACAGACGGTGAGCAAATGGGACGTATAACATAAAGCTATTAATCTTGCCAAGAAGAGAATGTCGATATCAAAAAAGAAAAAAAAATCTATTAAATAACAGATGATGCTTGGTTTTCTAACATGTATAAAGATTTCATAATAACGAGAAAAGGTTGTCGTTAGATAACGACATTCGTCTGCCGTTGCATAGCGAGTGAAGCTAATCCGTAGTTATAGATGAACGAAATTATGAAGTAAATGTTGCTATTCAATCTCCTTCGTCAATATACGACACTTTGTCAACAAGTACTCCTCAGTAAAGAAAGTAAGCTCACTGGAGTTTTACGACATACCTCTCGTATATCCAGACTTCAGCTACGTAAAGTTAACAGAAATATCCCTTCTGGTAACAAGCAAAGAGTACAAAAGAGACATAAAAATGAGAAACATACAACTTCCCAAAGGAGAGAGGTCATCCAATAAGGAGCATTTCCGCTATGGAGCAGGATGAAAAGACTAGCACTCTACACAAGCTACGTTAGCACGGGTGGGCGGGAAAATAATTGAAATCATAACTCACACGAATCCGAGCAACGAAGGAGTGTCCTTAGAACTATCAGCTGCCTGGAGAAATCTCCTGAACAAATACCGCAGAAAAACCAGGTAATGTCCCTCTGTATTACGTGAGTACGTCTAAAACATGGACTTCCACGTGAACGGAACAAGGCTTTGTTTCAAAATGTCAAAAACTTTGAACTGTATCAGCGTTTTCTGCTACAATTTTCAGAAGACTCTGATCAACTAGCCCAGACGTAGCATTCCAGTGGACGCGCAAGCTCAGCAATAATTGAGTCAGTGTTGATTTTGGACTCACTTGAGCCATGTGTTATTTTGGGCGTTACTTGCGTCTACCGTAGTTGAATGTATGGATAAATACATTAAAGCCCTTACGGCACAAAATCGCAAATTTTTCATATTCTTTATTTCAATGTACAAATCCTTATTATTGCAAAAATAATGCAAATTTGTAATTTAGATTGCGCAATATGCGTTTTCTCAATTTTCGAATGGAATCTGCTGTGTTCCTACAGATTAGTTCTAAGAATTAGTTTACGGCTTTCATGAGAATGCAAGTAGACTTTAACTTTGTTAAAAAAAGGGAAACTGAATAAAAATGCAAAGCCACTTGCATGCAAATATGCATCGCTTTTAACCGTACATTAAGAAACAGAAAGATTTGCAACACAAATTTAAATTTGGGCTTTTAAAAACTGATGAAGCATAAATAATATCGCTTTTATTCAATCCAGTAAACATGAGTATATTCGTTGTCAAGAGATAAAGTGTATTCTTTTTTAATATTAGAATACAAGCACGATTTACAAAGAATTGATATTTTATATAACATTTACAGACATATTTTTCTTAGAATATAAATTTATTAATATATTCAATTGATGTAAAAGTTTTATTTTTCTTGTATAAATTTCCAGTATGCGTGTATAACACATGCAACTGATTTTGTTCTGTTTTATGTGAATAAAAGATTACCTTCGGAATTTATAAAATTTTTACATTTCATTATTGCGTATTAGCAATGGTCAATTCAAATGGAATTTTCGCCCTTATCATACATTCGATTTGGTTATCTCCCTCTAAGTGAGTTCAAGCGGTTTCTACTAGGAGTAAAAGAACCCTGTGAGAACAAGAGATAGAATATCAAATAACAATGGAAACTAAAAACAAAAAAAAAATGATAAAGTTGGGAGTAATATGAACCATGTTGTCTGTCTCGGAAAACAAAATTTTCACATGAAGGAAGTCAGTAAATTGCTCGGCCCTTAAAAGCACTTGGACCAAAAGCAAATATACAAAAAAAAGCAAATGCTTACAACAGTGTTCTGTCCTTGTTGATAACGCACACCTTAAAGTGAAAATCATAAAACCAATGTTTACAACAATATTTTTGCTTGTTAAATGCTCACACGTTAAAATGAAAATAATGAAACCAATGCTTACAAGAGCATTTTTGCTTGTCGATCACAAGCACGGAAAATTGTCCAATAGAAAACGCTATGATTACGACATAACCCTGAATTGGAATGTTTCAAAAGCATTTGAATAGCTGCTGTTTCTTTGTATTAAATTAATATTAAAAATTACCTCAGATAAAGTGAAACTATGGTTTTTTTGTGAAAATGATGAAAAAGGAAAAAAAAGTCGAAAACTTTGAATCTTCCAGTATCCTTCACGTCTGTAAGGTCCTGTTCGCGAATGAGAGGAAATTCGGAAAAGTCCCGTTTAATAGTATCTTGGTGATATACTGGATGTTTTTCTCGGATTTCCTTTCCGTGAGATTTTTCTTCTTTTTAATAGCATGCTCCATGTGTCTTGTCGCCGCGTTCTTGAAAGGGCTGTCGAGATCAACAAGAAAGTATGTTGGGTAGTTTACACGTTCTGTTCTTATCGAGAAACTGTATACTCTTAAATCTCTGATGCTTTGCTGTAACTCTTACTTTGTACCTTTCCTATTTAAGCACCGCGTTCCCATACCTAAAATTTCTATGTTTTATATCCTTTCAAAAGGCGCAGCGCACTGTAGCTGAGTGGACACCACCTGCTTTAGGGTTTCATCGTATCATAATATCAAACGTAATTAGCAGCAGAAAAGCGAAGAAAATGTGAATGCCGAATTTATGTCAGGAATGTGATCCACAGTCCTCTGTAATAAAATTTTCCTTAACTGAAGGTAAAGTAAAGTTACTTCATGTAATGAGTCCTAGCTTCCATTTATCCCATCGCAGGAGTGGCGAGTTGACGGTTTAATACACACTTCTATCATGCTTAAATTTTTCTCATAGCATTCAACTTATGTAATTTCTTTTAAAAAGAGATTACTCATAACATATATTATTACATATTTTTTCCACAAGTGTGCTATATATGACGTGTATTTTAACTAATGCATTAGGATTAATATTTTAGTTGAAAATGAAACATACATTGGCACGATATTAAAAATTATAAACGCATATTGAAACTGATATTTTAAAAAGAATGTAATTTATTCATATTCCAGCATATATACTGTAAAAATACGAAAACAGAATTTTTCAAATGATATCTAAAGTAATTTGTGATATGAATTTCGGAAAAACTCTTCTAAGAAAAAAAAAATATTTAAACTTTATTTGCTAATAACCCACTTTTTTCAAGCTAGAAAAAAAAAAGATGTGGAGCAACTGAATGCACTGAAGTACTTGTTTTTCTTTTCAGAAACATATTCATTGTGAAAAAATATCAAATTCGCAAATTTAAATTGTTAGGTATATAACTGAGATGGAAAACGCGTGGTTTATATCCTTTTTTTATCATTTTTTGTTGAAAACATGTTTAGGTAAATAAAATTATGAATGCAAAGAATTCACAAATACTTTATTATTCAATATTTTATTATTCTTTAGTGTCGGTCTCGTAACAGAAGCTACGTGATTTATCGTAAATGCACCCCAACTAAAGCGACGCGAAGGAAAAAAAAACATTAAATTTGCCATGGCGTTTCAAAGACGAAGGCAGCCTTGTTATTAAGGTTTACTGATAAACAATTTAACATAAATAATCTTCCTCTGAGGTTAGCATAGTTCTACAAAAAATGTAACCTTCGTTCTCCAGGACGTAAGGTAAATTTTCAAGACTTATTTCAGGAAAAAAATCAACCACGATGAGGGGAATTACGGTAATTGCTTGGCCTTTAAAGTTAATCAATAAACTGAACTTCCAAGATACAACAAAATCATGCGCAGCTAATAATTCAATTATCAAGTAAATAATAAATGATTGAGTAATAATTACTATTGTGTAAAAACCCTAAGCAATCTCATTTACAATAGCAGTTACTTACACAAAATAAAATTATATAAGCAAGAGATAAAATATAATTTTAATGTGGTACTCCGTTGAAACTGCTGAAAGTGATGAAATGATTAAAAATGATAGGCAAATAAAAAGGGCACTTCCTTAGAGTATAGCCTGTGGATTTATTTATTAACACTGCTGGTAACCCAAAATGCAAAACCAAGAAAGAAGCATTCGATTGGCCTGAAATTCCCAGCAAGCGTCGCCCGCGAGAGGATATGCAAACGATTAGCATTGCAGGGCATATGCAAATCATAGGCGCCCGGCACGCCACCGAGAAGCACTATAAGAAGAATGCATGGAAGGCCGGATGTAAGAAGTGGAAGTGTGTTGTGCTCCCGGACCTGTGCGTGGGAAGTCTCCTGATGACTCATCGCAGAATACGGCAGTCATTCCAGCACGTTTCGGAATTCGACAGAGGACCAATAGTGGCTTATCGCGACAGCGGCTTATCGTACCGAGGCATCAGAAACCGTGTGGGACGACATCCAGCCACAGTGAGGCGAGTATGGATTCCGTAGGGGCAGGAGTAACAGACGGACCGACGTGAGTGATTGCCGCAGACGCGGCATACCACAGAACGAGAGAACCGGCATGTTTTGTGGTGGGCATTGACGGCTCGCACCGCCACATCACAAACGTTAGCGCAGGGATTAGGGTGTGTTGCGCAATAACCTGTGTCAGCACATACCATTTGACGTCGTATGCAGGAGAGACGACTTTATCGCACGGCACCCATTGCTCGGAATACCGTTGACGTTACACCACTGACAAGTGAGGCGGCAGTGGGCCGTTGAACGACACACCTGAACTTTGGAATGGCGAGACATTATTTTCTCCAACGAATCCCGCTTCTGTCTGCAACACCACGATGGTCGGGTCCGCGTGTGGCGGCAACGCGGCGAGAGACTGTATGACGCCTGCATTATGCATCGCCATACCGGTCCGTCCCCTTGCGTTAGGATTTGGGGTGTAATTCCATATGACACCCGCAGCCCTCTGGTATGCATCGGCATTGCACTCAACAGCCACCGCTACATCTCCGACGTTTTGGAGCCTGTAGTCCTCCCTAACTTTCAGGACCTGCCATCGTCCAAGTTTCTACAGGACAATGCGCGCCCCCCGCACGTGGCACGTAACGTGCAACAATTCTTCACGGCCCACCAGGTGTCACTGCTGCCGTGGCCTGCCTACTCTCCCGATATGTCGTCCATCGAACACGTCTAGTCACTGGTCGGCAACCAAGTGGCCCGTCAAGCAGCATCCGCGGCTACACCTGATGAACTGTGGCAGCGTGTGGAAGCAGCCTGGACCGACATACCCCAAGCCCACATCCAAAGCCTCTTTCGTTCGATGCCGCGGCGTGTAGTGGCCGTTATTGCCAGCCATGGGGGTCACACGAACTATTGAAGTCTGCGTGTTCCGCAAGTCGCACAGGCATGTTAGTCCAATCGTTTCATCTTTGTATCTGTTGTTATGTATCTAGTAAATCTGGCTTTGTTATCTCGCATCCTTCTTTGTGTTGCATTTTGGGTTGCCAGCAGTGTATAAATAGCCCTCTAGGCTTAAATAAGTAAATTAAAAATAGAAGTTAATTATCAAAAGTATCACATAATGAGATCAATAGTTTTTCTTTAACTTAGCTTAAGAGTAAGGCTATGCATACTTTCTTTCACTTTAGTTTCCTAACTGACAACTGCTTTCTTATCTTTCTCGTCTGACCACATGCCCGTTCCTGTATTCAAAGGCGGTTGCTCTGCGGCGTCACGTATTTTCCGTCTGTCAGGTTTCTAAGGAACAGCCATTAAGGCAACTAAACCTTCTCGGGACAAGAAGACGAAATTGGTGTTCAAATGTATGAAACTCAGCAATAAAATTTGAATCATCGATACTTGTTATTGTTCGATCAACATAAATTAATTACCCATAAGATAAGAGTTGATGAATTCGTGGTGCATTTACATTTGAATTAAAACTCTTCCTTAACGTCGGGTTCGGGGTACTTTATTTTAAATATACACTATCTATTAACAAGTAATTGGACACCTCTGCTAATCGACAATATCTGCGGTCCTGATACACATTACGGCCGCCGCCGTTAAATATTGTGTTGGAAATAACAACGCAACCAGTCGCATGCAAGATGCCACGCAGTTCGGAGCTCTCTGATTTCGAGAAAGGTATAATCGTAGTGTATCACAGAAATGGCCGATCCATACGTGACATATTCAGCGAGTTGGAGTACCCAAAATCGACAGTGGCCTACGTGATTTGCAAGTGGAAGATGAGATGGGACTGTCGGAATGTGCCCCGACACGGCAGCCCCAAAAACCTGGGAGTTAAAAACCGACAGGTGCTGGCCAGAGAAATTTGGAAGATCCGCACCAAATTGATCGGCCACATCCGCGAGGAGTTTCAACAGGCGTCCGGGAGGGTTCTTTCGATGAACACTATCCGTAAGGAAGCCCATGTGCTCGGTTATCATGGGCGTGCTACCACCCACATGCCTTTGATCACCAAGTCCAATAGCGCTGCTCGGCTAACGTGGTGCAAAGAACTTCAACAGTGGACCGTTGAACAGTGGAAACAGGTTCTCTGGAGCGACGAACCAAGGTTCATCCTCTACCGTTCATATGGCAGGTTCTGGGTTTGGCGTCTGCCTGGAGAACGCCTCCTGCCGGAATATATTGTGCTAACTGTGAAGTTCGGTGGCGGTGGAATTATGGTACGTGTGTGTTTCTCCTGGTATGGCACGGGACCCTTGGTCGTAATTCCTGGTAGACGCCGAGACTTATTACACCATTTCGGATGAGCATGCGCTTCCAACGTTGTGGCAGTTTTACGGGGTGGACTCATATTACTTTCAGGATGACAATGCCACCTGTCATGTTGTGAGGTCCACCATGGCTTGGTATGGTAACAATGGCGTTAATCGAATGGACTGGCCTGCGCAGAGCCCGGACCTTAACTCTATCGAGCACCTCTGGGACGAGTTGGAGCGTCGACTTAAGGGATGCCCCCACCGTCCGAAATCGGAGAAGGAACTGACCTGTCTTCTCTAAGTGAGTGGAAGAAAATACCGCTAGCCGTCGTACAACGCCTGGTTGAGACTATGACCCGGAGGGTCGCAGCTGTAATCACCACTCGTGGAGACTCCACCAACTATGGAAGGTGAATAAACTTCGTTTTCCTTTGCTATCACAGGTGTCTAATTACTTGTTGGTAGATTGTGTATAAGACTAGTATTGATTTGATTTATTGCTTGGACAAAGCGTTCTTAAGTCCTAATTTAATGCGCAGGGTAAGTAAACATTTTCAGAGTTTACCAGTTGAGGATTTATGAAATGTTTCTTTTATTTAGATAGTGATTCCTGTTTCTGTCAGCAGTTTTTAGTATAACGACTTCTGCCTCTCCAATACCACTCACACAAGGAAATAAATGTGAATCAATGCTGAAAATCAAACAAAAGAGCAATGACTAAAATTAACACAAAACTTTCAAGCATATTTTTCGTACTGAATCGATCCTAAAACTAACTTCTTAATTTTGTATGACTGTTTATGTAAGTAGCTCCTGTTAATGGTATTAATGAGAATTTACTTTATTTCCAGTGCGAAGTTCAGGTTTCAAGCTAATTTTACAGTGAAGAAGTGTCATTCTCTTTTTCGTTATTTGTAAGCATTACGGAGCAAACATCGTTACAAAATGTTTAATTTCTTTCTAGTGAAAATAAAATTTGACATTCTACCTGATAGACAGTTGCTTGACAAAAAAAACCCACTTTATTTTGGTAGAGAAGACTCCGTACATCTAACTTAGATCCTAAAAGTAAAAGCCTCGTCGATGCATATATCAACCCAGAGTGTGGCTCAGCTCATACAACTTTAAACGATTGACTGCATTTTTATCCAAAATACATTCAAAATAAGATACAACAAACAATAACTTAAAAACAAATTTTAGGTGCATTATTTCTGTAGATGTAATAAACGATATTTTTATAGGAAGTTTTCCGACAACTCGAAGGGCTCTGAGGAGTCACCCATTTTTCATTTTCGCCCCTGGTTCAATGGTAGTACAGTGCCAGTGCCTTGAGGCAAAATAATATCCTAACATTTTCGGGTTTCGAACTGGGACACCTCTCGAGCGAATGATTAGAAACCAGCGCCCAGACCACCGAGCCATCGGAACGGTACATAAAAAGTTCAATAATGAATACTAAAGAAAAAAACCTTGTGACCTAAAATATGTTGGTGATAATAAAATATTTATTGCAATTTAGATTTTAGAGTAAACATTCACCCTAGAAAAAGAGGAAATGCTGTGCAGTACCAAAAGTGTATTACCAGTGTGATCGGCATATCAGTCGACAAGAGTTATTCCTTTGTCAGGCACAAATCATTAACCCTCACGCGTCCATGAGTGATGCGTCGAGATGCACGCAGCAGCGGCAGTATAAGCCCCGAGTTCAGTTCGTTTACGCCCTTAAAAAAACGTCCATGAATCTCGGTCTCAGCTTGTGTGTTCCTACAAAGGACAATAGCACGTGGACGAGCTGAACTTGTATTAGCCACAGAAATGGTAAAAGAAAACTCTTTCACGGATGGGCATTCGCTTAAAGAGGCTATTTTCCGCGAGAAACAATAGGTGACTACAACATAAAAAGTTCTGAGAAACTCAATTGTGCACATAAGGTCTTGGTTAAGTTCCAGTTATTATATATTTCATTTCCTCGCTTAGTAATGGCACCAAATGTAAAAAAATTAACTCCTGAAAGAATAAGAGGATAATTACATTATTCCACTCACAAAATTTGCACTTTCCCATTTCAGTTAAAATACACGACAGGTGGCAATTGAAATAGAAAGTAAGCACTATCCTTTAGATTGCCCGTTGACATTGCAGTGCCTTACATGAAATGAAATATAATGCATTAAGTAGACTAATACTTTCATAGACTTGTATGTGTCCTAAGGCGTTTCGAGTTCAAATGCACACCAACATATCAAGTATACGATTGATTATTTCTGGAAGGGTAAGTGCTAGTCGGGATGCAAAAAAACGTAATAATTTATCCACATCGAAAGAAGAAGCGAGAGTGAAAAGCTTCCAACATCTTTCGATCGTATTAAAATAATATTATTCCTGCTATTTATCAAAGGATCCGGGCAATCATGTGTTCCATGAAACAAAAAGTAATTTTCATTTAAAAAATAAGCATAACGTTCAGGGTTTCTTAAAATGGAACCATCAAGTATAACCATATTTGCTAAATGAAATAGATAAATGTTTCTAATATATATTGATTTATATATATTTTTAATAACGTACATTGTAATGGTTTTTGTCCTTGTGGTGATAAAATATTAATAATATTATTTGATGTAGACATTTCGTGACAAGTTCGATTGCACTACCAGTTACATTAATTAATTTTGGTGTTTTAAGAAATGTACAGGATTTGACGTTTCAAGAATATATCAAATTTTATTAGTTTACATCATCATATTGCGTTTTATGATACGTTCTTGTTCGTAAATGTGTATCCATAGCAAGTATTAATATTTTCTTTGCTAAACAACGAAATAAATTGTTGCTTTCAGGATATATTATTTTCAGTAAAAAAAATTAAAAATTTAATTAAATAAAATTTTCAACATTATTAAAATTCTGTTTCCAGTTGATGCCATTGAATTCGTTCGTTAGCCTGGGTTAGGCACGTATAATTCTGGTGTACCAAGTGAATTGGATGCAGATATGAGCCAAGAAGGTACATGATGAGTTATTGATGTGTTCCGGAAAACATTCTAATACGTTTGTGGGGTATGTGAAGTCAGCTAGCGAAACGCCTAAGGATGGAGGTGAAAACAGCAACAGGATACTAGCTTTGAAATAAAAAAATGGAATTCACCATGAGGACTCCATTAGGTCTGCTCATTTTGAAACATTGTATTCCCGTCTTGCTCATAATTTAACCGTGGAAGATAATGATCGTATAAATTATTCCCTCTTGGAAGTTCTTTCATAATTCACGAAAAAGTAATTAATAAAGAATGGTAATTGAAATGAATAGTCATTAAATTTCCACTTACTAAGTACTCGTACATTATTCTATGCGGGGATCCGTCTTTGTGCCTTAATCAGAAATTGTGAGCTGCCCAAAATTGCTCCAGCATAGTTGCAAGCCATTCACTGTTCACAAATGATCTTCCGTCATTATAAACATCCATGTATCATCCAATCTTAAGTCCAGAGTTTAAGTCAGCAAACTCTAAAAACAGCGAGAGCTAAGAACATATTAGCCTTTAACCAACGGATCTCAGCTGGCCTCGAAATTACTGTTAAAATTAATACTTCCATTTAAATCCGATTCCTAAATCTTGATAATATTTCCTATCTGTTACTTATTTAAAAAGGAAATATTCATACTAATTCTTATGTTAAGAGAAAAAAAAATAAAAGGAAAAAACTTGTTTGATTTTAAATCAGTAGTAACATACATAGATCAATCGTGATACTGCCAGTCTTCCTGAAATCCCGGTTCTTCCAAATATAAAAAAATTAATATCATTCAAAAGTGAACAGCAAGTTTAAGTTTCCCATTAGAACACAAATGCCAGATTGAATGATCCATAACAATAGTGAGAGCATATTTTTTTTAGGGCGGGGGGGGGTTAAAGGCGAACAATGAACAACTCAGTGGTATATAAGCAGTTGTCCATTCCTAATTTTGAGTGACTGAATCCAGGAAAGGGAAACTGTAAAACAAACACATCCATGCTTCGTCAGGATTCGAGCCTCCGAAGAACTGTCACAGGCCAAACTGTATAATTTCCTTCTGAAACCCAATTTCATGAGTGGCGCAATGTTTTGTATGCTGCGTTTACCATGAGATCTACAAATAGATTTCTTTATCAGAAACAGAAACATTGTCATCTACATTATGCCGTTACCTTCAGAAGAAATGTTATTTTGTACCAAAAAAATCATTTTATTTTATTTCACCTATTGCTGCCGAATGTTTTCAAATAGTTTATATAAATGTTATTCAGCTGCTTTCCGATGATGTAACGTTTTACTGATTTCATGAAATGTGCGTACCAGAAATATTTCATCAGTAGCTTTTTAATTTTTCTCAAACTGATATGTTTTGCACAATTACTTGCATACCTAAATTTACGTATTTTAAAATATATCGTCATAATATTTTCCTAAAAAAATTCTTTGGGAAATATAGAAGATCCCCAGCTACACTAAATTCATTTTCCTGATAATTGCAGTTTTACTTCTGACGTACGCCCCACGATTCAGCTTTACTTTACCGATTCGCTAGTACCAAAAAACTACAGAATTTACTATGACAAATAGGCACATGACAGGTATTGAATTAGAGAAGAACTATATTTTTAAACGATATTTGAATGTTGTGTCAGGGTCAACAGTTTCCTAATTTAAATCAGACTTGTTAATAAAAAGGAAAATATACACCCATGAGCCATTACATTATGACCACCACAAGCCTAGACTACTGAGCGCCCCTGGAGGCGGAACAGTAGCGCAGGTGAAGTTCACAGAGCAATATATATATGAGGACCGGCTTTCAGTTAGTAGAGTGTTTGGAGTCAGAATAGGAAAAGCCTTCGATTTATAGAAGTTTGATAAAAGGCAAATTGTGATGGCATGGTGCCTCCGAACTACGATCTCGGAAACGCGTGTATTGTGGGTTGCTCACGTGCCGCTGTAGTGAGTGTGAATCAAAAATAGTACACAGACGTTCAAACGACGTACCGTCGTCTAGCTGTGTGTCGTCGGCTAGTCACTCATTCCAGAGGGGAGCGTTGACTGTTACGCATTTTTCACAGCGACCGTAGTGCCACAGTGCGATAAATCATCAGCAGCTACAACAGTGTTGATCAGGACAATATGTCACAGCACACAATTGATCACAGCCTTCTGCGCACCGTCCTGCGTAGCCGAAGACCCAGCCGGGTCTCAATGCTCACTGCACGTTATCGACAACAACGCATGAAATGGGACCAAGGTCATCGAGATTTGACCCTGGATGATTCGAAGAAAGTGGCCTGGTCTGACATATCAAGATTCCTGATGCATCACGTAGACGACCAAGCGCGGATACCTCGATTACGAACGGAGCCTATTGCATCTGGATGCACTGTTGCGTGGGGACAGGCCGGCGGCGGCGATGTTATGCTCTGGGCGATGTTTTCTTGGAACACTTAAGGTCCCATTATATCAACAGCACAATCCCTGACAGCTGTTAGGTATCTGAGAGCTGGTTGCACGTAATGCTGTTCGGAGCAACGAATACCAGTTTATATCCCTTTCTACTGATTGCATTGCGCTACTTCAACTAGATTAAACACGTAACATAACGGCCGCAGCGTATGCGTTTATGCAAATTTTGCAAAACCTTCGACTCACTCTGTGCATTTATCATGAATACCAGTGTGTACATTACGTTTAGATAAATGTTCGCTGCGAAACCAGTTAAAATCAGCAAAATATTGTTTTAGTCATGAGAACAGTCAGGGAATCGGATTTAATAAAACAGCACGTTATCCCAAAAATGTAAAATAAAAAAAATGATAAAAATTCAAACGCAAGAGACGAATTCGTTTCATTATTTTCAGAGTTGAATCAGTTTCTTTGTATAATTAAATCAGTGATTTTGGTGGTACTTCCTGTAAAGTTAACTTTCTACGTAGCTGACGTCTTTTTTTATTCTTCCTTTGTGGAATGATATATAAGTAAAATTCTGCTTTGCCGTTCAAAATCATGAAAGACTCAAGACCATTTATAAAAATTTCAAATTCTGGGTAGCTATTTATTTCGAATAAGTTCTGCAGAATAGAACAAATCGGAACTACAATCATTGTCATAAAAACCCGCGCACCAAGAAAAAACCGTGCGATTAACGCGAATCTCGGTGAATATCTACGGGGAGGGTAGACATTCAAATGCTTAAAGTTTGGTACAATTCCTCACGACCGCGCGGGATTGTACCAAACTTCGTGTTGAAGTGCACAGTAAAGGTTAGGTGAGATCCCTGAGCGATATACATGCCGAGGAGCCGCCTTAGATGTGGCTACGAGCAGCTGACGGAGTTTGAACGAGACCGCATGGTCGGCATGTTAGAGGCAGGATAATCGGCCAGCCGAATCTGCAGCCGTTTGGTCGGACAGTAAGGTGGGATCGTGTTTATGAACAGTGGACAAGGTTGGTTGGTTGGTTGATGGGTTTTATTGGCGCAAGGGCCAAGTATGGCCAAAGAGCGCCAGACACGAGACCAACAAAACAAAGACGGTAAAAGCGTGACACAATAGTTAAAATCTGGCCGATGCAGGAAACAATTTTAAAAGCTAGATGAGTTTTAAAAAGTCAATGTGTTTTAAAAACGAAAAGACAGCGAACGTATCGCACCGGTCCCCAAAATCTTCCGCAGCGTAGCTGCGCTATCATCCAACAGATGAGTACGGAAATGCTGAAAACGATGCAAACGAAAACGAACACAAACACACAAAACATGAATGAGAGTAAGGCGGCAGTTGCACGTCTCACACATAGGGGCAGTGTCACCACACAGCAAATAGCGGTGAGTGAAGCGACAATGCCCAATGCGGAGACGTGCCAAGATAACTTCCTCACGACGATGAACACGAAGACTTGATTTCCATAAACCGATCTCTGGCTTCAATTTAAAGAGTTTGTTCTCCGTCTGTTGGTTCCACCGATCCTGCCACTGAAGGCGAACGTGGTGTACAATGGCTGACTTCAAATCCTTGTGAAACAGAGGTAGAGTAGTGATGGGCAAAGAAGACACCGACTTAGCAGAAATGTCCGCCAATTCATTTCCCCTTATGCCAACGTGACCGGGAATCCAGCAAAATCGAACAAGAAAACCACTCGCTGTTAAAGTCCGCAAAAGCCGTCTCACGTGATAGACGCTCGGGTGGTCGCAAACAGACACAGATGAAAGTGTCTGTAGAGCGCTCAGGGAATCCGTGTAGACAACAACTCGGTGATGGGGTTTTGCTTGAACGTGACGAAGACACAGGAAAATGGCATGCAACTCTGCGGAAAACACGGTCGCTTCTGACGGAATACGCTCAGCGTAAACCTCGTCAATGCACACGAAGGCAGAACCCACTACGCCATCGGATTTTGAACCGTCTGTGTAAACCGGAACAAAATCCGGATGACGAGACCGGTGTTCAGCGAAATGTTGAGCATATTCAGTAGCAGAGCAAGACGATTTTGGACACGTGTTAATGGACAAATCGACATCAGCCACCACAGGATCCCAATGCAGCTGGCCAATCGTCCTGGTCTCGCCAATCAAGGAAACCTCAAGCCCCGCATCCCGCACCGTAGTCTGCATACGGATTCCGAAAGTAGGTACACATGAAGGCCGGTGTTCAAAGAGACGGACAAATTGTGGTTGAAAGACAGATTCTTGCAAAGGATGGTCCCGGAGGGCACTCAGTTTCGCATAAAACTGGAGGGACAGCTGAAGGCGACGCAAACACAAAGGCGGCTCATTGGACTCGACATACAAACTCTCTACAGGGGAGGTTCGGAACGCTCCCATGCAGAGACGCAAAGCCTGGTGATGCACAGGGTCGAGTAGCTGTAAGACAGATTTCCTGGCTGAACCATACACCACACAGCCATAGTCCAGTTTTGATCGAATGACCGCATGATAGATTCTGAGCATTGTGCTTCTATCGGCTCCCCACGTTGTGCCAGAGAGCATCTTCAAGATACGCAATGCTTTAGTGCATTTAACTTTTAACAGTTGCACATGTGAGCGGAAAGTCAGAGCACGGTCGAATGTAATGCCTAAGAATGTGGTCTCTGGGAGAACAGGAATCTCCACAGAATCCAACCGCAGAACAGGGTCCGGGTGGAGGCCACGCTTCCGGCAAAAGTGCACACAAACGGTTTTATTCTGGGAGATGAGAAAGCCATTTTTGTTTGCCCAAGAACAGATGCTGGTAATGCCGCACTGCAACTGCCGTTCTATCATACGCATACTGGAAGAAGCACAAGAGATCTGCAAGTCATCGACATACATTGTTCTAGAAATTGTCGGAGGAAGTTCTCTAAAAGCCTGGTTAATGCATAAAATGAAAAGGGATGTAGACAATATGGAACCCTGAGGTACGCCTTGCTCTTGTCGAAAAGGAGCAGAGAGAGTCGTGCCGAGACGCACACGAAACACACGATCGTGGAGGAAGCCAACAATGAAAATAGGGAGATTTCCCCGTAACCCACACTGATGTAGTTCACGGAGAATTCCATAACGCCATGCACGATCATATGCCTTTTCGAGATCGAAAAAGACCGAAACAAAGTGCTGTCTCTTAACGAACGCCTCACGAATTGACGTTTCAAGGCGAAACAAATGATCACCGGTACAGCGATGACGACGAAAACCGCTTTGAGATGATGATAAAATCTTGTTGCTCTCTAAAAAGAAAAGGAAGCGTGCATTGACCATTCGTTCCAGGACTTTGCACATACAGCTTGTGAGCGCAATAGGCCTGTAGCTAGACGGGAGTTTGGGGTCTTTACATGGCTTTGGGAAAGGTATGACAAGCGCAAAACGCCAAGAGTCGGGAAAACATTGCTCACACCAGATTCGATTAAAGAGTGTTAACAGATTTTCGAGCGACGACGGCGATAGCTGTCGCAGCATTTCGTAGTGGATCTCATCATGGCCAACGGAAGAGTTCCCAGATTGAGTGAGGGCACTTCGCAGTTCGGTGATACTGAAAGGTCTATTATAGTCAGACTGCTGATGACACGCAAAATTTAGTCTTTGCCTTTCAGCACGCTCTTTCACACCACGGAACGATGCTGGGTACGCAAGATTGCTGGAAACCGAAGCAAATGTTGCCCCCAAACAGTTCACGACACCGGGAACGTCGGCAACGACGTCGCCGTCGCGCTCCAGAAATGAAATCTGGCTAGAGCTAAAACTTCCCCTAACCTTACGTATACGGTCCCAGAGAACCTTGGGAACTAAGACCTGCACGAATGGAGGAAAGATAATCCCGCCAAGAATCCCTCTTACTGCGTCGCCGAACCAAACGGGCATAAGACTTTGCACGTTTAAAGGCTAGAAGGTTCGTTTGGGTTGGGTAACGGCGAAATTTACAACACGCCTGATGTTGCGCTTTTCGAGAGTCTCGACATGCATCGTTCCACCAAGGTTTTGGTACCTTTGGAAGTTTACCCGAGGTCTTAGGGATGGCAAGTTCAGCTGCATGTACAATACTTTCCGTGACCGCTGTTACTGCAGTTTCGATCGATTCCTGGTTCACCATGTCCTCAGTTATATTCGCTGAAGCAGTGAAAACCTCCCACTTGGCACGATCAATCCGCCATCGGGGCGGACGAGAAAGGTGATGGTACTCGTCTCCGCACAGGGAAAGATAAATGGGGAAATGATCACTGCCAAGGGGGTCCTGCGACACTCTCCAGTTCCAATCGGCAGACACCGATGGAGAACCCAGGGCAAGATCAATGGCAGAGAAAGTTCTGCTAGGCTCGTGAAAGTACGTATGGTCACCCGTATTAAGCACACAGAGATAACTTGAGGACAACAAACTCTCCACTCTACGACCTCTACCATCAGTCCGATCACTGCCCCACAATGGACTGTGGGCATTAAAATCCCCACAAGGAGAACGGGAGAAGGTAGTTGGGCAACAAGGCTCTCGAGATCTGCAACGCTAAACGAATCGTGCGGTGGTAAGTAAAGGCAGCAAACAGTGAGCACAGTGTTAACGGAAAGACGAATCGCCACCGCCTGCAGGGGCGTATCGATGTGAAAATGTGAGGCTGGAACAGTGTGTGGGACAAGAATCGCCACTCCTCCACACGCAATGTCACCACTGGAATTATCTTTCCGGAAGCAGCTGTAGTTCTTGACCGAGAGCGAATCGCTGGGTCGAAGCTTCGTTTCTTGTAAGCACAGACACACAGGCGAAGAAGAAGAGAGCAGATGTTTAATGTCATCGAAATTTGAGCGGGAACCCCGACAGTTCCATTGGATGATACACGCAGCCATTAAAAGAGAGCAAAGAATAAAAGGTGAGCAACAAAGAAAAGTTAAAACTCTTCGTCGCTCTTCACATCCGACGCCTGATCGCGGTCAGGAGATTGTGACAAGGACCGTGAAGTATCAGGTCCCTCGTCTAAGTTTTTCCCCACTACAGTGGCTGAGGGTGGGGACCTCGACACGTCGAGCAAGTGTTCAGCACCTGTGACTGGGACCTCAAGTGTAGGGTGAAGCCTACACGTCTTTACAGATTTGGGCCCAACTTTTCCACATGTACAGGCGTTCCTCCCAGAACTGGAGGCGCTGCTCCTCTGTGGAGAGCATGTTGCAATATCAGCTTGGATATCCATGTGAATATCCAAAAAATCCACCTGCGTGCCCTGCTCTACCGTAGTCCGTTTGGCAGGTTGACTAGGTCGTTGGAGAAGCAAAGGACGTGGTACTAATGTTTGTGTAGTAGCAGTCGGAGATTTAACCACGGCAGCAAAGGTGCGCTGCCGATCATTGGGAATGCATAACTTGTTTTTTGCGGCAACGTATGAGAGGCCCTCCAGAGTCTTGACGCGCTGGATCGCCTTCTCGTCTTTCCACTTTGAACAGGACCGGGCATAAGCAGCGTGGGTGTCACCACAGTTAACACAGCAGGGCTCTGAAGTGCATCCAGTCCCTTCGTGGTCTCGGGATCCACAATTTGCACACCTCGCAGCACTGTTACAGGACCGCTGGGAATGTCCATACCTCTGGCACTTAAAACAGCGTAGAGGATTTGGTATATATGGACGAACTGCACATAACAAGTAACCAGCCTTTATTTCAGTAGGTACCTTCGGACTGTTAAAAGTCAAAATAACATTTCGTGATTTGATCAGAGCGCCATCGCGCCTGAAAGTCATGCGTCTGGCAGCTATGACACCCTGATCAGCAAGTTCACACACAAGTTCGCCTTCATCGCAGTCCAATAAGTCGGGCTCAGAAATGACTCCCTTGGAGGTATTGAGATACGGATGCGCCGCCACTTGAACAGGAATATCCTGAAGTCTGGTCAACTGCATAAGAGTTTTGCCCTGAGAGAGAGTGCAAGTTTCCACAAGCAGGTCTCCCGAGCGTAGCTTCTTTACTGACTTCAAAGAGCCAGCAACACCCGCAAGTGCCTTCGAGATGAAAAAAAGGAGACTTTGAGGAAAGTCTCAACGTCTGGTCAGTAGAAGAAATGACGAGAAAAGTAGCGTGCGTTATCGAATCTGCAAGTGTAATGCGACGTTTCTGAGCTGACGGCTCAACACCTGGATCTAAAGTTACGTCGCGGTGATGTCGCTCTTCAACGAAAGTTCTCTTCAGTGTGTTATGTTTGGGAGGTGGTTGAGGCAAATTTTGTGCCTGATCAATCACCATATCCTCTTGTTGTTTTTTTAATTTTGAGGAGGGTTTATGTTTCCCCTTGGGAGTAAGAAAGAATTCATCTGCAACGTACTCCGCCCACAATCGAGCCCAACAGGGGAGAACTGGAGGTCCGCAAGCCAAAAACATGACGCAAGACACAGTTCTAGAGCTTAGCTGCAAATATAGTCCAATGGTTGTGTTCACATGCACTCGGCGGACACTTCGGCCTCCAGAGTACCGTCATGCCAACGCCTTTGGCATGATCCCACAACCCCCGGGCTCGCCCTATCGTGCTATACGACAAAAACCGTTAAAATCCTGCACACAACTCGGCACAGAATTTACTGACTAGAGGTGGGCTAGTCTCCAGCCGCCCGTTTACAGCGAAGCCGGGGTCAAAGAGGAGTGTTGGTACAGAGGTGGCACTTGTTCACCACCTGTGACCTCAGCCACCAGACAGCCCATTTCCGCCTTACGGGTTACCACACACGGCAAACATGCAGGTAAGCCTAGTATCCCAAACTCAGGAAGAGCAGAAACGAAACAAAAACAAAAACGAAACCCTGAGAATGGGGCACTAACAAAGGTCTCAGCAACCTACGACTGAGAGGTTAGGGTTACGGTTTAATACATGAGAAAAAACGCAGCAAAGAAACGGAGTTAGGACAAAATAGATTAGTACAGGAAGGGGTGCGCAACACAGGAAGTCCTGGGATGAAGAAACAAGATAAACAGAAACCACGATGTTAGTCACAGCATCAGCTCGGGAAACGTGGGGGCGCTGCTCCCCAACAGCCGAATGAACAGCCGTCCCGGCGAAATAGAAGCCAAAGGTTGAAAACAAAAAATAATTTCTGCACCACAAGATGTTGACCGGTCACAAGGTCAGCTCGGGCCGTGGGGGCGCCGCTCCCCAAATAACTGGTAAACCAGTTATCCCCGTGCGGGGAACAGTGGACAAGAGAAGGCACTCATACACGACGGACTGGCTCTGGAGGATCCTGATACACTACCAGAAGAGAAACCCGTGGAATGGTGAGAGCAGCACGTACATATGCAACGATGTTTTTGTCCAATATACAGAGACATGTGACGACTTAACAAGAGGCTCTTGTTTCTGCCAGAACCGCTTCCAGATTTCTGGCAAAGGCGAACTTGCTTTCTGAACGGCCCTTACGTTTTCTGCCATTAACACCTAACCATCTTAGGCGTCTATTGCAGTGGTGTCAGCAGCGAGTAATATGGAATGTTACGGACTGGTGACGTATAGTGTTCAACAAGTAATCGCGCTTCTGTATGGGAACGGACGACCACTGTGTCAGAGTGTGGAGGACCGCAGGTGCTCACTACAATCCCAACTTCAATCTACAGCGATAGACGTCCCGAACCGCAGGCGTGATGATCTGACGAGCTATATCATATGACAGCCGAACTCCCCTCGCAGTGATTCGAGGGACGTTAACAGCGTACGTTGCGTACAGGAGATCCTGCGGACCCATGTGCTGCTTTTCCTCTCGATTCTGCCAGTAGCAATTTTCCAACACGATAACTCCCCTCTGCACACAGGTCTGGTCACTCAGGACTGTCTACGTCATGCTTCGAAGCTTCTTTGGCATGCCAGATCTCCTGATCTCTCGCCCACGGAGCATCTGTGTTACCAAATGGGACGCCACTTTCTCCATGTTCCAGTGTTCGTGATTTAGAGCGTTAGTTGCAATAAGAGTGGGCAAATCTGTCCCAGTGTAACGTACGAAATCTACTTTGACTCCATGCCGGACCGAATCACAGCAGATATATATAGCGGTCCGACATGGTACTAAAGCTGACCGTAATATGTACTGCTTATTCTCGGGAAATTGTCTTGCTGCTGTGAAATTTGGAATCACTTCTGTCCTTTAGTATGTACCATCTCACTACTAAAATCTCATGTTGATTCGACCCCTTCCTTCTTGGTACGCGGATTTTTATGAGAATGAGCGTATAATCAAAATTTGCTTCGCTTATTTGGGCAGCCGCGTGATTTACAGGTACAGATGCTGTAGTAGGCCCACATGTAGTAAGTGGTGTAGAGATCATTGCTTGAGTCCGTTAATACCAAATCGCACAGCAACGAAGGCGTAAAGCTGCTCCCTCCGATGGCTAGAGAATATGCTTTTGTTCAGTACAGATCCTCGTCTTAGGTGTTAATGTAAAGGTGATGACATTTTCATCCTAAGAAGGGTAACACATAGTGTTAAATGATTTTCCGTTGTTTTGTAAGACCTATGCCACTATGTTATGAAAAGGTAGAATGTTAGTGATAAAATCTCCTTAGTAGACCAAATGAAGTTCGAAGTTCATTTGTAAAGCTTTCTTATTCCATGCATAGCAAACTAAATATCTGGAGTTGAATATTTTTAATGAATTAAAGTTGCTATTTGCAAAGGAGAACTTCAAATGTGAATGTTGAAAAAATAAATGCTGCTAGCTCGAAAAACTGAAAATATTTCGCTATGGATTAGGTGTCATGTGTAAGAGCTGAATGACTTTATAGTGTTACAAGATCAACTGCTTGGAAAAAAGGCAAAAACTTTACAGTGGTGCGCTTGTTTATTCAGCCTTTTAATATAACCAGTTGACTATTTTAAAAATGAATTACTAAAATGAAAACTGAAGAGTTGGTTTAAATGATGTGTTGAAGATTCATCAATCTGTTAAACACCCGTTCAGACATACGCGTTTGAACTGGACGAAAACAGTATTTCTTAGATGTGTACATTATTTGTTTGATGTTTTATACCGTAACCTACTTGATTTAGTCCCGGTATTTTTAGAGCTTTTAATGAGGGCGTATATTAAAAGTTTTAATTTCAATTTTAGTGTATCTATTACTCATAAATTGATTACTTTCTATTTTTTTCAGTTTCGTCATTGCTAAAATCCCTTACTATTAAAAAAAAGGTAAGCGAAAACAAAAGACGCAAAGAGATTCCATTCTAACTGCAAGGTAAGTGTCTTTTTTTACCAGTGTTTGACTTTCGGTACTCGAAGAGATTGGCTTGCAATTTCAGTACGAATAAGATTTCCCCCGTTAACAATTCTTAGATTCTTTCAGACCTACATTACAGTCTTAAACAGGAAGTAAAAGAACTATAAAAAAGAGACTTGACGATTTAACTGCCAACTAACAATTTCAGATGCAAAGTTTATAGGTATTTGGATGATTTTATAATTTTCATATCTTCCGTAGAATTATGTACGAGATCTTACTGAGAATGAACCTCACACTCATGAACCCGAAGGATATATTGGAATGAAGTTTCAATCAACTAGAATTTCAGTCAACCGCAGTGCATTTGTTTTCTAGATTAATTTGTTTCCAGCGCAATAGAAATACGAAGCTGACATATCTTATCGAGAGCTTTCTCAATCTTCAAAAGTTACTTCAGAAATTCGAAAAAAGTCTTCCACGTCACTATCCATGTAACACGTGATAATCGTAAAAGCATCAATAAATTCACAATTTTAGTAACATGTGTTTCAATTTAAAAGCACTTCTTTCAAAATGTACAAACAAGAGATCAAATCCATTGAGAAGTTAATGTTAGCAGTTATGTATCTACAAAATGAATTACGTTAATTATGTACAAACCATTTTCCCGAATAAGAAACTAATCGGAAATGTATTTCAGCCACCTTTTTTTCTTCGACTTGATGAAAGGCCATAAACTTTAAAAGGACAAGAACTGTGGAACGAGGAATAGAAATACAGTAAGTATATAGTCAAGCTACTGAGAAACTATTCGATTTCAGTAATGTTCTGTATATTTTTACAACAATAATGGTTTAAAATTTAACAGCATATTTGCCTACATCCGTATCGTTTTTGTACATTTTTGTCGAAGACGACAAAAGAGGATGCAGTTTTAAGACAAAAGAGCATGCTATTGTTTACTTAAAAAAACTATGACGAAGTTAATTTCTCCATCATGTCTATGCCAGGGGCGGGGCTTGAACCCACAACTGTCGGCTCTGGAGCTCCGAGTGCTATCCACTATACTACACTGGAATGTACTCTCACTGATATTTGCCTTTATCTCATGTCCGTCCTGCGGGGCAAGTACCTTACATTCCCCCTCCACCCCACCCCCACCCACCACCCGAACGAGGGCCCGGAGCAGAGCCCACGGATCTGCCGGCACCAGGTGTTGCTGTAGCCTCTCATCTAATGAAAAATGTGTGTTTGAGAAATCCCAGACAATTTAATGTGTGGAACGTAACATCACATTGATTTATTTTTTTCGAAGCACTGAAGAAGTGGTTATCATTTTTCCTGCCTTGCGGTGTGGAAAGAACATTACACCATTGCGAAAAACTTAACGGCCAGGTCATCCTGGAAGTTTGGGCGCCAATATGACGAAGTCAATTTTTCCATCACTTTTATTAAAGGGGCGGGATTTGAACTCACAACTCGCGTCTACGGAGCTCCGAGTGCTATCCATTATACTACACTAGCATGCGTCCACACTGCTATCTGCCTTTATCTCATGTGTGTGTCCTGCGGGGCAGGCACGTCACAAAAAAGACATATATCAATATAGCTATAGTCGAAGTAAATATAATCCTCAGTTACGGTTAAATTTGACCCATGGAAATCTTAATTCTTGTAAAAGCATGGTTCAAGAATTTAGAAATGATTGTTCAGAATATTTTCTGTATTTCGGTCAAATGTATCAACTGTGTTTTGTTTTTCTTTCCTTTTGGATTTCAGTTTTAAAGGTTTACAACTTATCCCTTCTCGGTAGGTGAATACAACTCTCTTTCTTGCGGGTTTGGCCTTGTTTTCTACTACTTCCATCATGTATGTTGCAATTACCTTATTTAAAATCCTTTATGCAGCTTACATAAATTTACTTATTCAGCTTATACGCATACACACACGGACACACACAGATATATATCTACCTTTTTTTAGCTGTGTTTATTTCCTTTGTCCATCAACATTTTTAGCTTTGTGGTTACTCCGTACATGAACCGCTCATTTACAATACCTTGCAATACATGTAGCTGTATTATAATAACTGAATATTTCTGTATCACTTCTCGGTGAATATTTTTGGCAATGACAAAAATGTATAACGAGGATTAAAATTTTTTTCCATATTTGTGGAAAAAAGTTCTGCCTGTGATACCATTACTTGTTTAAAATGTTTTTTTGAAATTAATATTGCTCGTATCCACAAGTGGACCTAATGCATTCTTAAGAACTGTACAACATTTTCGTGCAAAAGCAAAAATGCGTTTGGAAATTTTGCTGATATTTGGTAAATTTAAATCACAGTAACAGCCAAATTCTAATCTTCTGAATTTCTGTTATTAATATTTTTTGTTCGGCAAATTTCTTTGTGTTTTTTTTTTTTTTTGCTTCCATTAAGATTTCGATGCTAAGCCGGACGACAGTCCTAGCTAGTGAAGATTAACCCAGGCTATTCTAAAGGGTATTATAGATATTCTTTACTTCTCATCTTCATTTGCCATACATTCTGGGTCCTTGCATTCTTCGCTTCAATATCCAGACATGGGATACAGTTAAGCGTCCTAGGCTTGCGGTACCCCTTACTAACATACAATCGTGTGTCACACACACACCCCTTTAGGTTTCGTTTTCAAAAGCCTCAGGAGTTTCAGATAATTCTATTTCAGTTAAAAAAAATGGCCGTGAAGTTATTTATTTACAGCTAGTTCTCAATGGAAGATCATACACAATGGAATAAAGACCTCTATATTTCCCTTTGATCATGAGCGTGAAAAATCATGGGGCCACTATTTGCAGTTCTTTAAAATAGGATAGAATTGACGATCAATTCTCCTACTGCACTCAAGACGTTGGATGCTTTTTCCTGTTAAAAAGGTCTTTCCTTTCTTTCCAAGGTATTCAGAAATTGATTGCATTCATTACCGGTTGTATTAGAACAGCATGAAAAGGAAATGGAGATGTTCCTCCATTTTCTTTCTTTTTAATTCTTGCAATGCATCACCATGCAAAAAGTTGACCATAGAGTTTATATCACTGGAACTTACCTTATTTATGTCCCGATCGGCTGCTATTGTACATAAAAACTTAAATCAAATATCTTTACTTTTCATCAGTCTTTTACGGTGACGGAACGTGCTCCGTTGAACAGCAAGTGCAAACAAAAATGGAAAATCACTTAATTAAATTTTCATTTATAAACAGACGCTTGTCATCTATAAAAAAAACCTGATAAAAATTTACCTCCACACATGTAGTTTCTATAAATAAAAGACCGAAGAACTGTTGCAGGGAGCGAAAGTTAGCGAAGATACGGGTAAGATACCCTGCTGCTCTCTTCCTATATTATTGATGTAGCCAAAATGTGAAGCGTACCAAACTTTGAACGAAATACTAACTAAATCCCAACGTGCATCACACTACTTTAATAATGAAAGCCTGCATATCTACAAATATTCCTAATTTCAAAACAAAAATATTCTGTGATTAAAGATGACCTTACAGATGGCATCAAGACTTCATGAAATTCTTTCCAGAACTTGTGTATAAATGACATGCCATAAGTTCCACCTTTAAAGAAGTGATCATTTTTTCTCATTTCTGTTGACCTACCTCTTCCGCACACTCGACCTTTGAATTTGTCAAAGTTTCTCTGCAAGTTTCCTCTCAGGAATAATTTGGCCACTGTAACATTGCGTCGCTCATGTCCTAAAATTAATACAGTGGCATGCAAAAATTAAGGACTAGACGGTTTTTCGAATGTAACGTCGTGCAGAAGTGCTCCCTATCGAATCAAATCATACCATAAGATCCCCAAGATCTAAGAACATGGGACAAGTGAGCAAAACCGTGTAAACAAGGAATCCAAAGGATACAAGGTACTTTATTGAAAAGGTAGCTTCGAGCACAACTGGACAGAAGACAGAAACGTCCATATGACAGGCGGCTGCCAAAAAAAAATCCAATCTTTAGAAGGGTATATGATAACCCCTGACTGCGTTGCAGGATTTACAATGTTTGTCCATGCTGAGGACGAGGTAGTCAAGGAGCTGTTGAGGGATCGCGGCCCATTCTTCTTGTAGCACCTATCGCAGCTGCGGAATCGTTGCTGGTGGCTGGTGACGTGCTGCCAAGCGTCTCCAGAGATGGTCTCACACGTGTTCTATTGGATTTGGGCCAATCCATGGGTTGAATATCTTCACTCTACAACAGCTCTGCGACAGCCACTGTACGATGAGGTGTAGCGTTGTCGTCCATAAAGAGGAACTCAGGTCTCACAGCACCTTTAAACAGACGCACGTGAGGCAGGATAACATCGGTACAATAGCGGACACCAGGGACTGTACCTCCTTGGAAGATGTGGAGGTCAGTACGGCTACTAAGCATGATACCGCTCCAAAGGAAAACTCCGCCACCTCCATACCGGTCCCTTTCGATGATGTTGGAGGTCTGATTGCGTGTTTCCTGCTCTCTGAAAATGTGTATACGTCCAGAATCGTCCGTCAGACTAAATCGGCTCTCATCCGTAAAGAGAACTCGACCCCATTGCTGATGTGTCCAGTTCTTGTGTTCCTGGCACCTCAGAAACTATCGCCTCCGATGAGCATGCGTTAATGGCACACACCGTACTGGTCGTCGTGCAAATAGGCCACTTTTGTGCAGCCTCCTGGCCACGGTAAAACGCAATAATGGACGTCCAGTTGTCTGTTGCATGTGCCTTGCGATTTCTCCAGCTGTCTGCCGTCTGTCTCTTCTCGGCAGTAGGACAATAAACCGTTCGTCCGCCGCTGTGGTTGCTCATGGAGGACTACTGCTATTCTCTCGGACAGCTGTTCCAATCGTTTGAAATGCTCTCCAAGCTCGTGAAACGATGCTGTGAGCGATCCCGAACTCCTCGGCCACACTAGTCACACTTCGACCTTCTTCCAACTTCCCAATGACGCGACCTCGGGTGAAGTCATCCAGATTTCGTCTACTGGATTGCCTGTTAGCCATATTACACTGTGTGATCAACTCGACGTCGTTCAAACCAATGTACACCGTGCAATAGCTTTCACCGAATTGCAGAGCGTACACCGCCCGTGTGCTTTATACCCTTCCGACACTTCCTCCGCTGCGTCATGCTGCATGTATATGTATATGCAAAAGCTCTACCGTACCTGACCCTAGTTTATCTCTTGAGTGGTCTTTCGGTCCATTCTGCCAGCTCGTTCCGCTGTTTTGCTAATTTCTCCTCTTCGTCCTTACTTTTTGCACACCAATGTACCTAACAACGCGAGAAGCATGCCAAGGAGGCCTGCTTTGCTAACAGAGATATAGACTTTCCTTGAAGTAGTGCCGCAACTTTTGTAACGTAGAATTTTCCAAGTACTATAGAAAAAGCTCAACATTTATTGATTTGTGCAAAACGACTGACGGGCCTGAGCCAGGGCACTAAAATCTGTATATTTCACACCGGTACCTCCATCGGTTTTGTTGTCAGGGCAACACAGCCTGAGAGGTACCTTTCTTTCTGCATCAGACATACCCAAGATTGAAATAAGAGCGATATGTAACATGATTTCTCTGTCAAAACACAGTTATGAGGGATCTCCCGTCCTACCTGAGCAATTCCCAAGAATTACAAAAAGATACAGTATGTAGGATGATTCAGTCAGCATTGGTTTTCTGCTATTTGCATATCAATTTGCAATCAGCTCACCTAAGAATTTTCAATTCCGATCAAATTCACGTACAAAGCAATGGTTGATGTGATACTCTACTTTCAGACCGCGCTGGAAATCAGATTGCTTTGTTAATCGAGGCTTGGTGCATTTACCTCACTACATACCTACGAACATATTTTTTTGTTGATTCTGTGATGTGGACCTTGCACAATACCTACTTTGCTATGAATTCAAGGGTCCCTGGGCAGAAACGCTAGGACGATGTATTTTCCAGGAATCACTGGAGATTATTTTGGAGACTTCGCCATGTCATAGTGTAGTATATCTTCCCTCCTACATTATACAATGACATGCGTTTAATGTATTTATAACGCGGAATGAGAGATATTCCTTTGAAATCAGTGATAAACTAGTCTGTAAAACATAATACGTTTGGCGAAAGTATCTTGAAAGGGACTGCTGCTTTTTATTCTTCGATGAAATCAAAAAAGTTCTTGACTATAAATTCGTAAAATCACAGTAAATCACAAAGTTCGAGAGGAAGAGCATTCTTAAAGCGTGTTGTTATAAAACATTTCCCATGCATGCTTCTCAAAAACATTTCAAGATTTTTTGTTTTCATATCATACCTTTTATCAAAAGATCATAGAGATGTGTAATTAAAAGGAGTTGCAAACTAATCACAAAAACCGAAATTATTACAAATAAAAGATGTGTAGTTATATTTTACAGTATTATCTTGTTAAACTGCTTTATATTTACATATTAACTGTTTAAAAGTTGTAGATGGCATTGCGAATACATGTCAATAATGTTTCATAGCAAGTTATGACTTGCCAAATATCCGTTGCAATGAAGGGTGAACCCGGAAACGAAATATATATATACACTGGCGGAAAGTGAAAAAAGAACACCAAGAAGGAGGCGTCTGATACCAACGAAATTTATACAGCATAATAGCGGAATACAGAGGATAACGTGACTAAAACATTACGGCAAAATACAGCTATATTTGCTGGTAAACTGAAAAATTATCATTTCCATGTAGCATGGTTAGTATGAGGTTCAACTTCCATGAACTGCGTCACACTGTGCAATTCTGGCATGGAGTCTGTCGTACAGATGTTGGATGTAAGTTTTTGGTATTGAGTTCAAAGCATCCTCAACCTGGACGCGTAAATCGGGGATGATAGTGGCTGGCCGTGGAGACTGAATAAGTCGTTGCCCCATAAAATAACACACGTGCTGAATGGGGGACAATTCCGGTGAACATGCAGACCATGGACGTTGCCTCATACCCTGAAGTGCATGTTGCGTTGCACGTTCCGTATGTGGACGTGCGTTATCTTACTGGAAAACACCACGATGGACCGACCTTACAAATGACACGACAGCTGGCTGAATGATGTTGTTGATGTAGGAGGTGCAGTTCAACGTACCCGGTACAAACACTAGTTGTGTACGGGAGTAATAGCTGATCGCTACCCACACCAGGAGGCCAAGGGTAGGCCTTGTGTGTCACTGGCGGAAGCAAGAAGGTTGGAGACGCTCCCCTGTGCGTCTGCAAATGCGCATTCTGCCATCGGAGGCTCCCAAGCAGAATCTGCTTTCATCGCTGAACACGATAGATTGCCGTTGCGTACTCCAGTGCAGATGTTGTTGACACCACTGCAGCCGTTCCCGACGGTGTGCTGGAGTTAGAGGTACACATGCCAGAGGCACACGTGCACGTAATCCTGCATCCTGTAGACTGTAGCGGATTGTTCGCACAGTCACCTCAGGTGCAACTGCAGCTCGGATCTGCGTCGCAGTGGATGTTCTGCTTGCCAACACCGCTCTTCTTATGAGTCGATCGGTCCGCTCATCAGTCCGTCTGTGACTCTCGGTTCAACGACTTCTCATGTGGAAATATTCCTTGGACCATCTATGCCACAATCGTACCACCACCGATACTTCCCGTCCAATTGGCTCCGCAGTACGACGATACGACCACCCGGCCTCGCGGAGTCAAACGAGTCGGCCTCGCTCAAAATCCGATAACTGCTGAAATCGTACACGTCTTCCATGTCCAAGCATTGAAGCTTTTTCAGGGACTTCGCACGTGTCTGTGCGCCGACGACTGGTTTCATTCACTTCGCCGTACTCCTTAAATACCACCCACGATGATTTGAATATTATGCCGTGCAGTGGCGTAACCGCTGACCGGTTGGTCTCGAAATTAACATCACCCCTAGGTAATCTCGACCCCATTAACATATGTAAATTTCATGATCGTCCGCCAAATCCTTCTTGGTGTTCTCTTTTCACTTTCCGCCACTGTATATATATGAAACACAAGGAATGAGTTCTTATAAAGAGGAGAACGTTTTCATAAGTACATTCTTGGATGAAATGACCGTTTAAAGGAGGTAAACAAGTTGACTCGGTCATGAGTGTCCGTGAACAAATATGCAAGGTAGCTTTGGCTGATCTGTACAGCTACACGTTTCACGTAAAGCACAAAGGTACCAAACAACTAAAGTTGTTCCCTTCAATTCTTCCGAGCAAGGAACCATAAAGTGAAAAGAGCAGAAAGGCATGAATCCCACTATTAACTTTGAAAACAAAAAAGTGAATGAACCACGCACACACGCGTTCTCTGAACGACTTAAAAATGGAATTTTCACAGCGAAATGATGTTTCTATCCGAATAAATTTCTGCGTACACACAAAGCGAGAGAATGTTTCTATATACAAACATTTATGGCAATAAAAACTAAAGTAATTAGGAAAAACTATGATTAAAAATAATGAATATCTTAAAACGATGAGTATGAAATCTTTGCATAAAAATCCTTAATTTGCAAGAATACGGGTGTGGGAAGCTTCGTCTATAAATGGAATCATACTTCTGGCCAAAATGAAATAGATCTACCAATGGAACTGCATTTCTGGCCGAAATGAAATAGATCTACCAATGGAATCATACTTCTGTCTAAAATGATGTTTATCTATTAATGGAATCACAATTCTGGCCAAAATGACATAGAATGCCGTAAAACTCACCGATGCTCTACAGAACAAAAACTGTAAACAAAGCACGACACAGTGCATAAATTGTGTAGCATTGAGCAAATGTAATAGCGGTTTTGAAACACAATCGTCCTCCTACAAAAATTGAACGCAATCACACTGTCATCAGAGGGTTAATGTAGACAACTGCTCGTAAGATGTTCTCAGTTACGCTGATTTTCAGAATGATGAAATGAAATAAATTTCAAAAGGAAGCAAATACTTCCTGAAAGTACGTTAGATTAAGTAGGACGCAAAGGAATTGCTCCTCGTTGCTTTGTTATCCATAAATAATCACTGATTCTTAGAGTATTTAAAGCTATTGAATATTAGAAGTTTTGCACTCGTGTTACTCAAATAATTTTGAAATAATAACAAACATTTGGAACATTTCTTAAAAGAAGAAGTTACGTAATTTATAATGGAAAACGTTAGCTCCCTTTTCGTAGCATACTGTATTCCATGTGAGTTCTCTGTAACTATTTTCTAAATTTCAAGAATGCACATAACGTAGCATAGCAACAAATAATAAAGAAATAAAAACCACACTTTATATCATCCCATGCATGTTTTAGGAAATAGCTGACAGGATGTTAAGGGAAATTTAAATTTATCGTATTACAGCAACGAGATTTCATTTATGAAGCACATGAACAGGAAAACCAAGTGGACACTCCAAAACATAAAACGATGCCCATTTTCTCAGAAATAAGTCATCGTAGTTTCTAAGTTGAATCATAAAAAAATATGCATTGCAAGTGAGCAAAACTGATTATCCTTATCATATTTATGAAATTATTTAAACAAATTTTAAATGGAATGTTACGTGCATAACGTTTATTGTTAATGATTCATTCATTGTCTAGAGATAAAAGTATGTTTTTCAGAAACAAAACAAATATTTCTAAATGCTAATCCATTGAAAGCTAAAAAATGTAACTTTATAGAATTGTTTTCCTTCTTTTATTTGCATTATGAAACAGAAAGGAAAATTACTAGAACGCAAAGCAAAGCAAATATTTTGAGTTAGTTAATATTGTTCGTCTGTTGCGTTTCTACAAACGGCAATACCTTTCTTAAAGTTGGTTATAAGAACTGTTGTAATTGCTTTTTCAAAATGCACGATAAAGTTCATGTAAAGGCTTTCCCATTTCTTTCCCGATGTGTTTCCTCGTTTTCCTCTGTTTCCTCCTTTCCCAGAACTGAGCTGAAATGGTTGCCTAACGTATTTCACATTCGCGTTAGCGACACGTGGCTTTCCAATTTTTCGTAATACACTGGCGGAAAGTGAAAAAAGATCATCAAGAAGTAATTAGCGGAAGATCATAAAATTTACATATGTTAATTGGGTCGAGCTTACGTAGGAGGGATGTTAATTTTGGGACGAACCGGTGAGCGCTTACGCCACAGCACGGCATAGTATTCAAATCATCGTCGGTGGTATTTAAGGAGTACGGAGAAGTGAATGTAATCAGGCATCGGCGTACGGACACGTGTGAAGACCCTGAAGAAGCTGCAATGCCTGGACATGGAAGACGTGTACGATTTCAGCAGTTATCGGACTTTGAGCGAGGTCGTCTCGTTGGACTCCGCGAGGCCGGGTGGTCGTATCGTCGTATTTCGGAGCGAAATTGACGGAAAGTATCGGTGGTGGTACGATTGTGGCGTAGATAATCCGAGGAACATTCGTACACGAGAAGACGTGGAACCGGAAGTCCCAGACGGACTGATGAGCGGACCGATCGACGCATAAGAAGAGCGGCGTTGTCAAGCAGAACATCCACTGCGACGCAAATCCGAGCTGCCGTTGCACCTGAGGTGACTGTGCGAACAATCCGCTACAGTCTACAGGATGCAGGATTACGTGCACGTGTGCCTCTGGCATGTGTACCTCTAACTCCAGCCCACCAACAGGGACGGCTGCAGTGGTGTCGCCAACGTCTGTACTGGAGTACGCAATGGCGATCTGTCGTGTTCAGCGATGAAAATAGATTCTGCTTGGGAGCCTCCGATGGCCGTATGCGTGTTCGCAGACGCACTGTGGAGCGACTCCACCCTTCTTACATCCACCAGTGACACACAGGGCCTACACCTGGTCTCTTGGTGTGGGGAGCGATCAGCTATCACTCCTGTACACAACTAGTGTTTCACCGGGTACGTTAAACAGCATCTCCTACATCAACAACATCTTTCAGCCCGTTGTTGGTACATTTGTAAGGTCGGTCCATTGTGGTGTTTCCCAGCAATATAACGCACGTCCACATACGGCACGTGCAACGCAACATGCACTTCAGGGTGTGAGACAACTTCCATGGCCTGCATGTTCACCGGATTTGTCCCCCATTGAGCACGTGTGTTATTTTATGGGACAGCGACTTATCTAGTCTTCACGGCCAGCCACTATCATCCCCGATTTACGCGTCAAGGTTGACTATGCTTGGAACTCAATATTCCAAACTTACATCCAACATCTGTACGACAGACTCCATGCCAGAATTGCACAGTGTGACGCAGTTCATGGCGGTTCAACCCCGTACTAACTATGTTGCATGGAAATGTTATTTTTCAGTTTACCAGCAAATGCAGCTGTATTTTGCCATGATGTTTTGATCATGTTATCCTCTGTATTCCGTTAGTATGCTGTATAAATTTCGTTGGTATCAGACGTCTCCTTCTTGGTGTTCGTTTTTCACTTTCCGCCAGTGTATTGTCATTCACCATAACACGATTATAGCAGTCTCTTTTCTCGCTCAGTAATGCTGGATTACGCACTTCATGCAAAAATTCTGCATTAGTTATACTGTAATTTTGGTTTGGTCTATCTGAACCATCTCATACACATAGACTAATGTTGCACGGTAAGTTGTATTTTATGCTGAAGTGTTCATCAGCTTTTTAATTATACACTCTACCGTTTGTCTGAAACATCTCGACCTACCTGTTAACACGAATAAAGACTCCCATGTTGGTATATAGTGAAGAGATGATGTCGCAATTCTTTGTATGTCTTCAATATCTTGGAAAACCTTTCTTTTAAAGACAGATCACATTTAGGGTATGTAAAGTAGTCACAGGGTAAAATCTCAGGATTATAGTGGTGAGTTGAGTACACGCATTTGTTTTTAAACCAGAAACTGCAGTACACTAATGGCTCCGTGTGCGGTTCCGTTATCGTGAAGAAGGAACCTTTGCCCACGTTTTTGTACTAAGGCCTTCCACCAATAATCATGTTCCACAGTCGTTTCAAAATTGATGTGTGAGCAACGCCAGAGGTAGTTGAACCTTGGGGAATGGACTCATGATGAGGAATTCCCTCGCTGTCGTAAAAGCAGACAAACGTTGTCTCGATCTTCGACTTCTATAACCTTATCTTTCCATTGGGTGACGGTGGCGAATTGTACTTTGAGAAATGGACTCGTGATGAGGAATTCTCTAGCTGTGGTAAAAGCCGTCAAGCATTGTCTCGATTTTGGAATTCTATACCTGATTTTCTATTCGTTTGGGTGACTGTGGTGACTTCAACTGAGCAGGTCTGCCACGAATAATCCTCTTCCACAGTCGTTACAAAATTGACGTGTGAGCAACGCCACAGGTTGTTGTGCCTTGAGGAATGGACTGGTGATGCGGAATCGCCTAGCTGTCGGAAATGCAGAAAAGCATTATCTCTACTATGGACATCTATAACCTCATCTTCTTTCCATTATGTGACTGTGGCGACATCAACTGAGCAGTTCTATCAGGACCAAAACGCCACGTCTCATTACCTACCACACTACTTTTTAGAAAATTTTGCATTCTTTCTGCAGTCTGCAGGATGTCTTTTACGTACTCCACTCATGCACATGTTTGTCGTATGGCAAAGCATGCGGAACAATACGAACACGAAACTTTACTTCTCAAATCTTGCACTAAAATTTGACGAATCGTCTCCATTTGAAACCGAGCTTACATTCCATCATCCTCAAGGTCACACAAGGGCCATTTTTTATTCTCTCGCATAATTTATCAATGCGTTTAGTCGTGCGCCCGTAATCTACGTCAATTTCAAAACCTCCCCGCTCATCATTGAAACGTGCATGCCATCAGCATATTTGTGCACGAGGTAGACAATCATCCGCACACTGATCACGAAACAATTCAACAGTCTACGCTTCTGTTTCATCGATTTTTAAACAGAACTGGTGTTTTCTCTCTTCTCCATGACAAACTTGTGACTCTGTGCTTTTCCCGAGCGAAGTCATACAGAGCGCAAATAATTATTTGCTCATTCCTCACGCAAACGCTTTTGCCGCCGCATAACTGATACATACATGACTTAAAAGAAAACAAAACATGCAAACCTGACCCATGTGGATTTTACAAAAATCAGTCTTATTACTTAATTCCCCTACTGCGTAGCTTGCTGCAATACTCAATAGCGCGTGGATCCTTAGCTTTTCCACAACTAGCCATCGATACGGAATACAAAGTTTACTACAGTACATATGCACGAATAGAAATTAAGCTAATTGCATGATAAGAATGATACTGCCTACGAATGAAGTACAGTTTATGTGCAAGAAAGGAACAGCAAATGAAAACTGATAAATATTAAACGAGACTTGATTGTAATAACACAAGGTAAGGATCAAACGTTTTTCAAGTGGCTGGCACTGACCTACACACCACACCTTTCGTTGAAGATGATGTTCAAAACTCATTTTCCTAATTTTTTTTTCTATATTCGAATAAAACTATGTGGATCAAAAATGTTTATAGGTGGACAAAAAATATACCTATGTTGCTTATTTTACGAGGAGAACAAAAATACGTAGTATTTTCGTCAAATGGTGTCTTCAATGGAGTAGATTAATTTTGAAAACAGTACCAGTGTATCAGTTTTGACGTGGATACCTCTTTAAAATCGGTACCATATGGGTAACCTCTAGGAAAACTTGACCGATATAATTGTTTTACGATAAATCAAATGCTTATAATTTTTAAATTATAAAAAAACAGATCATCATCATCATTGTCAACCATTATCAATCCACTGCTGGACGAAGGTCTCCCCACGTTTCCTCCACAACGGTCTGTCTTGCCCAAGTCTTCTCCATGTCACTCCCGCATACTTTCGAATTTCATCCACCCATATTCCATGTGGTCTTCTTCTGGGTCTTTTCCCGTCCCTTGGAATCCAATCTAAAACTTCGGCTGTCCATCGATGGTCTGTTCTTCTGGCAGTATGTCCAGCCCATTGCCATTTCAGGGATTTAACTCTGATCATGATGTCTTCCACTCTTGTCATTTTTCGGATCCACGTGTTCCTCTTCTTATCTCTCCTGGTTATACCAAGCATGCACCTCTCCATGATTCTTTGAGTTGTCTGCAGCCTTTGTATGTCTCTTTTAGCTAAGGTCCACGTCTCTGCACCATACGTAAGCACTGGAAGGATGCATTGATCAAACACTTTTCTTTTAAGACATAATGGCATATTGCTCTTGAAAATTATGCTGTTTCTTCCAAAAGCTCTCCAGGCAAGTTTTGTACGCCGATTAATTTCTTCACTAATGTGACCCTCACTTGATATCTGCTGTCCAAGATAAACGTACGTGTCTGTTATCTCCAGCTTTTCTCCATCAATCGATAAATCTTCATTTCTTGTAAAAGCATTGAACATCACTTTTGTTTTCTGAAAGTTCATTTTTAATCCCACTTCTTTACTTTTGTCAGCAAGTTCCTGCATCATACTCTGTAGATCCGATGGGGTAGTTGCAAAAATGACTATGTCATCAGCAAAACGAAGGTCGGTTAGATAATCTCCATTAATCTTTATCCCTTTGTTTTCCCAGTTCAGTGATTGAAAGACATTTTCCAATGTGGCATTAAGGAGCTTCGGAGATATGGTGTCACCTTGTCTCACTCCTTTTCCAATTTTTATGTGTGTTGTATTTTCAAATAGCAGAATCTTTGCACTTGCATTTTCATAGATGTTATTAATAATATTAATGTATGCATCTTCAATACCTTAGGATTTCAGAGCCATTGCAACTGCTGATGGTTTCACCGAATCAAAGGCTTTTTTATAATCGATAAAAGCCATGCACAATGGAAGTTCATATTCCCTCGCTCTTTCAATTAGTTCTCTCAGTACGTGGATATGATCTATTGTGCTGTAGCCACTCCTGAATCCAGCTTGTTCTCTCGGTTGAGCCATGTCCAGTGTTACCTTCAAGCGGTGTGAAATAACTTTAGTGAAGATTTTATAAACCACTGATAGGAGGCTGATAGGTCTGTAGTTCCTGAGATCCTCAATGTCACCTTTTTTATGTAGCAAGATCATTGTAGCGTTGTTCCAACCCTCAGGAATTTTCCCTTCATTAAGGCATCGAGTGAAAATTTGGGCGAGTACTGTTTCGATTTCTCCACTTGCTTCTTGTATGATGTCTACAGTAATTCCATCTTCTCCTGGAGCTTTTCCCAGCTTCATGTTCTTGATTGCATGTGCAACTTCTGCTGGAAGGACTGAAAGAACTCTGGTACCTTTCATGATGCCTGGAGTACATGTATCATCCCTTTCATATAATTTGGCGTAGAAATCTTTCACTCTTGTCAAAATTTCGCCTCTGATTCTTGTTACAGAACCATCTTCTTTTCTCAGTGCCATAATCTGTTTTCTTCCCTTACTGAGATGTCCCTTTGCTATCTTTAGGCTTTGGTTGTTTTCAATTGCTTTCCTTACTAGTTCACAGTTGAATTTCCTTACGTCTTCAGTGATACTTTTTCGTACTGTCTTGCATAGCTCTATATATTCCACTTTGGAAGTCACATCTTTTTTAGTTGTCCTCATCTCTCTTCTTTTTTGCATCAAAATTTTGGTTTTTCCTGATAATTTGTTCACATGCAATTTGTTCTTAGACCCAGCTAATTTTGTTGCTGTTTCCATAAGAGCTTTGGTTACTTTTCTGTTAACTTCAGAAATATCCACTTCTTCCGATGTTAGGCCTTTTAAAGCAGAGAATCTATTCTTCAGTTCCAATTTGAAGGTATTATGGTGTTTTTTAAGGTTGGTCATGTCAATACATTTTGTTTGTCTTATGAGCTTGCTACGTTCGAGTTTAGTGTTGAGGTGCATCTTACATCTCACCAATCTATGGTCACTGCCTGTGTTGAACTTCTTTAGCACACTGCAGTCTTCTATGACGAATTTTTTGTTACACATAATAAAATCACGTTCACTTGTCGTCCCATTTGGATGTCTCCATGTCCATTTCCTGTGTGGCTTTTTCTTTAAAAAGAAGTTCAAGATGAAAAACCCTTCTGCCTCTGCAAACTCTACGAGAGTATTTCCACGCTGGTTTCTGTTGCCGTGACCGAATTTACCTACTGAAGTTTCATTCTGTTGCCGTTGCCCTATTTTTTGCATTGAAATCTCCCATAATTATCTTCAAGTGCTGCTTACCTTTATTATTTAGATCACGAGTTTCCTCATAAAATTCTTCAATTTCTTCTTCAGCATGACTTGTGGTGGGTGCATAAGTTTGAATAATCTGAGCCTGGTATCTTCTCGAGAGTTGGATAACGAGTCGTGCAGCTCTGTCAGAGGAACTTTCAACTTCTACAACTTTATCCTTCAGTTTCTTGTTTATTATAAATCCAACACCACTAGTTCTGCCAGTATCTGTCCCACGATAGTAGAAGAGATGTCCACTTTTCAGTTCAATGAGATCTTCTCCTTTTCTCCTTACCTCACTTAGCCCGACGATGTCCCACTTGATCCTTTGTAGTTCCTCTTCAAATTCAAGAAGCCTTGAATCAGAAGATAAGGAGCGTCCGTTGTACGTAGCCAAGGTCAGCATCAGATGGCAGCCTAGTCCGGTCCTCCGATGATTCTTAGCACCCTCTGCCTTCATGTCGCACTGGCCGCTGCCTTGGCCAGGTACATTCCAGCTGCCGGAGACTGAGGGCCAATATTTAAGTTGTGGAGTCATTTTGGAGGGGTTTGGCCATAACTCACCACGCTGGCCAAGCGGGTTGGTGAGTGTGGGATAGCATTTCCTCTAATCCCGATGGTATAGTTATACCGCTATTGGCGGTCGTCAGAGCCCCTTTAGTGGGAACAGGATGTACCACGAGAAGGCGGGGTTGACATTTGTCAAGGAGAGGCTGTGATGTTACGCATCACCTAAGCAATGATTTTAATATTAACTTCAAGGTCAGGCTCATTCGCGGGGAAAGGGTAGTGCGTCCGCCATTTTGTATTCCAATAAGCTGAGCGAAGCACTTCGAAACCAGTATAACTCAAGATTGCGTAGAGGTAGGATCGTGATATTAGTCTCAAACAATTCGTATGGATGAGATCCAACTAAAAACGAATAGTTCATTAACATTTAATAAGTACTTTAGAAGTTATAAGTGCTAAACAAAAAAAAATTTAGAGAAAATCAAGATGTCTAAATATTTGAAGTTAAAGTCCGACTCAAATTACTACAAACATGTATCTTAAAAAAGAACAAAAAAGGAATCGCATAACCTTAAAAACCACTAATACAGAACGATGTAAGGCTCATAGACAGAAGAAGAAAATCGAAGTGGCGCCATGCGTGAAGCCACAAACAAGCAGTTCTACAGCTAGTCAATGGGAACCAAGGGGCTACTTGGCCGTCAGTAAATAATTTGTTGGGTCATTCTAGTCCCATACATCTGCCCGGTAATAAAAAAAATAGAATGAATGATTCTAGTCCATAAATTGGATGGATGATTCTAGTCCCATACATCTGGAAAAAGTAATAGGGCAATAGCCCAACACAAAGCAGTCACTTTCAAACGTACTATACTACTAATTCCACAAAAAAATAATACGGTGGAAGTTTCCTTTTGGAAAAACATCAATATTCTAACAGATTGCTAACACGTAAATGTCTCAGTCATCAATAGATTCAGAATTGAAGATGACTGTGTCGGTAACATGTGTCCAGTTGATGTGGCAGTGTCTACTGAAACACGCTTCATACTTGGTTCGGTTTACATTCATCTCAATGTCTCACAAACATCACTAGAGGTGTTCATGTTCCGTATGCTATGCGATTATTGTAAACCCATCAAGAAAATCATACCAAGTATGGTTTCGGACACTGCAGTGCTTATTATTCACCCTGGGACTTTAACATTGATGTGCAACAAAACACCAACTTACTAAAGTCCATGAAAGACAATTTTGGCTTGATTTATAAAAATGATCCAATAACTACCTTAGGCAATACTTGTATCTACTTAAACTTTGTAAGAAACATACATGGGAATTGTATGCCATATTTTTGTTACTTGTCATATTATTGCCCTTTAATAAATAAAATTGTAGTATAATTGCTTTCCTCTTTCATTTATCAAACGAATTCTACGTCAAACCCGTTACTGTCAAACACGTATCCATATAAATAAAATCTGTGGGTGTATCCCGGACACAGCCTACCCCGATTCTTTTAATATATATATCTTTTTTTCTATCGATTTGATTTTCACAATGTCTTATATAGCTCTAAACTGTGAGGTGCCTGTAGTGCACGATTAGTTTATCGGGTGGTTAAGGATTGATTCACATTTAGACGCCTGGGTCAAGTCGAATTACTGTACTCTATGTCTACAACTTATTGCTCCGTTATGTATCTTCTTTTATGGAAGGGTGGTGCTGTTGATCACTCCCCTAGGATTATAGGATAATGCACTATTAGTCCAATCATATCAAGTCAGATATCCGACATCCGGAACACTGACACTCATGTGAACAATACACCAAATAACTTACTTTTAAATTAACGTATAAAAGTACGATTAAAGATTCTTTAAAGAAGTTCTTAAATGTGATAAAAGGGATCCTTAGCTTAAATGAGACAGGACAAAGATTTTAGCATGCACCGATTTTCGCATATTTTGAATAACGTACTCTCTAACATTCATTCGTACATGTGAAGGTAAAATCTCAATAATAATATTTGGTTTTAGATATTTCAAGACATTCATGACAAGGTTGATGTCTTTACTACGAGTTACACTAAACTTGCTATTTAAAGAAAAGCACTATGAATGTTGTGGGAAAATTGCAAAAATTACTCAAATTTTATGACTTTACACAAACATACAGCATTTTATTATATGTTCTTTCCGTCAACATGAATTCATATCAAGTATTAAGTTCTTTCTTTTGTTTATTTATTTATTTATTCATTAATTTATTTATATTTTGCCAAGCTGAAATTAATAAAAACTTTCACACATTTCTACAAGCGGTAATAAATCAGAATAATTAAAAAAAAATTATTTCCCCCTAGGCTTTTCATTGACTACTTGTTCACCTCCTCTACTATATATTCCGTGAGCCTTAGCTCACCTAATGAATTAACTCAGCACTGTTGTTGATTGGCTTGTAGTTGGATGCGTATTTTTTGGCTCCAACATACGTGAGATGTGTATCAGAGCTGTGTTCCGAAACGATTACCAAAACACACATAGAACATACTAAGTATTTAAAACACCCAAGGATTGAAGTGCAATCAAAACATAGTCCTAACGAAACTTTTAAATAAGAAATAGAATTCACCAGGGGACACTATTAGCTTTACGCCAGTGATTCTCAACCATTGTGTATTTGTGGTCCCCTTTTAGTCATCAGGATTTCTTGAGCACCGCTTGCAATGCTTTTATAGAGTGGGAATTAATCGCATACAGAGAGATTTGATTTACTAGTTTTCAAGTATATGTAAATGTAATAAGATCTTCATAATTTTTGGTAAAGAAAACAAAGCATATATATGAGGAAATAAAATCTTGGATCATAAATTTCTGGATGACAATAGTTCACATTCATGCTTCAAATAACGTGGTTGTAATGTGCTGAAACTCGAAATCACTTTAATGACAAACAGATCATTTTCGTCGGTATTTGGCTGAAAGGAGAACCTAAGTTATGTATTGCATTGAGCTTATAAGAGATTGAAGTCAATTATAAGGGCAACCATTTCGAAAAGAAATACATTCAGTAAATTGTTAAAACAATTATATTAATAATCTCCTTCATGTCAAACTATAAACATTGGAGTTTAGAAATTACTGTTTTAAACGATTGTTCAATCCCTGGTTTGGAGAATGAATCAAGAAGAGCGAAATACTGTTGAAATATCCGGTGTTCGGCACAGCAATTAACACCTTTGAATAGCTCACTCCGGAACATAAATCAGTTTCATTTCATAGCAGTTATTATATGTTCATTACGCCGCAGAATAATTATTAATACCACAAACAAATTTTCAGATGTGGACCTGTCAGTTTCAGAATTTTTAATTCCTATTTCAGTTCATTACCAAAAACTCTTCCATTCTTTATGCCAACATATGTAATCATGATTTGACACAGGGTATGAGCATGACTGAAACACACTAAACCTTTTAAATATTTTTAAAGGCAGAAAATCATTTGGCTCTTGTTCTACGGCTGCAAAAATTTTTCAAGGTGTTTTTATTCGACTTGATTTTAAAATTTAGAGTTTAATTGACTTGGAGTTATAAACATTAAATCCAGTAAACTTTTAAAACAGTGTAATTAACAATGTGTTGTTTTTATGCAGAAGACGTGGCCGCTGGCAGGTATGGCAGGTAAGGGAGGACTACAGGCTCCAAAACGTCGGAGATGTAGAGGTGGCTGTTGAGTGTTCCGGCGATGCGCACCAGAGGGTTACGGGTGTCATATCCAATTGCACCCCAAACCATAACGCCAGGCGACGGACCGGTATGGTAATGCATAATGCAGGCGTCATACAGTCTCTCGCCGCGGTACCGCCACACGTGGATCCAACCCGTCATGATGTTGTAAGCAGAAGCGGGATTTTTCGGAGAAAACAATGTCGTGCCATTCCGTAGTCCAGGTGCGGCGTTAAACGGCCCACTGCCGACGCACTCGCCGGTGGTGTAACGTCAACGGTAATCAGAGCAATGGGCGTCGTGCGACAAGTCCTTGCTGTAGCAGACGACGACGAACGGTACTAGCTGACACAGGTTGTTATGCAACACACCCTAATTCCTGCGCTAACGTTCGTGATGTAGCGGTGCGAGACGTCGATGCCCGAAGCACAACATGCCGGTCCTCTCGTTTGGTGATGTGCCGCGTCTGCTGCAATCACTCACGTCGGCCCTTCCGTCCCTCCTGCACCCACCGAATCCATACTCGGCTCACTGTGGCTGGATCTTGTCCCAAACGGGCGCCGATGTCTCGGTACAATAAACCTCTGTCACGATAAGACACTCTTCGTCTTCTGTCGAACTCCGAAACTTGCTGGGATGACTGCCGTATTCTGCGACGAGGCATTAGGAAGCTTCCCACGCACAGGTCCGGCAGCACAACACACTTCCACTACTTTCAGCCCGCCTTCTGTGCATCCTTTTTATAGTGCTTCTCGTTGGCGTGCCGGGCGCATATGATTTGCATATGTCAGGACATATGCTAATCGTTTGCATGTCCTCTCGTGGTCGACGCAAGCTGCGAATTTCTGACCAATCGGATGCTTCCTTCTTGTTGTTGCATTTTGTGTGGCCAGCAGTTTAGCTTCAATGTGTTGGACATCCAGTGTTTTAAAATGAAACTTGATATTTATTAAGGCAAATATAAATTTATCTTAGAGAAAAATATTAATTTTTGGGTTATTTATTTATTTATATATTTATTTTATTTATTTTTTTGTGCTTGCTCAAATTTTTTCATAAAATTGTAAGTGGCAGCTGCAGTACGCCCCTTCGTTACAGGAATAATGAAAAAGAAAACACAGTGGCCATATTTTGTATGTTGCTCATGCGTTCGATAAATGCCCACATGATGCAATTTTTTATAAGCTAATAACACATGACTTCCCACTTTGGATTACTCATTTAATCTATTGATACCTTAACAACAGAACATTTTGTGTAAATATTAAAGGGAAGAAATCAACAACAAAAAAATTGAAGCTGGTGTTCCACAAGCCAGTGTCCTTGCACTTACGCTATACTCTATTTTTACCTCAGACTTTCCCAACTTTAATAACAGGAATCTGACTACAGCTTTACACGCTGCCGATACTGAGCTTTCTTATACTTCCAAAAATAAAAATCAAGCAACATTTACGCTGCAATACTATGCGGAAAAGCTGGAGAAACACTTCCTAGATCAGAAAATTAAAATTAACCCTGATAAAACCCAAGCAACTATGTCCTCACGTAGAACCTATAAATATAATCCTGGCTTTGAAATAGAATTGTATGAAAAAAATACCTTGGCCTTATTATGGATCACAATCTGAATTGGAACAAGCATATCAAAGAAATCCTAACCAAAGCTCTAAAACTGAGAGGATGTCTCCAACCGCTAATGAAAAATAAAATGCTCAGCAAAACAAAATAAAACCTTTGTTTTGGAAAGCCTGCTTCCACCCTGTTATTACGTATGGCTGTCCTATCTGGGGTAACTGCAAAAAGCAGCAAATAAATAATTATACCTCGTTTCAAAATAAAACCCTACGTATGATGGTCGGACTTGATGGAAGTACCTCAAACAATGATATTCGTAGCATGTTAAATATTATTTCTATTCACTATACAATGTATGAGCTAGTTAAGAGGTACTAATAAAAAGCTAAAGATCATCCCAACCCACTTGTCAGTGAAGCTCTTAATCCTGACTTTGAAATTTCGGAGGCCCTTAATCCTGACTTTGAAACTGTTAGTGATACTGACAGATATAGAAGGCCGAAAGTTATTTTGAATAAAGTTCCCGAAAAGAACCCAACTCATAGCTACTCTTGCAGAAAAATTACTAATTGGGACTAGAGAGATGAGAGTATTCTTCACACGTGTGAAGAAAACAAGCATTGGGACGAGTGTATTGTGGGTATTTTTCACACGTGTGAAGAAATTAAGCTGCTAATAAAAGTACCAAACTCTCTACAGCCAATGGGAAAAAATCTTTTCCCTGATTGGCTCCTGCGTAACGAGGCAAATAGCTGACTCCTACCAGAACACTGAGCAAACGACAATTTTGTTTTATCACCTGCCTAACATAAAACAAAATGAAAACTATGTTAATAATTTTGTTTTGGAGAGAACTAGGTGTTACTCTGTGGAATTTGTTTGTGTGAGCTGTCAGTTTCTTTTCAGGTTCTCCTTTCCCCTATCCTTGCTTCAATTTCTGCGACTGGATGTTGTTTGCTAATGTCATTGCTTGGTGTGTTTTGCTGCTGCAGGTAAGTATTTACTTTAGTTTACAATATCACTACCTAATGGGAAACCGTATGCTCCTTGTACTCTAATACTTCCGTTGTTTTCTTTCATGTTATCATATCAGGGCACACTGTTCACACTTCTTTTTATTTCCTTTTTTCACCTACCAAAATGCGCAGCGCCCTGTGGATTCGAGTCTCTAAACCTAAGTTAGGAATTCATTGATTGATTGATTGCCCCTTCGTTACATGCGTCCCACAGCACCTGCGGGGGTGGTATTATACCGTGCAAATTAATTGGGACAATCTATTTTATTCTCAGAATTGTAATGTGATCGCCAGTTAATGTCGGAAAACCACGTAAACCGGTTTTATCAGCTGTGAGGTGGTGTGACTGTTAGAACTTGATAGTAAGAATGTGGTTTGACCGGTTTTAAACAGGAAATAGGCACTTCATCTTCAGTTGTGAGCTTTCGTGTGCGACAGGTGAATGTTAGTTTTTGCTCTCAGTAAATACGTGTTGCTTTCGTGTATTGAAAAATGGATATTTACCAAAGAAGCGTGCAAAAATAATTGCTCTGAAGGATCACGCTCTATGACAGTGAGAGATATCGCTTCTGCAGTTGGTGTAGGCAAATCAAGTGTATCAAGATTGCTTACGCGATACAATGCATCTGGATCATTGTCTCGAAAAAAGAGAGGTAAATGTGGAAGAAAACGAAAAACAATTCCACGAACCGATAAATATCTAATCAGAAATAGTAAAATGAATCCAAGAAAAACAAGCACCAACCTTCAAAGAGATTTGTTCGCTAGTGGTTGTGATGTTAGTGATTCAACTGTATGCCGTAGGCTTCTGGAAGTTGGCCGGATGGCAAGAAGACCAACGAAAAAACAATATTTGAATGCGAAAATGAAGATAAAACGTTTAGCATGGGCCAAAAAATATAAATCATGGACTGCTGACGACTGGAAAAAGGTAATTTTCATTGATGAAACTCATTTATTTGTGCAGGGTTACCAAGCAAATGTAGTTAGACGAAGCAACTGTAAACCCTTAAGACCTGAGCACGTCAAGCAAACTGTAAAATACCTTCTGAAACAGATGTTTTTGGTTTTTTCGCATCAAATGGCACTAGAAGCTTAGTTCTTGTTCAAGGTATGATGAATTCAGCCAAGTACGTAGAAATATTGCAACGTAGGGTTGTTCCATTCTTGCAAACTTTTGACCAGACATTTCAACATGACTTGGACCCATGTCACCATTCGAAATTTGTCAAGAATTTCATGCTGGAAAATCAGATTCATTTGCTTGATTGGCCTGGAAATTCAACAGACTTAAATTCCATAGAAAACTTGTGGAATATTTTGAAGAGACGTTTAGGTAAAACCAAAGAACGCATGATAACGCATGCCATAAAAGTGTGGTTATAAAGTCAAAAATATGTGCACTCAATTAAAGGAGTCAATGCCAACACGAATTCAAGAAGTCATTTCTGCAAACGGAGGACATACTTCATACTAATATGATGAGAACTATATAGGTTTCGTATTTATGAATGCTGATGATAATCCACAGTGTGTCGTATGCCGCAAAGTTTATCATAATAGTTCAATGGCACCTGCCAAACTGCTACGTCATTTGGAGACTACACATCGAGAGCACAAAACTAAGAATATTGATTTTTTTGTGCACAAGCGTGATAAACTTTTAAAAATGAAAAAAGTATTTTTCATGCAGCACATACAGCGAATGAAAAAGCTACAGAGGCTTCCTTTTTAGTAAACTATCAAATAGCACGAGCAGGTGAACCTCATACAATAGTAGAGAATCTAATGAAGCCATGTGTTATTGACATGGTTAAGTGTATACTTGGTGAAAAATCGGCCAAAGAAATATCGAAAATTCCGCTATCAAATGATACAAGGTCTCACCGAGTGAAGGAAATAGCAGGCAGCGTAAAAGAGGAACTTATTTATCACATCAAGTCTTGCGCTTTTGCTTTGCAAATGGTGAGTCTACAGACGTGTCAGGACTCGCGATATTGCTCTTTTTGTAAAATATTCGTATGAAGCATCTCTAGCAGAAGATCTTCTTCTATGAAAGCAGCTAACAGCTCGTGCAGCTGCAACAGAGATCTTCAATATTTTAAATTCCTTCTTTGAACGAAATGAAATTCCTTGGGAAAATTGCGTTGATATTTCTACAGATGGTGCTAAAGCTATGGTGGGAAAAACATCTGGTATTGTCGCACGCATTAAAATGATTGCAAAGAAATGTACCAGTAGTCACTGTATGCTTCTTAGGCAAGCTCTTGCTGCGAAAAATTTGCCACTCCATCTTAAAAGCGCCCTTGATGAAGTAGTTAAAATGATAAACTTCATAAAAGCTTGTCCTCTGAATAATAGACTGTTTAAAATCTTGTGCGATCATATGGGAAGTGTGCATAGGTCATTGCTTCTACACACGGAAGTGAGGTGGTTATGTCGAGGTAAAATATTGGAACGCTATCTTTAACTTCGAGCTGAAGTGCATGATTTCTTCATAGATAACTACTTTTATTTGGAAGATCGATTAAATGATTGACAGTGATTATTCCGAGTGGCTTATCTATTTCATGTTTTCTAAATACATCAGTTTGCTTTCCTTGAAGTGCAAGATTGAGTTTTTGGAATGAACTCAATCTTGCACTTCAAGGAAAGCAAACTGATGTATTTACTACCACCAAAGAAAAAATTGTGTCATTTAAAAAAAGCCACAATTTTGGACCAGTTGTGTCTGCAGCCACGAAAGTGACTGCTTTTCAACCGTGAGAAACTTTCTGTCACAGTTGGACTCAGAAATAGAAAACAAACAATATGATGAAATCACCCAACATCTTTAAGCTCTCCACGATTCAATGTGTCCCTATTTTCCTGATGAGCAGCACGAAAAAATAAAAAGTCAATTATGGATTAAAAATACATTTGTTATAAATGAGGTACCTCCCTGCTTTTCATCTGATGAATATGAAAAATGTATTGAACTGACGTCAGATTTTTCAGTGACATCTCTTTATAAAACAGTGCCAATGACAGAATTTTGGTGCAGTTTGAAAGGAGAATATCCTTTATTATCCTAAAATGCTGAGTCAGTTCTCTTACCATTTGCAACAACCTTTCTGTGTGAAACTGGCTTTTCTGTGTATGCCTCAACAAAAACTAAACACTGGATATAAGCTGAATGCAGAGCCCCATATGAGATTACATTTTTCTTCAGTAGAACCAAATTTTAAAAAATTTGTGTGGCAATAAAAAACTAAAGCCATTCATCACATTAATATTTTTCATTATCGAATACTTGCATCATTAGCATAATAAATTTTCTTGGCTGTACATTACCTTTTTGTATGTATTTCCTTTTTATTGATTGCTTATTTTTTTCATTTCATTTTATTTCAAATCAGTGATAAATAACAGCCGTATAGGTGTATTAATTTTTTAAATGATTTTTATAGAGGGGTTCCATTGCTAGACATTGTAGTTGGAAAAAGGGTTCCACAGGCTAAAAAGTTTGAAAACCACTGTTCTACAGAACAAACCGCAAAACTGACTTTTTCAACTTCTTCCAAGATGTATTGAAGCTACTGATTCCCAGAACAAGGACTGTGATTGGCCAGTAGGGTTTCCACTTGCAGTCCGCTTCTTAACTGAATCACACATGTGTTTCTTGTTTAGACTAAAATACGCATACTTTTTTTGTACTACATATATTTGCATTCTGTTTTTCTATTGGATTCAGCATTAAATTTTCTTTAAATTGACGTATACATATTTGCGTTTGGTGCAAAATAACATTTCTTATTAGCCTGGAAAAATTACAAAACATGAAAATTTCAAAACGTTTGGCACCACTGTATATCTGATACCGGTATCTTTCTTGAGACTGCAAAGTCAGAATTATATCGTCGTGACATCCGCTTCTGAATTTCTGTGGCAATATGACCGGGCAAGTTGAGAAACACTTAATTATCTGGATACACTATTCCGTTATTATTATTATGGGTATAAGCCTGCTTATTGGTATTACCAGCTATTAATGTTTACAAATTTCTTTCAAGGAAAATCTTGTGATTCGATGACATGTTGATACAACGAAGTTAAGTATTTTTATCTAATATATCAAAATCTGCTAATTTGTTAGCTAACCAAAGGTGTAGGTCGTAAGTTCATGTTCTACCTTTGAAATGTCCTTCCGAGTGTCATTAATAACAGCTCTAAGAGTGGCAAATAAAGCATTGCAAGCTGCTTTTTTTACTTTCTGAGTAAGTGTTAGGTTACATTTCAAGGATATAAAGTTCGGTAAGATGCGATGCCTGTTGCATCGTTTTAAGAAATTCAAATGGTTCAGTTATCTGAACTTTATTCTCACTTTGGAAAACAATTAATCGTACTTCTTAAAGTGGTTATGTCTTTTCAGAAACATTAGATGTACACGTTCCTATAATTCACTTCACGTACAAAGTTGAATTTGAAGTAGCCAATCAGGATGTTAAAATGTCTTGCGTTTAAGATGCACATCAGTGCATAGTATACGTTTAAGTATACGGCTTTATTCAGTAATGGGTCACGGCTGGTTGATATCAGCAACTTACCAAACGGATAAACATTTTTATGTCATGTTGATTAATTTGATCATCGGTTAATCAAAGCAGCCATTCATCTGGGACATCCAAAATTAATTATTTTAGATCCTTGCCGTTTAATAAATGCAGCGGCTTAATCGTGCCAAAGTGAGCACCGAGGTATTCCGATTAACCGCAATCTAATGTATCCCTAAAACAGTATTTTTGAACTTGGGTGTTAAATACCAAAAATCTAACAGGATGTTTCCGTGGATGGTCAAATATTTAAAGGAAGAAGAGTGAAATTGCTTTAACGTTTGAATGGTACGTACGTTTAGTGAAACGGGGTGCGGTATGAGAATATCTTGTGCTTTGTTTTACTATTTTGTGATTTCTTTCTTGCTTGCTAATTAAGAGTTGATGCATATTCTTTTTAATTACATAGATATCACTAATATCCGGGCTGGACTGTAAATTACTAAATTCGTATACAGTATTTTAGCTTAAAACTGTTCACTTGTAATGAACTAATTCTTAACTTTTACTATTTTCCTCAATCTAAGACTGTGATTAGCATAAGTGAGATTGCTCTCGCCAAAATATGTATTAAAAGCAAAAAGTCTAAAATTTAACCCCAACTTATGGGGACTCAATATCTTGCAAAAATCGACTTCTAGATGCAAAGACCAGACTCAATATTCCTAAATTATAGTATAACTGTGACAAACAATACATCAGCAAGCGCCACTGAACTTTTCGGTATGACATCCAATATAAAAACTTAACCAAATATTTCTTGAAATATTTAAGCATAATTTCTTAGCTTTATTACTGATAAAACCATAATTTGAATGGGAAGCTATTCTTACCATGGGGGTAATTTCATGCACAAAACTTTGTTTATTGATATTATATTTTACTGCACACTGTCCAAAACCTGAGGACCGACTAATTTTTTCTTGTGTAAGAAAACAAAAATACATGAGCGAGGCCAAATTAGGAAAGAACACATGAAAAGTCACAAATAACTGTTCATACAGAAAAAAACAAGGCTAACGTGCATGAAAGCTATACAGTAACAAAAAATACCTGCGCAGTTAAGGACTCATAAAACTCATTGCTCTGTGAGGAAAAATTATTTTCCTGGTATGCTTCCTGAGCATATTAGGGAAGAAGAAGAAAATAAAACTTGAAGATTACAAAGCAATTAAAGGCAACAGTACTGTGGAATTGAAGCCCACTCCCAATTCTAAGCAAGAATTATGTAGATGTAATTCACCCAGCAGGCAAGATTTGATAAAACATAAAACCAGTGTGTCAGAAAATCCTTATGACAAAAAAAAATGTTGGTAACGATTGCACCCACTTATGCTCTGTGATAGTGCCAGCTTCCACATGGTAAAATAAAACCGCGCACCCTCTTTTCTGGAAAATCAATATTTCACTCTTCTCAGAAGACTTAATGAAATTTTGGCCCTTAAGTTAATTTTAATAAAAGCACAAAAATTAAATCTCCTAGTAATAAACTTGAAACTTCGGCTAAAAGAATTACAGATAAATGTCTTAGGTGACGGCAAAACAACGGAAAGTAAAGAAACATCTAACTGCAATCATACAAGTGCCATCTTTATTTAAGTACACAACTGTGAAGTTTAGATTGCCCAAAATAACAAATTTGTGCCAATAATTTAGACATTCACCAAACGTTGAATCGCGAAAAATATGAAAGACCTAATTTATGCGTCATTGAAAAAGACATGGTAATAGGCGGTCTAAGAAGAAAGATCGAAGATACGACAAAGTGCCTTGACCATTGAAATACCACTGTATAAAGATTCTACAGTGAGTCGTATTACAAACAAAAAACAAGCAGTTTTTATTCTTCTGCTGTGCGGATATGGCTAGTTAGTTTTTTAAGAGAAACAGTGGTTTAGAAGATTTTAAGAAGAAACCGTTGAGCTCCATTGCGTCATGTAAATCTGCAGTGGAACAGCTGTTTTGAGTTGAGAAATGGAGAATACACAGCGCGCCGCACATCGGCGAGATTAGATATTACAGCAGAACCCTTGGTGTATAACTCGACTCTGCTAAAAACCAAAAGTTTTGCTTGTTGTGAACGCTAGGACACCAAAGCCAAACTTGATCTTTGGCGCCTCGATACAAAGCGACTGGTCTGATGAATCATATTTCCTTTGATGCAAGCCATAGAACTGCCAGAATACGTGGTCCAAAATTACAAATCGGTGAATCAGCGCAATTAGCGTTAATTGTATGAAGTGGGTTTGTCTTCATCTCGGTCATTAGGTTCCATACTACATCTGTAGGAGCATTTATGTACCACTACTTATAACAGCAACATTGTGAATCACTAGCACCCAATATGTTCATGAGTTTCCTGATAACAAGTTAGGAAAATAATGCAATGCATCGATTATTATGATACGTTTTCCAACATAACAGAAATCATTACTCAAGTTATGAGGACAATGGTTGTATAATAAATCTCGCTCCTATGACCTGCGCTTCGATCCCATTTAGATTATATTCAACAGAACCGGTAAAGTATACGTCCGGAAAAACATAATATCGTTTTGCCTCAGTCGAACCATTTTTACGCAAGTTATGACGCATAAGCGCAATGTAATGCATCCTGCTCCTATGTTCTGACCTTTGACCTCATTTCGCCGATTTTCAATAGGGCTCGTTCCCAGGTGGTCACCTACCTTATACTAAAATTTCATCGAAAACGAACCATTTTTACGCAAGTTATGAAGCATAAGGGCATGGAATGCATCCCGCTCTTATGTCCTGACCTTTGACCCCATTTCGCCCGTTTTCAATAGAGTTCGTCCCCAGGTGCTGCCCTACCACATACTAAAATTTCCTCGAAATCGAACGATTTCTACGCGAGTTATCGTGCGGACAGACGGACGGACAAACGAGCAGACGGACAAAGCTGGGGCATATACGCTTCTTCAACCTACGGTTGGAAAGCGTAAAAAAGAGCTAGTACCTGCAGAAGGTTTCCCGTTGAATCAAGGCTCGGATCCACAAATCATTTCCAGGAGTACCAGAGTACCTCCAAAATGCTACAGTGACCTCCACAATTTCTTCAATTTGACCCAATTGTATACCTATTGAAAAGGATTGAGATAACCAACCGTAACGTAGATCCTCTTCAGGCTAACATTCGGCAAGTAAATGTGGCAATCATATTCACTTAGATCCAAGTACAAGTAGTTGCAAAATGATATTAGCTCATCTTTGAATGCGTGCTACACTGAATCGAAGCTGTATTGGTGGACAAAGGCGTCCGAACACGTTATTAGTAGATGTTCCTTATAGTTTGCTACTTCAGTGTATGAATACCAATATGGCCGCCCCGGTGGTGCAGTGGTCTAAGCAATGGACTCTAATCATTCGCGTGAAAGGGGTCCGGGTTCGAATCCCGTGCGTCATGGACGTTGTGTTTGTCTTACAGCCCTGGCTGTCTCCCTTCCCTGAAACTAGTGACCCTAAATTAGGGACGGGCAACTGCTTACAACCCATTGAGTTGCTTACGGTAGTCGTTAAACCTCTAATAAAAAAAACACAAATATGTGGCTCAAGGTTTTTAAAAACTGTTTCAATGGCTATTTCGATATAAACTCACCTGGCAATAAATAAAATAATCAGTTGAATCCACACACCTTGAAGTAATATTTCCGCGTTAGAGTTATAATTTTCGAAATTACGCTACTTCGTGCCTTTCGAGACACACGTGTGCTTTTATATGCTGAAAGACCTTGATTGACTTCTGGCGTCAGAGGATTATACAGCAGCACATAGCATAACAAAGGCGGGTATCCTTGGTCAAAAGGAAAACGTTGGTCATTTCTAGGAAATTCATAGGAAGCCAAATGAGTTCTGCAGCGCGTTTAGTCAGATACTTCTGAGTTTTGTCAGCTAATCTTTATATATTAAAGTACATGCTTTTCCAATAAACCTACTGTTTTTATCAGTTTCATTGAAAACTTATACAAATATTTCTTAACAGAACTGTTTTAGAATAAAATAGTGTTTGTACTTTTCTATGAAATAGAATAACACACTGTAAAGCCCATTATAGAAGACAATAACGTCTCCAAAAATCTATAATAGGGTAAATATATTAGCTGTCTACTTGCAGGATGTGGGTTGCACCACATTTTGGTTTAATGTTGCTGCAATGTCATGGCATCTCAAAGAAACAGTGAGGTACTGCGTTTTTTTTTCAGGTGAGACACAATATCATTGATAGGAGTTTACAACGGAGTTTCCATGAACGAATGCTAAGAAGCTATGGTTTATAAAACTGAGTACCTTTGAGATATGTCAACGACATAGAAGAGCATTATCAGAATTTGACTGTAGACTTCGACGAGAATATTTTCTGATAATTTAGACGAACTTTGTATGCCAGACCATTATTCTGCAGTGACAGATTCCTGTCTACAAGAAGTCTTTTCAACGAAAGAAATTATTGAACAAAACAGTTCTGTTATGAAAGCCCCAAATCGAATTTCAGGAAAACAGACTTTTGGTTGCAGAAACTGATCCAGTTTCTTCATATCACTGACACTGCTAACGAGTTTATCTGATAACTTTTGCAACAACATATCTATGATTCAGGTGGTTTTCATCCATGATATACCTGCACAGTAGGTAAGGCGATAGGTTAAATTTGGACCCAGACGTCCGCTTGAAAATTTCAACTAGACATAAGAAAGCTGTGTCACACCTTCCACACCTCTCGCACTAGAACTTTTGGAGGATTAATAATCTTTCACCTCCGGCATTAAGATTAAAACATTTTATTTGAACATTTTGTGATCAGGTTTCTTTTTTTTCGATTTTTGAAAGAATTCCTTAAGTAAACGTATAAAAAATGTTTACAGATGTTTTGCAATTAAAGCATGCTTTTCTATTTTTGCTTTTTTAACTAATCATAACCATTCCCAATAAGAGATAATGTTAAGGCAATAAAAGTAGGACTGTTTAAATATATTTGTCCCATTTGAAATATTTTTATTACGGATATTTTGTAAGTAGATTAAAAACCACTTCAAAGATTCGCCATGTAGTCATAATCTTTTTTAAAAACCTGTCATTTTCGGAAGTTTTCGGGTTCATCAGACTTTAGTCATGACCAAGTGATAGGATATAAAAAGACTGAGAACCTATGGTTTAGTGGGAACTGAAATATAATTAGCCTGTAAATCTCCCAAGAAAACTCAGCAGCGGGAACCACTTACGAAGGAATGTACCCAAAGCATCAGTATCTAATCGCCTAAACGCCAACATTTGGCAATTTGATGTTGATTCATTTTTCTTTATTTTAAATGAACAATAACTGAAATGTCTTACACGACGTAATATCAGTGTGTAATGAAACGCATCTGTCAGTGAAGACGGGCTATGAGTTTTTAGGAGAAGATTAAAATGTTATTTCCACTCAAGAACCCTATGAACATTTTGGTGTTATTCTAAATTGCACTATTTCCAATCAAGTTAAGAAACCTACTTTCGGGACAAGAGCAAGTAAGTATTTAATCAAATACCAGCAGTAGATGATAAACAATTTCGTATTTAATGAACTGTATTTCAGCCAGAAAAAGAAAGAAAACATTCCTAAATTAAATGCCATAAAACAGAAAATAATTTTTAGAATTATTCGTTTTGTTCATTCAGTACTTTTGGATATAGAAGAGCAAAGGTTTATGCTAATTAACTGTTTTGAATAAAATGTCGTCCATGCGTTCATTCAGTTTTTTAAATTGATGCTTTTGGAAGACAAACGGTAGCGCTTAGTTACGAAATGTACTCAGCTTGCGATCTCTGTCCGTGAGGTAGCAAGGTAAATGCCTCTTGTAGATTTTGCGCCACACCTGTTTACTTCCACTGAATCAGTATACCAAAATGTAGGCGACGGAACGGCGAACACAAAGAGCGCACGCGCAGCCTGGACTTCCTCTGAGGCAGATGTTATCTTGCCTCACGGTAACAGCTGTTTTCCTGTAGTTAGCTCCTCATTCTGACAGCTTCGAGCGGCATTACATAGCGCCTTCTTCCTCCACTGTGTGAACTCCTCATTCTGACAGCTTCGAGCGGCATTACATAGCGCCTTCTTCCTCCACTGTGTGAACTCCTCATTCTGACAGCTTCGAGGGGCATTACATAGCGCCTTCTTCTTAGTTGCTTTTTTCCACACTAATGTTTGTGTAACTAATTTTACTTATGTTTTATGAAGAGTTGTTTTTCAGACCGTGGCCTCTGCGACAAAGATATCTAATATGGTGGAGAACTTTCTGGAAAAGCCCTGCAGTAGGAGAGATTTTGAAGAAAAGAATCAAATTAAAAATGATGGCAGACCTACACCTGATATGAAAAAGATGACTTCAAAATGCAAAACTTCAAACAGATGTTTTAATATTGACTGGTACAGAAAAGAACAATGGCTAACTGGTAGTGAATCAACGAACAAACTACATTGTTGGCCATGTTTGCTGTTTCCTGTGAGTGGCAATGAAGTCTGGCAAGAGAAAGGCTTCAATGATTTGAAAAACTTACCACGTGCTTTGGACAAGCACAAAACGTGCAAAGACCATATTCTGGCAGTTGTTAAATTAGAGTTGCCATGCAAAACAAGGATAGACTATACTCTCTCAACGAAGCGAAGAGAACAAGTGACTTACGTCATAATGAAAAAGTAAAAAACAATCGTGATGTAACGAAGAAGTTGATTGATATTTCAACACTAGTGGCCCAGCAAAAGCTCCCATTTCGTGAACACGTTGAGAGCGAAGTCTCTGAAAATAAGGGAAATTCCCTCGAAATGATTGATTTAATCTCCAAGAGTGACGAAACATTGAGAGTGTTTATGGAGAATAGTTAAGCTAACCAGAAATCCTGAAATCTGAGGACAGTCCTCGAATTTTGTTTACTGTCCCCAAAAACGTTAGATGCCTTTGGGGAAGCCAAATGTCCTTAAATTTTGATATTTGTCCTCAAATGTCCTCGAATTTACACTTCCTCATTAGCGCGTTAGATTTCTAATGGAAAATGTTCTTAAATGTAGTTTTCTATCCGAGTTTAACGACCACCGCGAGCAACTCTAAATACTATTAGCGGTCACCTGTCCCGAATTTGGTAACATTCGTTCTAGGGAAGAGAGAGAGCAAGTGCTGCGAGACAAATACAGCATCCATGTTTCAGTCGGGACTAGAACCCGTACCCACTTGTACGAATGGTCAGTAACCAGCACTAGGACACTGAACTACTGGCACGGTCAAAATGCGAGTGTACTTCATCTAAATTTCTCCAAAAACTTTGGTAAAATGAAAAATTTGCTATGTAATTAGTTTGTGTGCATCTTGATTTTAATTCGGCACATGTACTTTAACTTTTACTAATATCTTCTCGCCATCAAAATTTTACTTTATCAATACAAATTACCAAAATTTTACAAGATATATACCTTTGAGACACACATTTTCATATGTGATATCACACTTATTGAAGAAATACAGTTTTGTGGCAAAAAGATCTGCATATTTATTTTGAATACGTATATGTCCCCAAATGAACTGCCGATTTGGGGACGCTACGGCCCTCTGTCCTCAAATCAGTGTTCTGATATCTGGTCACCTTAAGGGTAGTACAAAATTTTCAGGAACTTCAAAAACAATACAGAATGATTTAATCGAATCAGTTGCTCATATAGTTAAGAATGAAATCAATGCAGATATGGAAAATGCCAAGTTTTTTTCTTGGCAGATTGATGAAGCGACAGACGTTAGCTCCCATGCACAAGTATCAATTATAGTTCGATTCTGAAAGATGGGGTACCAGTAGAAATATTCTTGGGATATTTTGACGTAAGTTCTGATCGGTGTGCTACTTTGCTTAAAGAATTACTGGATCGTGAGCTGGAAAGAATTTGCTACAAAGAAAATCTAGTTGCACAGACATATGATGGCGCAGCAGTGATGTCATCAGAGCTGAATGGATTGCAGGCAAATTTAAATCGTGATGCCCCTCAAGCATTTTTAATTTCTTCATTGCTACGCAGACAAATTGAACTTAGTTTTGAGCAAAGCTGCCTCAGTGTTGAAAGAATCACGTATTTGTTTTGCAAATGTAAATGCAACGTGTGCATTATTTTCCAAATCGACAAAGCGTGTTCATTTACTAGAATCTGTTGGTGGACCTAGACCACCTCGTGTATCGCAGACCAGGTGGAACTTCGAATCTCGTTCAGTGTCTACCATAGCTGACCACAGGTTGCTGCTAATTCAAGTATTTGAAAAAATTGAGGATGATTCCAACTATGATGATGAGACAATTCACGAAGCTGCAGGACTAAAATGGTGGCTTCAAGATATTAATTTAGTTTTTCTTCACTTCTATAAAAAATATGTTTCCTGAGTAAGCGGTATCTGATTAATTCCATCGGCGTTTTCACAAACAAATATGGCTACAAATACAAATAAATTATCGCGCCCTCTAGTGTCTTTTAGGTGCTAAAAAAAGCTTTAAATTATATGCAAACAGTGTTTAATTTTAAAGGTTTATTGACAAAAGATAGCAAAAAATTATAAGGTGTTCTTCCGAACTGATACTTAGAAAATACACCTATGAGCCATTACATTTTGGCCACCTCCCTAACGATCTAAAAGACCACCTTTAGCCGCAAAACAGCTGTCACTCAGTGAGGCATCCATTCGATGAGGTTGCGATAGGTATTCTGGGGTATCAGGTACAATAATGTGAACAGCAGCCAAATGTTCGATTGGATTTATGTCAGATGAATTTGGAGGCCGGAACATTAACAGAAAGTCACCATCATATTACCCGAACCACTCCTTGGCGATTCTGGCAGTGTGGTATGGCGAATTATCGTGTTGGTAATGGCAATCACCAGCGAGAAACTTAGTTGCCATAAATGGTTGAACTTAGACCGCAACGATGTTCAGATACCTGGAAGCTGTCAGGGATTGCGCAATTGAGATAATGGGGTCAAAATTGTCCGAAGAAAACATCGCCCACAGCATAACACCGCCGACGCTGGCACGTTTCTGAGAAACAGTGCATCAAGGTGCCATAGTTTCCGTCGGTAATCGGCGGATTCGCGCTCGGCAGACTGCTTGATGCATCAGTAATATTGATTCGTCAGACTAAGCCACTTTCTTTAAATCATCCACGGTAATCTCGATTATCTTGTTCCTATTTCATGCGTTGTTGGCGATGACATGCATTGAGCATGGGGACTCGGCTGGATCTTCGGCTACGTAGGCCCATTCTCAGAAGGCTGCGATGAGCTGTGTGCTGTGACCCATTGCCCTGATTACCAGTGTTGTAGCTGCGGGAGATTTGTCGCACTGTGGCTTTGCGGTCGATGTAAACAATGCGCGACATTATACACTCCCCTCTGGCATCAATGAGTTGCAGACGACACACGTCTGGACTACAGTTCGTCGTTTGTAATCTGTTCATCACTTTTAATACGTACTCACTACAGCGGCACGTGAGCAACCCACAATCTGCACCATTTCCGAGCCGCCGTGAAGCACAATTTGCCCTCAATCAAACTCCGATATATAGGCAGCTTTTCATATTCTGATGCCGAACACTCTACTAACCGAAAGCCGGTCCTTGAGGTGTATGTATTCTGCTCTGTATACTTCACCTGCGCCACAGTTCTAACTCCAGGTGCGCTGACTTCTGTAGACTGGGAGTGGTCATAACGTAAAGGCTCATTATTGTAAAATATGAAAAAAACGTATGATGAACGTATTTAACCTCCGGCAGGAAAATTCTGAAATTCTACGAGCAGTAAGAAGAACACAAATACTCCCTCTCATGCGATAATTACAGAATTACACGAGATCATCACCAAAATGATTTTTTCTTAAGTAGAATACCTCAAGGATGTGGTATCTGTATAACTAATCCACCCGATGAATATTTTATTTCTGGCCAATATTCCTTTCAAAACCTTCTTGTCACTGCATGTCGCTTTTGGATTGCGTATGGATGAACACCACACATCAGATCTTTTATATCAAAAAGTATTTAGAAGCAGTAAAAAAATAAAATAGCTGTGAATTGTTAGCAGTTTATACAATTTCGCAAATGCGTGAAACTATAATTTGTGTCGCATTCTCATCTGCTTTACACTCCGTCAGATTCGAACGTATGTTACATTAATCACTATTTAAAGCTTACACTAAAGTGTAAGAAATACTCGTGCAGATGAGTTTCTGCAAAGCACACAGCAACATCACCCATGCGCGTACTCGGTTGGGTCCGCCAGTGCGTATTTAAAGCAATAGACATCCTTGCCAGCTTTCAGAGCTATTTTCGGAATGAGAATGTTACGTAATAAGGATTTAAGCGATTTTCAACGCTCTGTCATAGTTGGCGCTCGTGAAATGGGCCTTAGTATTTTGGAGGTAGAAACGAAGTTCGAATTTTCACAGTCGACCATTACAAGGGTGTACCGTGACTACAGGAATTCCGGCAAAACCTCCAACTAACGATACCAGTGTGACCGTAAAGAGGCATTGGGTGAACGTGACCATCGTTGGCTCTCAACAATCATTTCACGCGATAGGCGTGCAACACTCTCGAAGATATAATCGGAATTCAATGCTGAAGCCTCAACAAAGATTAGCGTCCGGACTGTGCAACGTACCCTGCACGATATGAGCTTTGGGATCCGACTCCCAGCTCGAGTCCCCTTGAGGGGTGCACGACACAGAGCTACGCGCCTCGCTTGGGCACGGCAACACCTTCACTGGACCCTTGATGACTGGAAAAAAGTAGCATGGTATGGTTTTCAACTGTATCGGGCATAGGGAAGGATTCGTGTGTGGCGCAAATCCCATGAAGCCATGGATCCCGCCTACCAACAGGGAACTGTACTGCTTGGTAGGTGGTGGTCCGTAATAGTATGGGGTGTGTTTAGCTGGACTTCACTGGTACCCTTGGTACGTCTACAAATATTGCTGACCAGCCAACGCTATGTGCGAATCCTTTCTCATCAGGTACTCCCGTTCGTGTCCTGCGTTCATGTTGATGGGTTGGGCCTGTTCCAACAGGACAATGCACCTCCACACAAGTGTCGGGACGGCACATTATGGTTAGAGGAACATATATCTAAGTTTCGGGTGTTGCCATTCCCACCCAAATCTGAACGTGATAGAACACATTTGAGATGCCATGCAACGCGCTACCGAACACAGGAATCCGAGACATCCGACTACACCAGAATTATGGAACTCTCTGCAGGAAGTATGGTGGGCATTGCCTACAGCATATTTGCAGAAGTTAGTAGAAGCCTTACCCCGTTATATTTCTACAGTCCTGCGCTCCCGTGGGGGACCTACCAAGTATTAGACTGGTGTACCAGTTTTTCTGGAATTTCAGTGTATATTCCAAACATCGTAGGAATTATAACCAATATATCTATAGTAGCTATAGTTGTTCAAGAACAGGGAGTTCAATCCCTCTTTCGAAAATTTCTACAGTTTTATTCAGATGCGATCTCTTAGAAAAATTATTTTTAAAATATATAAGTTTTCAAGTATTTTACTGTAAACTATAAGGTATCAGTGAACGGACCTAAATCTTCATAAAACGTTAGGTTCTGAGTAACTATATTTAGAAAGAAAAAAATACTTCCTGAACACAAAGCACATTAATTGTGTAAAGAAAAGTTTGGAAGATGCATCTTTCTCATTTTGATTTTCTTTAAATCTTTTATCGCTCGAATCTTTACGGTGTTCCTTAATAATAATAGAGTGTTCGTCAATCTGTGAAAATTTCCTGACAGCTGCATGCCAAAGGCGAATAAGAATAAGCTTGAGAATATTGACCGCGATTACCAGGAAGCTGTTTCTGTAAATTGGGCCCTCACAGCAATAAAAATGCCAGTTTTGTTCAAACACGGTTTCATAACGAAATTCGCAACATCTCGCACTATTATTACAAAACAAAAGTCTAATATTTCCAATACTGGCAATATTTGATACAAATGTGTTAGGGTTATTAGCCGTGCGCAATAACTAGAGTTAAGGTATTCTGGAATTCCATTCTAGTATAGATATGCATACAAATTAAAACATTTTATTATATTTTATGACTACAATTACTGCGATTTTGAGATAGCATAAGCAAGCAGCGGTTTTTCACAATTAAATGTTGAAATATGTATATAGCAGAATTTCATATGTCGTAAGAGTAGACAGGATTGTGGGCACATATAGTAATTTTTCAGTTGCTATGGTAAGGGTAATCTTTGCAACATGGAAACAACACATATATTTGATTTTGATTTCCTTGTTACTGTTTTAACTCTAAAATAGAGCATATCATAGCTGGAAGGTGCAAAATACAATGTTGTTGCTATTGTAGTAGATCGCGGAGAAGAAAATCATGCTGTGGGACAAAACTTATAGGATGCATACACGAGTACATGTTTCCCCAACACTCAAGTCCCAACGAAACGTGTTTCGGTTTTTGCTGATGTACCTCATATGTACACGGCATTAAAGAATCACCTTCTTGATGAGGGACTCATACGTTCTGACAACAAGGCTTTGAAGAAGTCACTGTTGGACGAACAACTTACTGACATTTGATTGTGGTGAGATTAAGATTTGTCCGAAACTGTTACTTCCATATTTTATCGTAAAGGGACGTGGGCGCCAACGTGTCTATTTGGCAAAGCAACCTTTCACCAAACATACAGTGCAAGTCATATGCTATTTAATGCCAAATCAGGGAAACACTGCTACCCTTTTTCAGCTTCTGAATGAATCATTTGACATCTTAAACTAAACGAAGCCTAAAGCGGACAAATCGCTAGAATGTGGGTTTAGAATACGTCATGAAATTTAGGAAAACGTATTGAGACAACTTCCAGCATTTTTCGAAAATATGAAGTTAGATGAATCAAACTATTAGTTACAATTTCAGAGGGGATTTATAATGACCATTCCCTCACTACTAGGATTGTTCACTGGTTTGTAACCATTAAAAGGCAAATGCATCTTGATAGCTCGAAATAATCAAGACTGCTTAGAAAATCTGTTCTCCCAAATGCGGGGACTCTGCCACTTTTATGATTATTCGTTGCCAGTAGAAGTACCACTTTCGCATTTTGCTTCTAGGAGCTAACGCTTCAAATACCCAATGTCCAATTCTACTCCAGTTATGTTAAATAATGATGACAGTACGTTTCTTGGTTCCCAGTTGTTGGATAGCATATTGCCTGACATATCTGAAACACTTTCAGTGATAGAGGTGGAAAATGAATTCCGAGATATTACATTACAAGATCCCACAAATGTTGAACCATCTAGTGAATTGTGGTCTGTATCAGACTGTTCTCTTGAGCGCTTACGTTGCCTGGAAGGATATATTGTCTTCCGTGAAAGAACGTATGACCACTCCATGAGTCCACCGACTTTACCAACATTGAGCATCCTTTCAGGCATAGGATCAGCATCTTTTGGATAGATTAAGGTGCTTTCTAGAGGTGGTTTGCTTGTGCCATGAGATGCCTGGATAGAGAAGTTAAAGCAATTTGAACTAGTATTTGCAATTGCACGTGGACGTGAATCTCCCTAGATTGTTTTTGATTCCTTTGTGTTCCAGGCGTTATTCCTGAAGCATAACAAGATACGTATAGGCTTCTGCTTCCCTCATAGCTTCGATGTGTTCTCCGGTATTCAATTGTTAGTTATTTGCATCATTCTTATCTCAGTTCAAACCTTGCGTCTTGCAAGGCCGATTTCCATCCCGATGTCATTACTGAAACCTTCGGTGATCCGGATTAGCTGCAGGAGTTAGTTCTGCGAAGATGCGCACAATGTAATGCTATCCGTGAACATGAGGTGGGAGCGCTTGTACTTATAGGTTTTTGTTGCACTTGCTGGTGAACCCATACCTGCTTTCGTTGAGCATGGTTGACAGCAGGTTTATTGCTAGAGAGAACCATAGTGGGCAAAGTGAATCTTCCTGGAAGATGCCTATCTTTATGTGAATCGGATTGATCGTTATGTTCTCGAATTTGATTGTCGTCTTCCATTCTGTCAAGACCACCTTAAGGAAGTTCAGGACTGCAGGATTAACTCCTTAGATCTCACGGACCTCTGTCAGCCAGTTGTGTTGCACGGAATCGTAGTCCTTACGGTAATAGATGTAATGCTGTATTCATGTTGTGCTGCACCTTGAAATCTCGTTCCATTACAATAGCGTCGATTGTAAGTTGTTCCTTACATTCTCTACAATCCTGTTGTTATCCGTTTTGCTGTTCTGCCATAAGTTCTTGTCTTTCTATGCTCCTCATTATCTGATTTACGATGCACGCTGTTAGGATCTTATAAAGCGTAGGCAGACACGCAATTGGTCGATCGTTGGCTGGGTTTCTTGAGTCCGCATCTTTAGCGTTTATTAACGTTACTCCCTGGGTGAGGATATCCCGGATTAGGGCTTGATTTTGGATCAGTTGGTCAGTTGATCTACCAGATATTGGTATATACAAGTGAAACACTTGTACCAGTAGTTATAGATGTTATCAACACCTAGAGCTTTCGAGCTGTGCGTCCCAGCTGTGGCTTGGTGAAGGTCATCTGTTGCGATCTTCCAGTCGGTCATTTACTGATATTGACTCGTTGTCCATTTTACTCGCTGTAGCCATAAATCTTTGATGTTGAGGTTTATGTTCTTCGCCCAGAGGTTACTCCAGGATGTTTCTACTGCTTAACATCTAGGAGGTTCTTCGCCTCTGATGTCTTTCTTGGTAAAGTTACGAAAGAAGCTTTTTCATTATGTTACAAAGTGTTTTTGTCCATATTTTGCTGTGCCTTCTCTACGTAACGTCTTAGTCTCTTCCTAATAGCTAGCTGACTTTGCTTTAGCCTCTCTACGTATTCTTCAATCTGCTGGTTTTATTCGAACCTGGTGTGGACTTTGGCTCTTTTCATGATGAGCTTTATTTTTCCTACCAGTTTTTCGGACATATTTCAGCTTATGTACTATGTGAAGTGGCCAATTTTCTTCCTCAGTTCATCCACTGGGCCCTGCAGTCCTTATTTGCCATGATGTTAGGATAGGTTTCTTGGACCCCTGTTGCTTCTGGTGGATGTGTTTTTCCCGTTTAGTCGTGTGGCTCCAACTGCGGCACAGTACACAGCTGGGTGGATGGATTCTAACGTTATGTCATTTTCATCTAGATAGGAAGGTATCAGAGACTTATTGAGATGTTATGTTATTTGCCATAGGTCTCTTTTAGACATTCGCCTCGGTATTCTGTGTCGCATGGTAGGGTCCATTCCTTCGAACTTTAGGAGGTTTGTCCTGATTTCGTTGACAAAAGCTGATATCACCTGCTGCTTTGTTCGGTCCGGTCTTCTGATCCTGTCTCACCTTTGTCACCAGACATTGCATTCCTTTGTGTAGCGTGCTGATTCTACTCTGCGGTTGATCACCTAGTTCATGCTTGAAGTCTTCCAGGACCTCAGGTGTTATCATATTCTTAGCGACAAACGTCCGCCTCAGATCCGCTAGTTGCTGTTCGCTGACTTGAATGTATGTATGTTCCCCTTTGTCATGCAGTCTCTCCTTGTACACTGTCATCTCTGTCTCTGTTTCTATTCACTTTGTAATATGTTCCCATGATGTACATGTTAATTTCTGGACTAGATCCCATGCGTTGGTCTTCACTTCAGTCCGGCTTGGTCTTGGACTTGGTCTTCACTTCAGTCCGGCTTGGTCTTGGACTAACCCAAGAAGCATGTCCGGCCGATTGTTGACTATTTCTTGTGGTAGCCATGAATGGTAACGCCACTTTCTTCATTGCTTCACTCTAGAGAGTGTAACGCATTTGTCGAACGGGCACCACTCTACTTAAAGCTCGACTGCGAATGATTTCATCTTGCGTCACACTCGATGCTGTATGTGCTAATCTCTTCCTTAGTGTCATTCTGATGGAGTTGAGATTTTTCCAGTATGAAGGTTTTTTAACTAGTAGATATTGTATCTTCTTAATTGATGTTGTAATCACTAGATGGCGCCACATTCCTGCAACAGTTTTCACTCCTGTTTAGGAAGATAACCTGAAGTCAAAATCCACGGGTTCTGGCGAACCGTTCTAGGTGCCATCGAATCTGAGACCGCTTGGATGATAGCTGATTATTATTATTATTATTATTATTATTGTAATTTATACGAAAAAGGCTTTACCTTCAGAACACTGTATTGATACATTCATCATTAAGAAAGACATTCATGGAAGTAAATGAAAAACTTTAATGTTCTCAAAGTGATTGTAACGTATACTCTAGATTCACTTTCCTTTTGATTTTTACTATCTCTGGTTATTTTATTTTACTATGTAAATTATCTTCTTACTGAACGAGATGTTATTTCTCCCGCTGAATGAGATCTGGCAATGAGTGTAAGTCATGACGTGGTGGTATCCAGTATAAATAGGCGCGTTCAACGATACCAGAGAGAGCTGTTGTTTATGTGCCAGAGAGCGTTTTGTTGATGTGCGTAGGGAGAGCTTCTTCAATCTGCTGGTTTTATTCGAACCTGGTGTGGACTTTGGCTCTTTTCATGATGAGCTTTATATTCCCTAAAAGTTTTTTGGACATATTTCAGCTTATGTACTATGTGAAGTGGCCAATTTTCTTCCTCAGTTCATCCACTGGGCCCTGCAGTCCTTATTTACCATGATGGTAGGATAGGTTTCTTGGACCCCTGTTGCTTCTGGTGGATGTGTTTTTCCCGTTTAGTCGTGTGGCTCCAACTGCGGCACAGTACACAGCTGTGTGGATGGATTCTAACGTTATGCCATTTTCATCTAGATAGGAAGGTATCAGAGACTTATTGAGATGTTATGTTATTTGCCATAGGTCTCTTTTAGACATTCGCCTCGGTATTCTGTGTCGCATGGTAGGGTCCATTCCTTCGAACTTTAGGAGGTTTGTCCTGATTTCGTTGACAAAAGCTGATGTCACCTGCTGCTTTGTTCGGTCCGGTCTTCTGATCCTGTCTCACCTTTGTCACCAGACATTGCATTCCTTTGTGTAGCGTGCTGATTCTACTCTGTGGTTGATCACCTAGTTCATGCTTGAAGTCTTCCAGGACCGCAGGTGTTTTCATATTCTTCGCGACAAACGTCCGCCTCAGATCCGCTAGTTGCTGTTCGCTGACTTGAATGTATGTATGTTCCCCTTTGTCATGCAGTCTCTCCTTGTACACTGTCATCTCTGTCTCTGTTTCTATTCACTTTGTAATATGTTCCCATGATGTACATGTTAATTTCTGGACTAGATCCCATGCGTTGGTCTTCACTTCAGTCCGGCTTGGTCTTGGACTTGGTCTTCACTTCAGTCCGGCTTGGTCTTGGACTTGGTCTTCACTTCAGTCCGGCTTGGTCTTGGACTAACCCAAGAAGCATGTCCGGCCGATTGTTGACTATTTCTTGTGGTAGCCATGAATGGTAACGCCACTTTCTTCATTGCTTCCCTCTAGAGAGTGTAACGCATTTGTCGAACGGGCACCACTCTACTTAAAGCTCGACTGCGAATGATTTCATCTTGCGTCACACTCGATGCTGTATGTGCTAATCTCTTCCTTAGTGTCATTCTGATGGAGTTGAGATTTTTCCAGTATGAAGGTTTTTTAACTAGTAGATATTGTATCTTCTTAATTGATGTTGTAATCACTAGATGGCACCACATTCCTGCAACAGTTTTCACTCCTGTTTAGGAAGATAACCTGAAGTCAAAATCCACGGGGGCTGGCGACCGTTCTAGGTGGCATCGAATCTGAGACCGCTTGGATGATAGCTGATTATTATTATTATTATTATTATTATTATTATTGTAATTTATACGAAAAAGGCTTTACTTCAGAACACTGTATTGATACATTCATCATTAAGAAAGACATTCATGGAAGTAAATGAAAAACTTTAATGTTCTCAAAGTGATTGTAACGTATACTCTAGATTCACTTTCCTTTTGATTTTTACTATCTCTGGTTATATTATTTTACTATGTAAATTATCTTCTTACTGAACGAGATGTTATTTCTCCCGCTGAATGATATCTGGCAATGAGTGTAAGTCATGACGTGGTGGTATCCAGTATAAATAGGCGCGTTCAATGATACCAGAGAGAGCTGTTGTTTATGTGCCAGAGAGCTTTTTGTTGATGTGCGTAGGGAGAGCTTCGTTCTATGTGATTTGGTTTTTTTCTTCATTATTGTGATACGATTAATGTGACTAGTGTGTGTGTGTGTGTTGGATGATTCCAGAAGTTTTCCTAATAAAAGCTTTTTAAGTAAGTACGTTTTTCTCAGTTCATAGTACTGTCAGACCTCTGTCTGGCTGTTAGGTTTATTTCATCAGTTGTTATTATTAACAACCAGCATTAAGATTTTATTCATCTTAATTACTACTACAACATTACTAGCAGTTAAAAGCTTGTTCATTATTATTACTACACTACTAGCAGGCAAGTTTATTCATGATATAATTAACAAACAACAAGCATTAGAAGAAGCAGTAGAAGAAGCCGTATTCATTATAATTGGCACCCGAACTTTTCCTGAACACGAGGTCTTGACAATTATTACCCATGTCTTCCTTACCTGAGACAACTTCAATTTTTCACCCTAAATCAAACTTCGATGGTAATGGTGTTTTTTTTTTTTTTTGATAATTTGCAAGAAGCCTGTGGGTCTCACTTTGATATGAATGATTTACAAGTCCCCAGGCATTCTTCACAATTTCGTAATTCACCAGCTTCCTATTACTCTGAGTCGCGGGTCGTACCTGAGGGAGTTCAATCCTCTCAGCGAAGCAGAATGCTTGCACATTTCGTGCCGCATGCAGGAACAATTAATTTCAATGGTTTGGAGGGATCCTTAAAGTTTCTCGAAGATTTGGAAGATCATTTTGATCTCTACAATATTAATCAAGACTGCAAAGTACAAATAGCAGGCACTTGCTTGAAGGATACCGCTAAGACCTGGTATCGGCAGTGGAGAGTGTCGAACCCGGATTCTTATTATGAGAATTTCCGAGCAGAATTTTTGGAGGTCTTTCCTTTCGGCCTCAGTCGAGCTAGCCTTGCACAACAACTTTTTTCTCGTCAGCAAGGACTCAACGATAGCCCTGTTGCATTTGCGTTGGAAACAACACGCTTGTATAACTTATGGGATCCACATGCCAGTCATGTCGACATGTTGGACACCCTATTGCAGCAGCTCGATCCATTTCTACAGGATTTTCTTGAGGTTCGCAACCCTGCTACAATTCATAAATGCCTTCGACCCATACGAACGTATGAAGAGCGACAGGGCAAACATGGTTCAACTCACCATGCTCGGGCACCACGCGAGGCTTATTACGAATATTCTTAGCGGCATAATAGGCCTAATAACTTTCAACGCGAGCGTACACAGGTGTACGCCCAAGCTTCATACGTCCCACCACATAGAAGAGTGGTACACCAACCGCTTGTTTCTGAACAATCTTCTGGGTACCGTACAAATGCACAGTATGCTCGACCCCGTTCCAATCCGCAGCATTCGGAACGTTTTCATGCTCAGGGCAATGATGATTTTTCTGCCCGTGCTGTGGGAAGTAATAGAAATGAAAATTTCAACAGATATGCGGAGTTCCCGCAGCAGTTTTCACGCAGTTTTCCTCATCGTTAAAATTTTCCCGATACCCGGCAGGGCCGAGGTTTCAGACCGCATGATAATCCAACCAGGAATCCTTTAAACTTCCAAAGGAAGTAGACCAAGAGTCGGTCCTGCTTCCCGATACCAAGCATTCTGACCCTAAAACAGTATTAGTGACTGTCCAAACTCCTCAGTTGCCTGATTTGTTCTTGACAATTGAAGAAATTATTGTCGAGACAAAGTTCGACACTGGTTCTGAAATATCAGTCCTAAATACGAAGTTTTGCACTGACAATTTTCCTGCAATACACGTTCAGCCTGCGACGCAGTATTTGCGAGGTGCAAATAACGAAATCTTCAGTATCACAGGAACTGTCACATTATCTCTAGGGCTGGGAAAGGCTCGTTTTACGCATTCTTTCCTGCTTATAGACGAACTACCTGTTAAATGTCTAATGGTAATGGACTTTATCAATACTTTTCAAGTTACTCTGAATTTCGTACAACATGTGATTTCCTTTCCGGAACCTATCGAAGTGATTCCTACGGTTCCTATAGATATAACGAGTTTGATATTGAGTAACCAATTGAATGAGAGGCAACGAAACCAGCTTTCTCTACTTTTGCAGGAAAGCCCTGGTTTATTTTCTGATCAACCTGGTTTCACACAGGTGGTTTATCATGTCATTAACACTGAGGGTTCGAAACCGATAGCGACGAAGCCTTACCCTTGTGCTCCACATAAGAAACAGGAAATACAACGTCAAATTTCTGAGATGATTAAACAGGGCATAATCAGGGAATCAACAAGCGCCTGGGCTGCTCCTGCCTTTTTGGTTCCAAAGAAACAACCCAATGAATTTCGTTTCGTGACAGATTTCCGCAAGCTCAACCAAGTCACGAGAACGATCAATTATCCACTACCTGTCATGTCGCATATTTTGCATGACCTGTCATCAACTAAATGGATGTCAACTTTGGATTTGGCGAGTGGATATTGGCAGGTGGTGGTACATCCGGGATCCGTCGATAAAACAGGCTTTGTGACCCCTTTTGGGGCTTATGATTAACTGCGTATGCCCTTTGGACTAGCTTCTGCACCTGCTACTTTCCAAAAGCTTATGGATACGGTTCTCAGACCTGTTCTGGGTTCCCATGTGCATGTATAATTGGATGACATTATTATTACATCCGAGACTTTTGACGATCACCTTTCTCTGCTCAAACAGGTGTTCCAACGCATATACAATGCTGGCTTGACGTTAAAACCTAGTAAATGCCAAATAGCGAGGGACGAGATTGTATATCTCGGGTTGAAAATCACTCCCCACGGCTTATTTACGGATAATGAAAAAATTAGGCCTGTTGTTGACTTTCCTCGGCCTGAAACAGCAAAAGAACTATCACGCTTTCTGGGAATGACCGGATGGTATCAGCAGTTCGTCCCCGCTTATGCTACAATCTGTGAGCCATTGTATGCTTTGAAACGTAAATACAAGAAGTTTGTTTGGACACCTGAGGCTAACGCTGCATTTAAAACACTGAAGTCTGCGTTGACTCAGCCTCCTGTGTTGGCTTTCCCGGATCATAGTAAGGAATTTGATATTTATACTGATGCATCCGGAGTTGGTCTTGGTTGCGTTTTGTCACAAGCTGGACATCCAATAGCTTTTGCGTCTCGTACTTTAGCCAAAGATGAACGCAATTATTCAGCTACGGAACGTGAATGTCTTGCTGTAGTGTATGCTCTTGACAAATTTCAATGTTATCTTAACGAATTGACAGTTAACATAATTACGGATCTTTCTGCCCTTCAGTATTTGAATTCTGCTAAGCACCTATCTCAAAGACTTATGAAGTGGGCTCTGAAGTTACAAGAGAGCAATATCAAAATTTCGTTCCTAAAAGTCACACTTGAAAAATTATTCCCTCCTGAGAGAAGGTTCTTAGCACGAAATGATGTGCATATAATTTCAACTTATTTTCATACATAAGTGTTTCTCTAGTAACACAGTTATGAGAACATTACGCTTCAGGTAACAGCATACCTGCAGCAATATCCGTGAAACTGAGAACCCGACAGAAAGTTATTCATCTTAGAGCACATACTGCAAACTATAAACACATTTTGTGTGTATATCCTCACCACAATGATATGTGATTTACCCACTAGGGGACCAAACATTTAATATGTTTTTCCCAGATGTATCAGCTTCAAAATATCCTATTTAGCGAATTACTCTGTATCCGGATATACACTATCTACCAACAAGTAATTCGACACCCCTGCAATCGACGATATCTGCGGTACTGATACACGTCACGGCCGCCGCCGTCAAATATCGTGTGGAAAACAACAACGCAACCAGTCGCATGCAAGATGCCACGCAGTTCAGAGCTCTCTGATTTCGAGAAAGGTGTACTCGTCGGGTATAAGAGAAATGGCCGATCCATACGTGACATATCCAGTGAGTTGAAGTACCCAAAATGGACAGTAGCTTTCGTGATTGTCAAATGGAAGATGAGAGGTGACTGTCGGAATGTGCTCCGACCCGGCAGACCCACAAAACTCGGAGTTAGAGACCGACGGGTGCTGGCCAAAGAAAGTCGGAAGAACCGCAACAAATCGATGGGACTCATCCCTAGAGGAGTTTCACCAGGCATCCGGGAGTGTTTTTTCGATGAATATAATCCATAAGGAATCCATCTGCTTTATTATCTTAGACGTGATGCCCCCACAAGCCTTTGATCCCCAAGTCCAATATCACTGCTCGGCTAACGTGGTGCAAAGAATGTCCACAGTGTAACGTCGAACAGTGGAAACAGGTCTTCTGGAGCGACAAATCAAGGTTCACCCTCTACCGTTCGGATGGCAGGGTCTGGGTTTGGTGACTGCCTGTAGAACGACTCCTGCCGGAATGTATTGTGCCAACTGTGAAGTTCGGCGGCGGTGGAATTATACTATGAGGTGCTTCTCCTGGTATGGCACTAGACCCTTGGTCGCAATTCCTGGTAGACTCAACGCCGAGACCTACTGCACCATTTTGGAGGACCATGCGCTTTCTACGTCGTGGCAGTTCTACGGGGTAGACCCATTTTACTTTCAGGATGAAAATGCCACCTGTCATTTTGCGAGGTCTACCATGGCTTGGTACGGTAACAATGGGGTTTATCGAATGGACTGGCCTGCGCAGAGCCCGGACCTTAACCCTGTCCAGCACATCTGGGACGAGTTGGAGTGTCGAATTAAGGGGTGCCCCGAGCGTCCGAAATCGGTGAAGGAACTGACCTGTCTTCTTCAAGCCGACTGAAAGAAAATACCGCTAGCCGTCGTACAAGGCATGGTTGAGAGTATGCCTCGGAGGGTGGCAGCTGTAATCGCCGCTCGTGGAGGCTCCACAAACTATTGAAGGTGAATAAACTTCGTTTTAATTTGTTATCACAGGTGTCCAATTACTTGTTGGTAGATAGTGTTGTTTGCCTTGGGACATATTTTGACTGTACTTGTGGAGGTTTTTTTTTTATGTACATAATCCACACAGTTTTTTATTGCCGCGTGGTATTTCTGCACTTTCGTTTGCAGCTGTATCTCCGCTTCTAAAAATTGCTTGAAAAATTGTTCTTTTTTTCCACCGTATGTCATTTTCCACATTGAAAATGAGAAATGTTGTTATCTTTATATGATGTACAGCTTTCTCGCTAAGGGACGTAAATTTCAAAACTTTTTTCCACTATCTTTGCTTCCAGGAGACATAAAAAAATATGTTTCCTTAGCATACGTTTTTCCATGGGAAATTCTTTCACATATTTGAAAGGTCTCCGTTATGTAAAATGTTTTCGATACAGGTCACCAAGATACATCATGTTTTCCTCTATGTTTCATATCGTAACTGTTTGATTTGAAAATTCCTTTATCTCGGACACGTTTTTCTGCTGTCAGCAAAGTTTACAACACTATTTTTTAATTTTCGTAATATAAGCTTCAAACGTAAGTAGCTCTTCCTATTTCTGGAGATTTCATCCATTGATTGTAGAAATCTAATAGTTTTTTCCAAAATGCTCTTTTAACCGAGAATATTTTTTAAAATTTTCATTCGCGTCAGAACGGAATCAAACACGTGTTCAGTACAACTACTATTTCGTTGTAATCTTTCTTCTTCAACTATTTTAAGGTACATTTGTATGGGCAGCACTGTTGTGCACTGTTCTTGAGCGGGGAGGTTTGAGTTAGGTTGGTGACCTGATCAGCTGGAAATTAAGAGTGGGAACTTTTGTTGGATGTTGGACAAATCACCAACCCCTTCTTTTTCAACATGGTGTTACGACGGTGAGTACAGATTGCTACACCGGTATCCGGATTGTTTCGCGTGATGTTTAGTCCTCCTGCTGTGTCGCCGGTTGTGTAGTATTTTGGAGTACTCAGAGGAATGTCTGGGGAGTTTTGTTTTCTTCTTTCTGACTCTAATACGTCTTTGTCTCTTTCGTGTTGAGTTCGATTATTCAAATCTACTACCTTCCAGTTTATGAGGGTGGTTATAGACCTGGGGTCAGACACTCCCTTACTTAAAGTACTGGAAACAAATCCAAGTAAAAATATGCCTGTTAGGAACAAGACATATCGTGCAGTAAAAAGTGAAAAAAAAACAGTCTATGTAACAAAACGTGCACTCCTGCTTTTGAGAAAATTCGCACTTAAATCGTTCTTTTTTTATCTACATGAGCTTAGCTCACCCATTGAACATTTAAGTTCCATGTCGTACTTTAGAAGCTCCTGTTCAAGCTGTGAGAACCCGTCAGTGAAAAAAAAAGTTGTGTTAATCCGCTTTGTACGACTCATTGCTGTGTCAGTTTGCCAACCAATTACTTCCCGAGTTAACCAATTACTTCGCTCCCACAGATCAACATTTCTAGATAGAATTACATTGAGTATGGAAGTTGGTTTTAATAAAACAAGGTATTGAAAATCCCAGTATGCCGCCCCGGTGGCACAGTACTATACGGGATGGATTCTGATTACTCGTCTGAGATGAGTCCGAGTTCAAATCCTGGTAAGGCATGAATGTTGGGTTTGTCTTACGGCACTGACTCTACCCATTCCCTTGAACCGGTGGCCTTAACTTTGGGACGGATCACTGCTTATAAACCACTGAGTTGCTCACGGTGTTCATTTAAGACTTGATCCAGAAACATTGATCCGCAAATCGTACCACTTATAATTGTCAATGAATATCATCTTTGTGATATACCGCCCCGGTGGCTCAGTGGTCTAAGCAATGGGCTTTGATCAATCGTCCGAACGGGTCCGGGTTCGAATCCCGATGAGGCATGGATGTTGTGCTTGTCTTACGGCACTGGCTCTCTCCCTTCCCTGGAGCTACTGACCCTAAAATTAGGAACGGGAGACTGCTCATAGCCCATGGAGTTGCTAACGGTAGTCGTTAAACAACCAATCACAAAAGCATATATCTGCGCTATAAAACGATATTAGCACCGGTGCCACGCCTCGATATCCCCAGAGTTATTGCCAGTTGAAATCAGTCACACCCTCAAGCCGCTTCCACCACTAATCTGTATCGCTCCAGAATATGTAATTCTACGTCAAAAAATAGCCTAGAGTCGTTTCAAAAGAATCAGTGGCGACATAATAGAATGATAAAGGGTGGGAGCTTTCCCCTCTCCAAGTTGCGAATATTTCTCTTCTAGACAGCCAGAGACCGGGAGAGCGGGGCTGTAGATGGAATAACCTTTCAATTTATTTCTGAAAACGCTCTGACACCTAAAATTTGTTTTAGATCGTAAGTTTTGTCTGATATTCTGTAAATCAAACAAAAATGTGTTCTTAGCAGAAATTCTGCTGCTACGGAAAACGTTTCATAGCGAAGGTAGCTGTTCCATTTCTTCCCTTAGTGGTGGAATCTTCAGTTGACTTGGAATATAGTAAAAAGTTCGAAGCATGTAACGTCGTTAGAGGGAAGTACAAGTACTATTGTATGTGACTGCTAGTGTCCAACCCTTGAAATACTTTATTCCTTTTACTACGTAGGCATTACATGCAAAAGCCCAGTCGCTATTCCGAAAAGCTATGATCTTCAGTTAAATTCTAGGTTAAAGCCCGTCAATAACGTCGGGGGGAAATAAGCTATGCAGAGTAAATTTCTGTATAGGCAATTATTTTTGTTTGTTTGTTTGTTAATTTACAATAGCAAATGGTAAAAGGGGATGGTAGATCATGGGCAGAACCACAAACAGCATTTTATTTTTCTTTCTCATTATTCTGCACATACAAATAAAAGACTACCTCGGTATATTCTGACCATTTCGTGGTTTAAAGAAAAGTAAAGTTTTCCAAATTATATTGCTTCGTCATTCGCTTGAAACAAGAATATTCTCTTACCTGCTGCACTGGAACTCTCAATGTTTAGATTTAAATGAGTAAAAACAACAGGTTTCACAATTTAAAATTATCATTTTAAGTTCGAAACGGAAATCTTAAAAAAAAATGTCTTGCTATTGGATTGGGTATAATATTCCGCTAAGCCTCTGGATATAATGTAAGATGATTAACTAAAATAAACTAGAAACATAATTTGATAAAAGCGCAGTGCATACAGATTTTCATTGTGTTCATGTTTTTTGTGGTTTGTTTCGTGTTTTTTACCTTTTTTGATGCATTGTTTAAACACATGCAGTAAATATTAGCCAGGTGATTCAATTACATACATTTTTCGATAGAGCTTTCAATTTCCAATTCTAACTCTAACATCATCTGAGAAATAACGGAAACAAAACCGTTCGCTTTCTTCCTTTGCATTGAAATGACGCAGTATCAAATATGACACGTTTCCTTTTTCAGACGCACGCGATAAATGCACAATCTATTCAATGAAGGTCTCAATTTGTATGACTTCCTCTGTGGTTTCATTCAGGGATTCTCAACTCTCCAGAAGAAAAGACATTATGTTCACCTTATTCCGTTAGTATGAATTTGGGACACGTTTTATATTTCTCTCAAAGCACAATTAAACCTCACTTTCAGTGTCAAGCAACCCCATCTTTATCAGCGCGCAACGACGGCGTTTTGCACAGATCCACGAGCCAAGTACTTTCAATTCTTGCGTCTGGAGGTGTAAAAGTTCACGGTTTTTAAAACTGATGGACAAATTATTAAGGACTACAATCTTCCATTTGGATTGTACGATATATATCCTTTTTTCTGACAAATAATGACAATGGTACTCTGCCTATTCCAAAGCACTTTGTGTCCATCACTGTTCCAATTTTCGAAAGAGCAGCAAAACAGTTCCTTTTACAGGGCTGCAACTCCGCTTTACTATTATTAATTACTGATATTCAGCTGCATGTAATTCTCCAGTATTAGATTAATACGTTACAAATGAAAATCACACGTGATTTTGATATTATTTAAGGGAAGAACTAATGTGGTGCGTGTTTTACAACCATAAACTATTTTTTTACTAATATATTTTCAGTCGAATTATAAAGACTAACATTTTGTATAATGATGTATTCATAACAATTTAGTATAATATTCTTAAAACTATATACTTAAAACGCACGTCAAACAGTGATTTGAATTTATGCCGATATTGCAATCTTCGAAAAGCAAATTTCTTTTTCTACAAATGCAGCTGCTTTCACGTTTCTGTGATAAAATACGTATAATACTTTTTCTCTGACCTCCAGCAAAACATGAATGTTACCGTTTACGTCTCTTAAAATGAGGTAATTAATCAGCTCCACTGAAGTGGCTGGTATTAGCTGCAGAATTAACTTATTGCCCTCGCTACTGCAACATTAGCATTTACTGTTTGAATAGAAAAATAAATAGTAATTTCTAATTGCTCTAGAACGAAGAAATGATACGTTAGTATATATTTTAATGAAGAAGAGAAAAGAAGGATTGCTGTGGTTGTTATAATTTATCTATATCATGCCGTACATGACGTATTTATGATCCATTGTGTAAGTAGAAAATAGTCGAATGGATGATTTCAGCTTCATATGGATTTTTCTCTTAAATTTCCCCATTTAGTTTAAGCTTTCCAAAATAATAGATAATATTAACGTCTGAAAGAGATTCTTATTCGGATTTCATTATAATTGAAACGAGATAATACAAACCAATTAGGAAATTAATGAGTAATAAAAACAGCTTATAGTTTGTTTTCCTGTTTGGAATATTTAGAATAGCTGTATTGACTTGTTTTAGTGAAACAATTGCACGGGTTCGAAATTCAGCCATTTTGGTTAATTAGTTCAAGTTTCAGAAAATAAAAACTACTATCACATTATGTTTATTGATACAGGTAGTGAGATGTTAGGAAGATTTGTTTGACTGCTATTTGCTTATTATGCCGATTGGCACACTAGTTCGGTTACGACTTGGTTGTGTACTTGAGCGAATTGTTAACATCGGTTTTGAGTGAATGTTAAGTTTTATGCAATTTTGTTTCATTCCAAATCACAGTACTTTATAGTGAACACAAGAACGTTGTCTTTCGTACTTTGATATCTTTTAATCAGTGTTAAAATTTGAAACATTATAGCACTGATTTCGTAAGAACAAAATGCATTTGCTGCACTAAAACCACTTCAGCGACATATCTGAATCGTAGATATATCATTTCTCAGCTAAAGATTAATTGGGTGATTTTTGGTCAGATTATCTCTTTTTGATAAATTGTAACCTCAACGGTGAACGCCCAACAGACTACTTACAAGGTTCGACTTCCAATTCTGAGGAGCTGACCGGGATCACGCGAGATATGTGTGTGCGTCATGTCTGGTTTACAACATGACAGCATACGCTTGGACATTGAGGTTAGAACAAGATTAATTTTGAAGTTATCCTGGGTCTCTTAACCGTAAAGCCACAAAGGTGTGGAAATTTTAAGTCGTTTACATGACACACTACGACGTTATATGCAGGTGTATGTATTTTTTAGTTGCGTGTTTTTTTACTGTATAAATTATGTAAATATCAAAGTGGAATGAAATTTGGTTCCTGGAGGAGAAAATGTTTCAATTTTGACTTTCACATATTTTCAATTTTTCACATTAGTAGAAGTATAGACAATGTTCTTTGTCTGTTGCTTAATCAAATCCTTCACAAAAATGGCACAGCTCGTATTACATTGCGTAACTTTAGTTCACCGGTTTTTTTTCGGTCAATTTACTGTTTCATTTCTTCTGGGTTCGAATTGATATTACTCTTCTCATTGATTACACATAAAAATACTGGCAGGATAAGATGTTTTATAATCTGGAAAGAAGGACGCATAATGCTGTGCAAGCTTTGATTATTCGGTGTGATGTCGTAAACTCTGGTTATTGAAAATTTCGTGCCGCCCCGGTGGCGCAGTGGTCTAAGGTGTTGGCCTCTGATCATTCGTCCGCACGGGGTCCGGGTTCGAATACCGGTCAGGCATGGATGTTGTGTTTGTCTTACGGCACTGGCTCTCTCCCTTCCCTGGAACCAGTGACCCTAAATTAGGGACGGGCGACTGCTTATAGCCCATTGAGTTGCTCACGGCGGTCGTTAAACCTCCAATCAAAAAAAAAAAAAAAAAAAAAAAAAAAATTTGCCTCTGAGTGCAGCCATTCCATTAATTGTGGGGAGATAGCCTCTCGAACAGAAATTTAGATATGCACTTTTTTCACGAAAATTATATTTTGTGTTAAAAAAAACGTAATGTTTTGTGACCGGAGACTGTTTTAATATTTTGTCTATACTACACCAATAAAACAATTTCTCCAAAGAGTTAACTCTTCAACTTTTGAAACTTGCGCTTTATAAAAACCCACTCAATCCTTTTTTGAGTCCCCGATAAATTAAGCTTTCCGTTTTCTATAGAACCGGCTCAGCTACACTCAATAAATAATGATTCTTTATATAATATATTTGATTTTTAAAAATAAATACCAAGACCAAAATTACACCAGTAGACATCCTTCAATTTTTCTTCATTTATCTGTAATAATTACATAACGTTTAATCTATAAAACTTAAAACACATTCCTTAGGTCAAACGCAGCGTGAATTGTTTGTTTTTGTAATTCGACATCCCTGATTCTTTCCGATTCTTACACATGATTTTTCCTTTAATATCTCAAAGTTCCTCAAAGCAAACAGAATATAAATTCTGAATTTGCAGTAACACTTATTGGTCATCCATGTAACACCGCTCACAAAACTTAAAAATTTCATCGCCCTCGAGTGGGAATCGAAGCCGCATTTTCCAATCTCCATCCGAGTATGCTAACATTTCACGAGACTTTTGTTACACGGTTGGCATAGTAGCATTCTTGAATGCAAATCGGAAATAGAACACGAGTATTCAAACCGTTACACGTTTAGCATACTCGAACGGGATTCTGGAGATTCCAGGTCCAGGGCGATTGAATTTTCAAGTTTTCTGAGAGGTGTTACATGGATGACCAGTAAGTGGTACAAGGAAATTAGGAATTTATTTTCTGTTTGCTTTCGATATTCTATTGATTTCCCATGTTTTATAAAGAATATTTCTTCTTTTACTGATCAATCTCTAAGTTCCCTTTGTAAAAACAATAATCCTGTGTTGACATTTAAAGTCAATGCTACTGGGTCATAGAAATGTTTTTGTGAATATCTTTAAAAATTCGAAATGTTAAAATTAATGAGCGAATATATTAAAACTTTCTTGGTAAATCTATACCATATTGTTCGAGTATATATGAAAGCATTTATTATATTTCAGTTTCTGTCACTCATCTGAGACAGCAAACGTAATATACAGAGCGCATGTCGGCCATAATTATTTTTCCAGAAAAGAGCAGTTCTAGTGAAAATCAGCGGGCACAGTGAAAAAAAGTAACGCAGAAAATTACAACATAGTGCCAGGTCGGATGTGTTATGGCTTGTGGGCTCAACTCATGGGACAAATTAGGTCCCTTAGTGTGTTTGGAGAAGTCCTTAAGCCCTGAGCGGCCGGCTCGGAGACGCAGCAGTCTAAGCGATGGCCTCTGGTCATTCGTCCGAAATGTGTCCAGGGTCGAATCCTTGTGGGGCCTGTTTGTTGTATTTTTCTCCCTGCACTGGCTCTCTCCCTGCCCTTTAACCAGTGACAGTAAATTAGAGACGGGCGACTGCTCATAGCCAATTAAGTTGCTCACGGTGGTCGCTGAACCTTCAATCAAGAAAAAAATCCCTGCACACTAGCAGCATATGCTGCCAGATGACTTACACTCTTTCACACTCTTCGCGAATCCTGAGGCCGAGCGTCTGCTGCTAAAGAACAATGCGCCGCTGCACAGGGCCGCAACCACCCAGCAATAGCACAAGAAAAACCCACTTAACTTTGAAACCATTAATTGGCCCTTCAATGGCACCAGTATAAAACCTGTTGGAGCCCTTCGGGATACCGTGTGGAAGAACATCAGATCCATGGATACTGAGAAGATGTAGCGGGTGGAGTAGTAGTAAATGCTCATATATAATCAGCCATTGCAGAGGCTCTTAACCTCTGTTCGCTACCAGCATATGCTGCCTGATGACTTACACTCTTTCGCACTCTTCACGCATCCTGCGGCAGAGCGTCTGATTCTGAAGAACAATGCGCCTCTCCACCGGGCCGAAACCACCCAGCCATGGCACAAGAAAAATCCAATTAACTTTTTAAACATGTATTGGCCCTTCAAGGTCGTCAGTACAAAACCTGTTGAGCCCTCCGCGATACCGTGTGTCAGAACATCAGATCCATGGATACTGAGATGTATCCATGGATTTGATGTTACCAGCATATACTGCTATCACTTTGTTCTGACTAAGTAAATAGTTGAACTGTGGGGTGGGTTAGTATTCCTTAAATATGTGGCGAATAATGAAATTAAAGTACGTCAAAAATGAGAAATACGTTAAAAGATTTCTTTGTAAATCAGTTTTTCCGTCAACAGCAGAGGGAACTATAAATCAAAAGGAGACAACTCCAAAAAGCTTAGCGCAAAGTGATCTAAATTCCCAAGCTCAACCCGAAAGCCATTTTCTTCCAAAATGGTTTATACTCCTGTCCCTGTAATGAAGTCCCGTAAAAATGTTTGTTCTGATTAATCAAATCAGTGCTATCACTTAATACACATAAGAGACGACAAGAAAAACTCGAGTAGACATCACCATATTCTGGAGCTGTTTTTCTAGACGCTATTTTCCAAAATAGCCACCATAAATTTGGTATGCATCCCATTTCGGCTCCTAAAACCAGTGGGGAAGTGAATTTATAATCAAAATATATGTTTTTACCTTAAAGAATTCAAGTTAAAGGTGTAAAATATCATACAGGTGTTATATATTGGATAAACAAATTTATTTTGATATATCATTACATAAAACTTATTGCAAGCAGGCATAACATGCTTTAATGTGATTAAACTTCTTCGTTTCAAGAAAGTTACGTTTCTAATAAAAAGAAATGGCTTTTGAACAAGTTCTAGGCCTGCTCTTGCTTCTGTGCATTAGGAAGACACACAAATTTCGGTCGATGTGAAAAAGTTCATTATTTATCAGACTGCTGATGTAAGCACAAATGAAAAGGGAAGAAAACGAATTCGGAAGGCAGCATAAATTAGAGACGATGTGGTGGCCAAAGGACTTAGCTATGTGAAAACAAAATGATGATTTGGTTTATCATGTGTCTAATCAGTGCAACAAATCCTATACTTTGAAAAAGTATTGATAAAATATCTGAAAACCGTAGTGAAGAGGAAAGCACGGCACATGATGTACGCATAACATCACGTAAAATGTGGTCAGAAGTTTCACCTCGACTGCCTCCTTCTTCAGGTTTACAACCAATACATGTAAGGTGCGTAATCTGCGGACACAAAAGTCATAAAGGCATTTGAGAGAAGTTTAAAGTAAGTAAAACAGAAGAGAAAAGAACCTATTAGCTGCTGCACTCTATTTTCAAGATGATGTTTCCACCCGTGTGCACATTTAGAATCGGCTTCTCAAGTATTTTCATCATCATCATCATTGTCAACCATTATCAATCCACTGCTGGACGAAGGTCTCCCCAAGTTTCCTCCACAACGGTCTGTCTTGTGCCAGTCTCCTCCATGTCACCCCTGCATACTTTCGAATTTCATCCACCCATCTCCCATGTGGTCTTCTTCTGGGTCTTTTCCTGTCCCTTGGAATCCAATCTAAAATTTCAGCTGTCCATCGATGATCTGTCCTTCTGGCAGTATGTCCAGCCCATTGCCATTTCAGGGATTTAACTCTGATCATGATGTCTTCCACTCTTGTCATTTTTCGGATCCACGAGTTCCTCTTCTTATCTCTCCTGGTTACACCAAGCATGCACCTCTCCATGCTACTTTGAGTTGTCTGCAGCCTTTGTATGTCTCTTTTAGTTAAGGTCCACGTCTCCGCACCATACGTAAGCACTGGAAGGATGCATTGATCAAACACTTTTCTTTTAAGACATAATGGCATATTGCTCTTGAAAATTATGCTGTTTCTTCCAAAAGCTCTCCAGGCAAGTTTTGTACGCCGATTAATTTCTTCATCAATGTGACCCTCACTTGATATCTGCTGTCCAAGATAAACGTACGTGTCTGTTATCTCCAGCTTTTCTCCATCAATCGATAAATCTTCATTTCTTGTAAAAGCATTGAACATCACTTTTGTCTTCTGAAAGTTCATTTTTAATCCCACTTCTTTACTCTTGTCAGCAAGTTCCTGGATCATACTCTGCAGCTCTGATGGGGTAGTTGCAAAAATGACTACGTCATCAGCAAAACGAAGGTGGGTTAGATAATCTCCATTAATCTTTATCCCCTTGTTTTCCCAGCTCAGTGACTGAAAAACACCCTCCAATGTGGCATTAAAGAGCTTCGGAGATATGGTGTCACCTTGTCTCACTCCTTTCCAATTTTTACGTGTGTTGTATTTTCAAACAGCCTAATCTTTGCACTTGCATTTTCATAGATGTTATTAATAATATTAATGTATGCATCTTCAATACCGCAGGTTTTCAGAGCCATTGTAACTGCTGATGGTTTCACCGAATCAAAGGCTTTTTCATAATCGATAAAAGCCATGCACAATGGAAGTTCATATTCCTCGCTCTTTCAATTAGTTCTCTCAGCACGTGGATATGATCTATTGTGCTGTAGCCACTCCTGAATCCAGCTTGTTCTCTCGGTTGAGCCATGTCCAGTGTTACCTTCAAGCGGTGTGAAAGAACTTTAGTGAAGATTTTATAAACTACTGATAGGAGGCTGATAGGTCTGTAGTTTCCGAGATCCTCAATGTCACCTTTCTTATGTAGCAGGATCATTGTAGCGGTGTTCCAATCCTCAGGAATCTTTCCTTCATTAAGGCATCGAGTGAAAATTTGGGCGAGTACTGTTTCGATTTCTCCACTTGCTTCTTGTATGATGTCTACAGTAATTCCATCTTCTCCTGGAGCTTTTCCTCGCTTCATGTTCTTGATTGCATGTGCAAACTTCTGCTGGAAGGACTGGAGGAACTCTGGTACTGGTATCTTTCATGATGTCTGGAGTGCATATATCATCCCTTTCATATAATTTGGAGTAGAAATCTTTCACTCTTGTCAAAATTTCGCCTTTATTTCTTGTTACAGAACCATCTTCTTTTCTCAGTGCCATAATCTGTTTTCTTCCCTTACTGAGATGTCCCTTTGCTATCTTTAGGCTTTGGTTGTTTTCAATTGCTTTCCTCACTAGTTCACAGTTGAATTTCCTTACGTCTTCAGTGATACTTTTTCTTACTGTCTTGCATAGCTCTATATATTCCACTTTGGAAGTCACATCTTCTTTAGTTGTCCTCATCTCTCTTCTTTTTTGCATCAACATTTTGGTTTTCCTGATAATTTGTTCACATGCAACTTGTTCTTAGACCCAGCTAATTTTGTTGCTGTTTCCATAAGAGCTTTGGTTACTTTTCTGTTAACTTCAGAGATGTCCACTTCTTCTGATGTTAGGCCTTCTAAAGCAGAGAACCTGTTCTTCAGTTCTAACTTGAAGGTATTATGGTGTTTTTTAAGGTTGGTTATGTCAATAGATTTTGTTTGTCCTATGAGCTTGCCACGTTCAAGTTTAGTGTTGAGGTGCATCTTACATCTCACCAATCTATGGTCACTACCTGTGTTGAACTTGTTTAGCACACTGCAGTCTTCTATGACGAATTTTTGTTACACATAATAAAATCAATTTCACTTGTCGTCCCATTTGGATGTCTCCATGTCCATTTCCTGTGTGGCTTTTTCTTGAAGAAGGAGTTCAAGATGAAAAACCCTTCTGCCTCTGCAAACTCAACGAGAGTATTTCCACGCTGGTTTCTGTTGCCGTGACCGAATTTACCTACCGAAGTTTCATTCTGTTGCCGTTGCCCTATTTTTGCATTGAAATCTCCCATAATTATTTTCAAGTGCTGCTTACCTTTATTATTTAGATGACAAATTTCCTCATAAAATTCTTCAATTTCTTCTTCAGGATGACTTGTGGTGGGTGCATAAGTTTGAATAATCTGAGCCTGGTATCTTTTCGAGAGTTGGATAACAAGTCGTGCAGCTCTGTCAGAGGAACTTTCAACTTCTACAACTTTATCCTTCAGTTTCTTGTTTATTATAAATCCAACACCACTAGTTCTGCCAGTATCTGTCCCACGATAGTAGAAGAGATGTCCACTTTTCAGTTCGATGAGATCTTCTCCTTTTCTCCTTACCTCACTTAGCCCCACGATGTCCCACTTGATCCTTTGTAGTTCCTCTTCCAATTCAAGAAGCCTTGAATCAGAAGATAGGGAGCGTCCATTGTAAGTAGCCAAGGTCAGCATCAGATGGCAGCCTAGTCCGGTCCTCCGGGGATTCTTAGCACCCTCTGCCTTCATGTCGCACTGGCCGCTGCCTTGGCCAGGTACATTCCAGCTGCCGGAGACTGAGGGCCAAGATTTAAGTTGTGGAATCATTTTTCAAGTATTTTATGCCGACATATTTTACCAAAAAACGTGTTTTGAAGCATATTTAGAATCCTACAAGTATGCTACGAGACATCTTGAAGTACAAAAACCTATGTCAGCAAAATATTATGCATTTGAATGCGTTAACCAAATTATAGGTCTTAAGCTCAAAGAAGGATACGGTTTTACAGTGTCGAAAATCCGTGACATAGTTAACAAAACAGTAGGAGAAAACTTAAAAAGAAACAAGGAAGTGAAAATTAGACTGCAAATACACTATGGAGAAGACATTTCCTTCATTTATCTGTAAGTAAAAACGAACCCTTGATAATATACTCCTAAAGTCTAGAGATTGATGAAATTATCCGACGTGTACGAAAAGTTCAGAACATCAAATCAGCTGCGAAGAACATCAGAGATGCTTTAAAAGAAGTTTCTGCTTCTACTTCAAAAATTTCAGTACCAAATTCTTCAGTACTTAAAAATCAATTTTCAGTACTAAAACTTTCATTAAAAGTTATTTTCAGTATTAAAACTTTCAGAAGTTCAAAGTCACAGACAGCTTCTGTGATTTTGAAGTGCTGAAAGTTTCGTGGAACGCTACTCCGGTTCCAGATGAAATGTTGACATTTTTGTCAGCATTTTTTAACATTAATAAGAGAATGTTAATGTCAAACACCATCACTCTTGAAGATGAATATGACCCAGAGCAAGATCCAACAGAAAATTGCAACGACGCAGATGATGATGATGAATGTAATGAGAAAAGTAGTACTCCTGAATTCAGTGACAAAAAATGGCTGTTTGTGCAAAGGTTGTATTTCAAATACTCTATTACTCTCTTCATCACGGATAAAAAACAGACACCTCTGCATTTCATGGTTGGTCATGCTATGTATATGACAAACGCAAAAGCCGAGATTTAATTACATGCATGAACAAAGCATTAGTTTCAATTAGCTACAACGAAGTATTGAGAAAAAGACATTTTCTTAGCAGCGTACAAGCAACCGGAGAAAGAAATACGCTATTGCCTAGTCATTTTAATAATGAAAACTTCTTTACTGCAGCCATTGGCAATTTTGATCTCGAATATCGATCAACAATATCAGGTACTCACGTTTCCCACAATATTGTAAGTGCTCTTTTTCAAGTATGTCCTGGTTTTACAAAGTTTCCAAGTAAGTCAAAGATATCTGAGAGCAATTTAAATTAAGGAAGTCACTATTTACTTAAAGAATTGCCATGCCAGATACCTTTGAACTACAAGAAACCACTTCACAAACCAACCTACTGAACTGTTTCATTGTTCAGGAAAATCTACTTTCCTAGAAAATACATCAGAGCGACATGACCAAACTAACTTTGCATTCAGCCCCATCAAACATGTAATTTCTGAAGAAGGAAACGCTGAAATTGTTCCAACATGGTCTACATGTCGATCTTTGGTATCAACAGCAAAACCACCTCGTATGCAAGTGTGATTTCTCCCGTTCATTTCAAATCCCGTCACAAAGCATGCAACGGTCTTTTTGTCACTGAAAAACTTACAGAATGTCTGTTCACAACTAAAACCGTCAGCTTTGCCCATTATCTGTGATGAGGGTGTGTACCATATTGTTGTTGATATCATAATGACCAACCCATCTGAAATTATAGACATAATTCCAATGCTTGGAAGTTTCTACTGTGAAAAATTGCCATGCCGGTTATTGGGAAATATCTGCGGGGCAGTGGTTGGCAGGATGCTCAATTGAGTGCATAGTGTTTGGGGTAAAGAGTTCAGAGTCGGTGATGAACGGAAGCCATTATTATAGATCTCTCAAAAAATTCCTCATTCTTAAGGAAATACTACTTACGATAAAATGGATTGCATTTTGGTAGTCTAGGAAAATGCGCTCAAACTATCAAGCAGGCAGAAAACACGAGAGCTAAACTCATGGAGCAGAATGCAAAATCATACCCTAGTGAGTTTGAAAGACTTTTGTCTGATATACCAGAGTCGCATAAGGATTCAAACAATTTTCTAATGAGAGTGCCAAAAGGTCCGAGATGTGTACATACTGGTATAATTTCCTTAAACTAGTCAACCTGATGAAGTTTTAATAGCAGCGTACAGGGAAGGTGATTGGAAAAGACATCTTCAAGCTATTAAAGGTATTCTTTCTATGTTTTATGGATCTGATAGTATTAACTACTTACAGTATGCATCATGGTATGTAGAGAAAATGCGATTGTTACAAGTAGAACACCCTAAAATTTACAAGAAGTTTACTACAGGCCACTTTATAGTTCGAGAAACTAGTAGACCATTCAGTGCTGTGTCACCAGACATGAAACTGAACAAACTATACAGAGGTCTCAAAAGAGTTTTAAAAGTATAATAGGGCAGACAAGGCAAAACACATATGTAACTGAATGGTTGTTAACATACCATGAAGAGTTGGTATTAAGCAAATTCTTCAGAGAAATAATTGATGCTAATAGCACTTGGTACAGAAAAATAACAATCCATTACGAATTGACCGGGAATTTATCTTCCCATGTAGCCTTATCAGTTAACACGCTTTGTGAATTCATGATTTCTCGGGGTAATCCTTACGAAAAGTCTAGTCCAATGCGACTCCACAAATTTATCACCTATCAGTGTGTACCTAGAGAGATAGCATTACGCATCATGAAAGTGAATGACCATGCAAAAGAAGGTTACCAGGCTTTTAGAAATGAAATATCTGTGAAAAGAACTAAACAAATTTCTTACAAGATTTCAAAGGTGAAAGTACCTCTTATGGAAAGAAAAACTCCTTTAGAATTCACAAAGTCGAAGTCATCACTGGGTGTACAAAAGAAAGATATAATTGCCGCTGAACAAAGTGTGCATGTAGCAAAAGAAAGAGGAGAAGAAATAAAAGACATATGAAGTGTGACCTACTGTAGTCACACACACTATTCGATGGCAGTGGCTTTACATCAAAGCCAGTGAAGTGCCTTATTTTAGTTGAACTTGAAAAGCACTTCGAACCGAACGACACTGACTTTCATCAGCGTCAAACCTAGGAAACAGCTGTTTTCGTCGATTATATGTTGCAAGTACATCAAATAAGAACCAAAGATTTGAACATTTTCAAAAACGTGTTCGAAAAAGTTTGGACCATTGCAACAAAGTTTGAAAGTGTAACCCGAATAGGCTTTGTTTTTCATAGCTACCCTCAGCAGTCTCCTAAGGAAGGAGAAAGAGATCGAAGAAAGGCTGGTGATTACATTGAAATGATGAGTATAAAATGTGATACTCCTATTCCAATTCAAATGGAAAGGTTCTGGTATTCTAACAAAAATAAAGAGATGTTGCAATTTGCTTCCAGTTATTGCTTCACTGACAACGCCAAAGACACATCTACCATTACGGTGTTAAGTGGAACCATGACAGGCAGCAATGATCACAGAGATGCACTTATGGTTACAACTCAGGAGGTTCAGATCTGCCCTGATCTACAAGTCCGCATTGAAGAAGCTGATGCCAGCTTTATAGTTCATTTGTCTCATGCTGTTGTTCAGTCAGAGTTAAATGTGTGATGGTACTATCAAATGACACTGATGTTGTTGTACTTTTAGGTATATATTTCAACTATTGACAAATGGATTGAAAGAAATGTTAATAAAAGTAGGACTGAGAGGCAAAGTATATTACGTTACTCTTCACAAACTAGCAAAAAATACTGGGGCTACGAGGTCTAGTGTTGTAATAAAGGCACGTGTCCGTACCGGTTGTGATGTCACTAGCAAAATTGGAACAAAACCCTCTGCTTTAAAAGTTGCTCTAGAAAAATTCTTACTTGGATTTGCGGACGAGAATTTCCTGCCTGAGGAAACACTTTACAAAGCAGAACAGTATCTTGTAAAGGCTTTAAATCCTTCAACAAAATGCAAAATATTTGATGACGTAAGCTATTCAATGTAAACCTAACAACAAGTAGGCCTAAACAAAATTCCTTCTACATCATTCTCACTTAAAAATGGACATATAAGAGAATGCTTTTTTGTTCTGCGGGAATACTTAACTCTTTCTGGTGGACCATGCTCAGACGAAATGCTACAACCAACAGACTTCGGATGGTACAAGACGTCAAATTGTATTCTAAAGCCTGAACTATATCATAATACTTTGCCCTAGTAACAGTTTGTCCAGTGCCCATGTACATCTTACGTTATTTGCAGATGAAAATGTAAAGTAAAATATGTTACTTGCACACAATACTGTTAATATGGAGAACAATGCAAACGATCATAGTTGGAATATAGTGTTAAGTGATCTTCCATAACCATTATTTGTTTAAAACATGCTGAGTGTTTACATAGACCATACATGCTTCTTTATTTACTTTCTGTGTGTTTATGTATGTATCAATATGTTTTTCACAAAATTAATTTGAATATTTGCTTCAATAAAGTTCGATTCCTACGTCACAAATTAAAATAAACTTGTTTAATTAATATGTAATACCATTATAATATTGTACACCTTTCGTTCGAATTCTTTAAGATAAAAAACATATATTTTGACTCTAAATTCATTTCTCCACGAGTTTTAGGGGCCGAGATAAGCTAAATACCATTTTTATGGCGGCCATTTTGGAAAATGGAGTCTACAAAAACAGCTCCAGAATAACGTGATGTATACCCACATTTTTCTGGTCGTTTCCAATGTGTATTAAGCGGTAGCGCTGGTTTGATTAGTCAGAACAAAAAATTTTACGGGACTTCATTACAGGGACAGGAGTATAAACCATTTTGGAAGAAAATGGCTTTCGGGTTGAGCTTGGGAATTTAGATTACTTTGCGCTAATCTTTTTGGATTTGTCTCCTTTTGATTTATATTTTCCTTTGATATGACGGAAATAACTGATTTACAAAGAAATCTTTTAGCGTTTTTCTCATTTTTGACGTACGTAATTTATTTATTCGTCACATATTTAAGAAATACTAACCCACCCCACAGTTCAACTATTTACTTCCAAAGTCAAGTTACCGGTACGGCCCAACACCCACCCGAAGCGAAATAATCGGATTCAGTTCAGTGATCGGCTAGTCTGTTGGTCAGCCGAGCGGGAGTCTGCTGTCCTCTGTGTTCAGTAGCCGTTCCTGTTCGTTCCAATACATTTTCAATGCAGCGGAAACTTTCTGCATTCATTCTCACCCTGTGCGCTCAGCAGACCGATTTCAGTAGGAACCTTGACCAGGAACTTAAATTTAACTTGGCATAGTGGACTCCTCTCTCGCTGAATTCGAGTTTTTTTTTTGCTGCGCTTGAACGTGAAGTACGTTTAAAATATAAAGGCAGCTCACTATATTTTAATACTCAGACCGATTATGACATTTTGAGTCCAAACCCTCGCGTCTTCCCGTCGAAGTTTTTCGAATTTAATTTTCTAAAGAACTTTTTCAGGTCTAACAAACTTTTTTGCACAAACGTCTTCTTATTTCATTTCCTGACGAACTTTCGTAATGCGTAGATGTACTCATAGGTTAGTTCTCGATGAATAAAAATAGTCTTTAATATGTAAAGGGCGCACTGTAGTGCGTATTTGGGATCGTAGGTGGGAACCTTAAGAGTGATTAACAGGAATACAAGCAGAGTATACTAAATTCTGTTGTTTTTATTGCAAGTAGCACAATATCTGAATACGGAACAACATTATGAGGTATAAGGGTGCCCTATGGCGGAAAGTTTAGTGCATGGGGAAAAGAATGTGCACTATAAATCGCTCGCTGTTTCCTACAAAATTTTATTGCCCTGACTCTACATCAATTTGTGCTTTATGAAAATATTTGTCATACCTATAAATAAAGGCGGCAGTGCATTTCAGTATTTGAAGCAAACGTTTCCTAAATTGAGGGAAGCAAAATTAGAAGAAGACTTTTTTATTGGACGACAAATCTAGAATATCATACAGGGCCCTGGATTCGTCTCAAAGCTTACTTAAAACAAAAAAACAGCTGGTTTGCATTCAAAGTTGTTTACGAGAACATTTTGGGAAATGTTACAGCGGAAAATCTTTGTGTACTAGTGGAAGCCATGATAATGGCATACAATGTTGTGTGGTGCAATATGTCCCTTATGATCTATTTTCTCCACTCGCATCTGGAATTTTTCCGGCCAAAACCAGGTGCGGTGCACGTCGGGCACGGAGAAATATTTCGCCAGATATATCTCAAATGCAATATATTGGGAGGTGATCACAACGCATGCTTGCTGACTGTTGCTGGTGTATTATTACAGATAGTTCGGTGTGCAATTACAGCCTGACCTTTCTACAATAAAGTGAGTAAAACACTTAATTTGTTTATACTTTTGTCATGTTTCGTAGCAATCTCTTGTAATGTAAACCTTTTCTGACCGCAGTTTCAGGTTCAGCATGTCATTCGTAGCTGGAATGAACACTTTTCAACCCTTAATATGTTAAATATTTTTTAAAACAAAACTGCAATAAAATTATGTTTTCCTTAATTTTGAATTTCTTTCTAAAATTTTAACTTCAGTTCCCAAATGTTAGTTGGTGACAGAGCATTTTGATTTCAGGTTCGAAATCAGGAAATGCCAGAGCCAAAATATCGTACTTTTGCTTCTGGGCAAGAAAAAAGTTCAAATTAGTAAATGGTGAATGCTATTGTACCTCCTAAGGAAGTACTGTACTAAAACTTTCCATGCCGCCCCGGTCTAAGCGATGGCCTCTGATCATTCGTCGGAACGGGGAACGGGTTCGAATCCCGGTGAGGCATGGATGTTGTGTTTGTCTTACGGCACTGTCTCTCTCCCTTTCCTGGAACCAGTGACCAAAAATTAGGGACGGGTGACTGCTTATAGCCCATTGAGTTGTTCACAGTGGTCGTAAACGTCCAATCAAAAAAAAAAAAACTTTCCATTTCTACTGCCTACACGACTGTATGATGGGCAGCGTTTTACATTTCTGTTTGGTCCTTTATGAACATTTTAGAAAGAAAACCTAATAAATTTATATAATTTTTTTAACAATTTAATTACTAGAAACTGAATTTGAGGTTCTCGGAATGCATTTATTTATAAGTTATTTAAAATATTTAAGAACACGAAAGATAATACCCCTTCAGGTGAGTAATTTATAAACCTCTTGAATATCTTTCTGGATTATCAGAATATTCAACACTGATCTACATGGCTTTCCCCTTTCGCTCTTTATGCTAAGATGCTTACATATGGCCTTTAGAGATAATACTGTTGGACTACGCTGCAATTTACATTGAACGTAAACGAGTGCTATGATTCAGAAGTGTTTATAAGCATGTGTAAAGTTTGTTCAATTGCAAGAGGATCACTACTGAAAGCTGGTCTCACACTGTTGTACGTAATGTCAGCTTCGCAATAGCAGGGGTTTTCTTCAAGAGAAACAAGAGTTGTTCAATAAAATACATTTTAATATTTCGGAATTCTTGCTTGTTTTCTAACTGTTTTATAACTCAGTTCTAATTAATAAACGAATTTATTGAAAAGTGAAAAATAACCTCTTACGTTAACCACTTTGGACTTTTCGAATGTTCCAGGAACGAGAATGTCAGTTAAAATAATTTGTGAAGGCTAAATGGCTTCATCATTTTAACATGATTTAAAAACTACAATAGTGTAACGCACAAATCATTTAATCCTGTGGCGTTCATTTGTGTCGAAATACCAGAAGGATTACCAAAGTGGAAAACATGATTTTTTAGTTATCCTGGAAACAAAACAAGGGTGAAAAATAATTAGAATATATGGAGTTGTAGATCGTATTCTCTTATGTTGAATAACGCTACGATTACTAGTTAGGACTATTTAAATCAATGATATGAACAGATATGTTGATGCTTCTTCTAGTTCAATCAAAGAAAAAGATTATCTAATACGTTGAAATTACAAAGAATAAATACTCTTTGTAATTTCAACGATTATTATGAAAACGTTGAAATTACAAAGAATAAATTCTGAAAATTTTAGTTCACAAAATGAAAGAAAAAAAGGGAAAACAATGCAAGTTCTTTTGATGCTTTAAAAACACTTTAGTGCGATTAAAGAGTCATCTTCAAGAAACCGTGGCAAATATTTACCTGGAAGATAAGAACAAAAAGATTTCTGTGAGAAATTTAAAATGCTGAAAAAGTAATTCATATATTTAAAGGAAAAGAAACTGTCAAGATTGTAGAAAAGAACTTTGGCGTCATTTTTCTAACAGGAAAAAATTATATTTTTCTCCCTGAGAAACAAAAATGTTAAATCATTCGCGCCAGTTTTGTCAAACAAATCGAAGAATTAATGAAGTAGGAATACCAAAATCCGAAAATACTGAAATTGGAAACAAATTATTGAGGCGCCCTGAAAAAATGTTTTTTTTTTCACACGTCAATGGCACCACGTAAATATGCGCATTTCCTGCGGGACAGTTTCCGTGTGCTAAAGACGACAGAAATCGCATACTGTGGGGAATCAAATGAGGTTTCAGTCACATGTCGAGGTCCATTAGAATAACACCTTCCAAATGTAAACGGCGAGAATCATATATTTTAGCTGATGCTTGTCAAACAGAACTGTATTAAAATAGATTCAAAAAGCGGAAACCTTTTCTGCCACGGAAAGAACACCTCGCTGCTTGTGCTAAAGCATATAGGCTCATAAGACCTAGAGACTTGTGCTAATGCATATAGGCTCATAAGACCTAGAGACTTGTGCTAATGCATATAGGCTCATAAGACCTAGAGACTTGTGCTAATGCATATAGGCTCATAACACCTCATTACTTGTGCTAATGAATATAGACTCATAACACCTCGTACTTGTGCTAATGCATGTAAGCTCATAATGCTGGGGGAGCACTTTACCTAATATTTTTAACAGAATTACTAGTACGTTAATGGTACCACTCGTGTAGACGTCCTCACCGTATTCCTTGTCTTAAAATGGGAGATAGGAGAGGAAGGCCCACGGTTTCTCCCTAGGAAGATCATCGTGAGAAGGAAGTAACGGCTGACTAGAATTGTAACGGGGATTCAGTATTACAGGCCCGCCCGATTAACGTGCCCTTGTGACACAAGGCGTAAAATATTAATTATATCTCCGAAAAACTTCAAGTATTCATATGTTAAACACAAGGTGCAGCACAAAAGTCCATTTGAGATACAGTGGTTGCCTCAGAAATTTCCCTGTGGTAAGGATGGAAAATCTACGTAAATCTACGTCTTACCATAGGCATTGTGGTAGCACTCCCGTTAGCAGAGCCGATAATCATCATGTTTTGCAAATCTGATAAATCGATCCGTTTATCTAAGACAGCAACAAGTGATATGTTTTCAGATTGTCTAGCACACATTTTATATACCCTACACGCTAGCTCACGACACGTGCCTTCTTTCATTGACTAGGCGCTGTCCGCGTGAAAAGTAGGATGTGGTCACAATAATGTGACTCGACTGTGTATTTTCTTTCTAACTTAGGAAGAAACATTGCTAAACCGATTTTGTAAAACACATTTATTTCGATTCATCATAAGCAGAAAGAGTAGTGCAAATTAATGTTATCCTTTGTTATTTCCTTCAAAAACTAAAGAATGAATGTAGTCTTTTTGGCTGAGTTTGGATATATCCAGATATTTCTGTTCCAAATATTCTTTCGATACATTTTTGCGATTTTCTTTCGAGTGGCATTTTCCGCATGTTCCAAATTTCTTCGAACGCAGTTTTCTAGCTTGGGGCGCGCCCGTTCATCCTGGTTTCGAATTAGAGCTTCCGTAAGTTTGAGTGGAGCATTCTGCACATACTGCATGTACACGGCTGATGATCGAAATCTTCACAGCAGAGATTTTGTTAATTATCCATTCATTATACTGTACGGTTTTACGGAATGAGGTGCGCAAGTTCAAAAAATTAAATCCTTATTTCTTCTTCCAAATGTTGCAATTGGAAATCCTTTTTCGAAAGGAGAGCTTCTCTGAAGCATTTAAAAATAATATTCTTAAGTTCCTCATTCTGCAAAGTTTTTTTGTTGTGCGGGGTAGCAAATAGTTTCATTTCAAAGAACTCCTCTTATTCCAATGATCTCGTACAAGTATCCTATCTGAGACAAACGCCTTTCGATATTACGAAATGTTTGTTCTTCAAACAAGGTATACTTTCCATTTGGGATCCACAAAGTAGCATTGCATTTACGTTCATATTCCTGTGTCATCTATTTTTGATTTCAAAATTGGTGTTCGCTTGTCATAATTCAGCTACCACTAAAAATGATCGTACAATTTAAAATATTTCGTGCCATGCTGTTCCCTTCATATGTGGTTTAAAGTATCCCTTTCCATTTTCAAATTATTTACTTGTATTATTAATTCAGAATAAAAGAAGCTTTATGTCACTTCCTTTAATGACCGTCAAGGAGACAACAATCTGTGCGCACTCCCGAATTGCCCTTAAAGCAGTACACATTTCAGACTGTATAAATAATAGATTAATATATGTTAATAAAGGATTTGTTTTTAGGCTTTTAAGAGCACTACATTTACGTAAATTGAAAACTATTGTCACGATCAAACCCCTGTTAATTGTTGAATTAATAGGAGTACTGAACGGATCAACTAATTAAGAATGAAATAATTACTGGGATTTTTCTGTGTCGAAAATGAAAACAGAACAGGGAGTTTGGTTCACGGAAAGAGGGTTAATACACTGCTGGCCAACCAAATGCAACACCAAGAAGGAAGCATCCGATTGGCCTGGAATTCGCAGCCTGCGTCGCCCGCGAGAGGACATGCAAACGATTAACATTGCAGGGAATATGCAAATCATGTGCGTCGGGCACGCCACCGAGAAGCACTATAAGAAGTGTACACAGAATGCCTGGTGTAAGTAGTGGAATTGTGTTGTGCTGCTGGAACTGTGAATGGGAACTTTCCTGATGCCTCGTGGCAGAATACGGCAGTCATTCCAGCATGTTTCGGAGTTCGACAGACGACGAATAGTGGCTTATCACGACAGCTGTTTATCGTACCGAGACATCGGCCCCCGTGTGGAACGACATCCAGCCACAGTGAGGCGAGTATGGATTTGGTGGGTGCAGGAGGGACGGACGGACCGACGTGAGCGATTGCAGCAGCCGCGGCACACCACCGAAAGACAGGACCAGCATGTTGTGCGGCGGGCATTGATGGCTTGCACCGCCACATCACGAACGTTAGCGCAGGAATTAGGGCGTGTTGCTCAACGACCCGTGCAGCACATACCTTTCGACGTCGTCTGCAGGTGTGGGAACTTTTCGCACGACGCCCATTGCTCCAATTACCATTGTCGTTATCCCATCGGTGAGTGCGGCGGGGTAACGGCAACCCACGTCTTCCTTCAACACCACGAAGGTCGGATTTGCGTGCGGCGGCATCGCGGCGAGATACTGTATGACGCCTGCATTATGCATTGCCATACCGGTCCGTCGCCTGACGTTATGGTTTGGGGCGCAATTGGATGTGACGCCCGCACCCCTCTGGTACGCATCGCCGGTACACTTAAAAGCCACCGCCACGTCTCCGACATTTTGGAGTTTGCAGTTCTCCCTTACCTGCAGGAACCTGCCAGCGGCCTCGTTTCAACAGTACAATGTGCGCCCGCAAGTGGCACGCATCGTGCAACAATTCCCACCAGCCCACATCCAAAGCCTCCTTCGTTTGATGCAGCGCGTTGAGCGGCCGTTATTGCCAGCCATGGGGGCCACATGAACTATTGATGTCTGCGTGTTCCGCAAGTTGCACGGGCCTGTAAACGCAATCTTTTCATCTTTGTAGCTGTTGTTATGTGTCCAGTAAATCTGGCTTTGCTATTTCGTGTCCTTCTTGGTGTTACATTTTGGGTGGCCAGCAGTGTAGTAAGGTATCTCGCTCGGTTTGTGAAGTAAGATCTGCTAATCCGTTTAGGACATAAATCATTATAATTCTGTGCTTTACGCGATCTCTAGACTAAGTATCTTGGGACGACTCGAAGCAAAGCACTGCAAACCACTTACTGGGTTTAATGGAATAGGGAGCAAAAGTTAAAAATAGCCATAAATTTGTAGTGTTGTTAAGTAATATGCCGAGTTCCAATGTTCTCTCTATGTGGACTATTTGTACAACAAATCACCGCAAGTGACAGAGATGAGAGAACTAAAAGGGGAAAACGTCAGTTATTTTTCGGGGTCTGCTGAAGGTGGACCAAAGAAAAGGGAGTCGGCTATGCTGCACGAGAAAGCAGTGATTGACCTGCATTTCTGAAAAAGGTTGAAGCAACTCATAAACTAAAAGGCGGTAACGTATCCTGACCGTGATGAAAGTCCACTGCTTGGATTTACGTTCAGGTAGGCTCTAGATTTTCAGGGAGCACAGATCTTCGGAACAGCCTGTCAGGGGGTACTCAACACCTGGGAAAATTATTCCGAACCGAATAAACCTATGTAAATGTCCAGCGGAGTTCGGTGATTCAAGACGGTGCCAAAACGGACAGGTCAAGAGGGGCTGTAGAAAGCGCTCAACTCCCACTATTCGTGGCCGCAACAGCCCAAGCTCTCCCAGTGCTCTTGTATGTGAGCTCATAAGCAAAGTTCTACGATTAGAAACCATCAAAGTGATTACACCAAGGCAAAACATTATGCATCCCTAACGCGCATGTATGAATATACATTGGGATTACTGTACATGTCAAGAAAATAAATTGTAAATAAACATTTTGTGATTCATTTCCAATGCAGATATGCGAGGAACCGTGTTTGTGAACAGATACTGAACTAGTGCATGCCAAATTGATCCAAACTATTCATTACCACAGCGGAGCTCAGAATCACGCATAAAAACGCATTGACAGATTTAAATGTCGGTCAAAAGAGCCACTCAAATTCATAACAGCTACCAATAATACCAAATTGATAGTCAGAAATATTTGTGCATTAATCAGCTATATTATTTTGTGTTGGGCAGAAAGTTTATAGGTACTAGATATATTTTTTGCATGTTGTTAACCTAGTTTTGTTAAACTATTTGCTCTAAATATAAAGCCTTTGCAACTTGAACGTCTGGCCATAGTGTATTAAAATCTATTCTTGCCATTAAAATCAGTGCACTACAAAAACTGGCGGCAAAGGCAAAACGCCAGGTGGTCACTAAAAAAGGGGTGAATTAAAAATTAGCACATTCAGGGTTGTGTTAAATAAACGACAGTTGGTATGGCGGTGAGAGTACATCTGTAAGATGACGTCTATGCAAATTTCGCGCTCGGCGCATTCGTGTGGCGCTAGTAGCACCCCTCGGAACATGCAAAGCAGATTTGCTGTAAATACGCGCTGTAACGTTCGTGAGCGTTAGTTATCGTTGAGATTCGACGTAGGGTGTTGATGTTAGACAAGAATGCCTTTAAAAAGACGAAGAAGCCATTATCAACAGCTCACGGAGTTTGAACGAGGTCGTGTAATAGGGCTACGAGAAGGTGGAGTTTCTTTCCGTAATGTTGCAGAACGACTTGGCAGGAATGTAGCCAATGTGCATGATTGTTGGCAGCGGTGGTCAAGGGAAAGTATTGCCTTAAGAAGACCGGGTTCCAGTCGGCCACCTTCGCATTTGGCAGCGACTCTGAAAATGATGCATCAGTTCCCTTAATCCAGTAAAGTTTCAGCACGTGAGTACTGTGTGTTATTTTCTTCCACCCGCTGTTGCTGACTAGAGAGAGCGAATGAAGTGCGCGCTGTGTTGGTAAAAGTGATGTCGTCATGTGGTTACATTTGGACTACTTTAGAACAGCAGGGCTTGGTGGCTAACGAAAAATGTCTTCACAGCAGAGGACCAGCAATTTATCATAAATGTTACCTGTGTTTGCTACCAATCCTCTGAATGTGATTAGTAATTCTACGAAATATTAAAAATGTACTTGCAAACAGATTATAACATGTTCAAAATGCTTTCAGTTGACCACCGAAAACACAATTTTTAATTGTATCTAATAGAAGTTTTCTTTAAAAAAATTTTTGTGTCTGACTCACTACTGCAGTCAGTTAATACCTTAATAAACTCATTAAAGCTTTTCTTTTGTTATAACCCAACGAAGGGTGAATCAATGTTTAATAAACTCCCGTATAGCTCAGCAAATCCTAACTTTGACTTTAGTTATTGTAATTAATTTTTAAAGTAAATTACTGAAAACAATATGCAATTCTTCAAAAATATGGTGACGTTATAATGTTACCAACTTTGAAATTCATCCGGAATTACAGCAAAGTCTATCAACGTAGATGTCGGACAGAGCCGTCAGCTTAATTGTCGGACGACCGTTTACTCAAGGACGCCAAAGGGCCCCTCCACAAATTTGTTCGAAACGGTAACCTGTGAAAAACCGATAGGATTGTAAAGAAGGAGGGCATTAAAATTCAAATCTGACTTAAAGCATTAATAGAAAAACATCTGCTCTCTGTGAAGTTATATCCTGGGCAAAAACGCACTTAACCAGCAGTGTGAGTCTTGAAATCGTGTTCATCAGACTTTTCCCGTTGGACGATCAACAAGTCCCGAAATTTAAAGCACCACAGAAAGTTTCTTTTTATGATGCCATAGATTAAACTTGAACATGTTTTAAGAGCATATTATACAAAAAAGGGCCATCCAGCCATCTTTTCAGAAGCATATTCATGGTCGTTGGATTTAGTGTTTGGACGCTATAGAAAATGTCTTTCAATAAAACGAAGTTTAGTGCACCTTTATATTATTTTTATTTATATTATAATTATTATAGTATTATTTTTACAGTATCAGTATCTTCTTTCAAATGCTGCAGTATTTGAACATATGTGTTTGGGAACAAGTATTTTAAACATAAGCTTAAGGGTTAACAGGGTTACTGGAACGTTCGGGTGTGCAATTGTGAACAATGAAAGTAACGTTACGATTTAAAAGAAATATTCATGTTCTAATAATGTTTGGCCTCATGTATGATATGTACGTTCGCAATTGTACCACAGGCTTCAAAATATAAAGTATTAAGTAAATTTGTTAACGGTAAAAAATAACACCCAAGAAATGGTACATAAATGTTTGTTATTAACTTCTGGAAACAACTGTTGCATACCCTCCTCTTTTTTGAAGGCTTCGATATTAAACTAACTATTATGCTAGTTGAGGATAGTGAAATATTGGTTAAAAGTAAGAATACAATGGTAGTGTTCATGATAACGAAGGAAGCGTGCCACTCCCAAAATAAACGTACGAGTTCTGTGTTATTGGGCGTAGCAGAGTGAAGTCTAAAAAAGCATAATTAATTTCGTAACATCTCATAACTTCTTGTTCAGTTTGATGTTTTATTTAAAAGATCAAACCTGTTTGGTGTACGGTCAGTGTTTCCCGTTAAACAAGTGGGATAATTAATTATTTAACCGGCTCGAGAGAATGAACTGAGGATTAACAAAATGGCTGATAACGTCTCGAACGAATATACATTTTCTTGGGCTCAGATGTCTGACGAACGCTACTGGATGAGAGATCATCACAAACTGTTGGCTCTACCCTTGCTTTGTAAATCAAATGGCCATTCAGGTAATGATTGACATTTATACTTTTCTGTTTAATAACCTCCTAAAAGGATAATAGCAATAGTGACGTGTGTTAAAAAAGGAAAATAAAAGGTGTTCGAATGCCATGTATATTTCCACATAGCCTGATTACACCTACACTTGGTGAGCCACTTCTTTCTCCTCAATAGCATGATCTCCGTTTCATTAAGACTAACCTCTTCCTATCATACCATGAATCATTGAGTAGAGAGTAAAGGACTATAAGGGGCGCTTATCACTAAGGACGGGATTATGGGGAAAGAAATTGTTTTGCAGAAGCTTCGTAAAACCCGGCCAATTGTAAATACTTCTTTCCCGGAACGCAAATAATTTGGAGCCTTGTTTTGTTCAGGCGCATGGACCCTATAAAGTGTTAATTCAGATTAGCTGGAAATTTGTAGACATGTTTTAAACTTATGAAAACCATGTTAAATTGTGCTTTTTGATTTTAATGGAGGTTTCTTTCCAATGCTCCGATGATTTGCTTCCTCATGAGATACACGCAATGTAAAACAATGAGAACGTAAGCCTGGGTCTAGATGTTGAAGGTTTCTGCTGTCTTTTTATCGTAATTAACATTCAGGTTTCAGTACATCGATTTCTCAATATTCAATTGTATTTGCTCGTAATACATTTAAGTCAAAATTTAAGTTTTGTTGTTCCTGTTAACTCTTCGTGACCAAAGGAAAAGTGCATGTTCATTATTTTTTATCCTTCCAGCCTTATTGCGTGAACCTTTTTAGGTAAGTGAAAACCAAGTGCTGTTCATAACGTACTGAAAAACAGTTTTATAATGGTTAGTACGAGGACAGATCAGAAAAGGTATTACACGTAGTATTAAGACAAAGGCAAACTCAACAACCGATAAGAGTCTGTGTGATGTGACAGAAGACATGAAGCATTATTTTTCGACGAAATCACTGTGACGATTCAGACATTTGTCGTGCCACACATCCAGCTTGTCCATCGCGGCCCGAAAACGATCATGTCCCACCAGATGTAGCCTGTTTGTTGCAGCACTTTTCACTCCATCGTTACGCGTGAAACCAGTAACAGACCGGTTCTGTTTCAGGGAAGAAAAGAGGTGGAAATCTCTAAATGTCAAGTCCCGGTAGTAAGACGCCTGCTTCCACACCTTTAGCTGAAAATTGTGGAGAAAGTGTTGCGTGGTTTTGGAGGCGTGTGGCCTGGAGTTACCGTGAAGGAGAATGGCACGACTGATAAGCATCCTGTGTCGTTTTCATCGGATGATGTAGTGATATTTGAAATATTCGCAAATTGAACTATTCAGTTAACATTCTTTTCCGTAGACACACTTTCTTAAAGAGTATGGTTGCTTTAATAGAAGAAGTACGGTGCACTTTTGATCCGCTATTCAGAAACGAATATATTGGGGCTAAATATTAAATATGGTCTACAAGAATGCAATTATCTGCTTATATGGGCTCGGCTTTACACCACGAGAACGACGCAAGCAAACCTCCAGAAATTTGAAGGTCATCAAACAGATGTCACAACCAGCATGTAATATGGACATTGCCCCGTCGGATTATTACTTATTCCGGTCCATGGCCAACTTCCTTTCCGGGCTGCATTTCAGCACCCAGCAGGAGGTAGTAGCTGCGGTGAAGTAGTTTTTTCCTTCGAAAGACAAGAACTGGTAACGCCGCGGAATCAAAGACCTGGCAGACAGATGGCTAAAGAAGGAGCAACGTTATGGCCCATACTTTGAATGCTAGTCAGCTTTTGTCGTAAAGGTACGTATGAAGATATAAAGTGATCCAAATATTGCAAAACTTTCGATTCACCCTCTGTATCATCATCATCATTGTCAACCATTATCAATCCACTGCTGGAAGAAAGTCTCCCCACGTTTCCTCCACAACGGTCTGTCTTGCGCCAGTCTCCTCCATGTCACTGCCGCATACTTTCGAATTTCATCCACCCATCTCCCATGTGGTCTTATTCTGGGTCTTTTCCTGTCCCTTGGAATCCAATCTGAAATTTCGGCTGTTCATCGATGATCTGTCCTTCTGGCAGTATGTCCATCCCATTGCCATTTCAGGGATTTAACTCGGATCATGATGTCTTCCACTCGTGTCATTTTTCGGATCCACGAGTTCCTCTTCTTTTCTCTCTTGGTTAGACCAAGCACGCACCTCTCCATACTGTTTTAAGTTGTCTGCAGCCTTTGTATGTCTCTTTTAGTTAAGGTCCACGTCTATGCAGCATACGTAAGCACTGGAAGAATGCATTGATGAAACACTTTTCTTTTAAGACCTAAAGGCATATTGCTCTTGAAACCAATGCTGTTTCTTCCGAAAGCTCTCCAGGCAAGTTTTGTACGCCGATTAATTTCTTCATCAATGTGACCCTCACTTGATATCTGCTGTCCAAGATAAACGTACGTGTCTGTTATCTCCAGCTTTTCTCCATCAATCGATAAATCTTCATTTCTTGTAAAAGCATTGAACATCACTTTTGTTTTCTAAAAGTTCATTTTTAATCCCACTTCTTTACTTTTGTCAGCAAGTTCCTAGATCATACTCTGCAGCTCTCGAGGGGTAGTTGTGAAAATGACTACGTCATCAGCAAAACGAAGGTGTGTTAGATAATCTCCATTAATTTTTATCCCTTTGTTTTCCCAGTTCAGTGATTGAAAGAAATTTTCCAATGTTGCATTAAAGAGCTTCGGAGATATGGTGTCCCCTTGTCTCGCTCCCTTTCCAATTATTATGTGTGTTGTATTTTCAAACAGCCGAGTCTTTGTACTTGCATTTTGATAGATGTGATTAAAGATATTAATGTATGCATCTTCAATACCGCAGGATTTAAGTGCCATTGTAACTGCTGATGGTTTCACCGATTCAAAGGCTTTTTCATAATCGATAAAAGTCATGCATAATGGAAGTTCATATTCCCTCGCTCTTTAAATTAGTTCTATCAGTACGTGGATAGGATCTATTATGCTGTAGCCATCTGAATCCAGCTTGTCCTCTAGATTGAGCCATGTCCAGTGTTATCTGCGGGCGGTGTGAGAGAACTTTAGTGAAGATTTTATAAACCAATGATAGGAGGCTGATAGGTCTATAGTTCCTGAGATCCTCAATGTCACCCTTTTTATGCAGCAGGATCATTGTAGCGTTGTTCCAATTTTCAGGAATCTTCCCTGCAAAAAGGCATGCATCAAGTGAAAATTTAGGCGAGTACTGTTTCGATTTCTCCACTTGTTTCTTCTATGATGTCTACAGTAATTCCATCTTCTCCTGGAGCTTTTCCCCGCTTCATGTTCCTGATTGCATGTGCAACGTCTGCTGGGAGGACTGGAAGAACTCTGGTACTGGTACCTTTCATGATGTCTTAAGTACATGTATCATCCCTTTCATATAATTTGGAGTAGAAATCTTTCACTCTTGTCAAAATTTCGCCTTTATTTCTTGTTACAGAACCATCTTCTTTTCTCAGTGCCATAATCTGTTTTCTTCCCTTACTGAGATGTCCCTTTGCTCTCTTTAGGCTTTGGTTGTTTTCAATTGCTTTCCTCACTAGTTCACAGTTGAATTTCCTTACGTCTACAGTGATACTTTTTCGTACTGCCTTGCATAGCTCTATATATTCCACTTTGAAAGTTACATCTTCTTTAGTTGTCCTCATCATTCTTCTTTTTTGCATCAACATTTTGGTTTTTCCTGATAATTTGTTCACAAGCAACTTGTTTTTAGACCCAGCTAATTTTGTTGCTGTTTCCATAAGAGCTTTGGTTACTTTTCTGTTAACTTCAGAAATATCCACTTCTTCCGATGTTAGGCTTTCCAAAGCAGAGATTCTGTTCTTCAGTTCCAACTTGAAGGTATTATGGTGTTTCTAAGGTTCGTTATGTCAACACATTTTGTTTGTGTTATCATGTTGTCACTTTCGAGTTTAGTGTCAAAGTGCATCTTACATCTTACCAATCTATGGTCACTACCTGTGTTGAACTTGTTCAGCACACTGCAGTCTTCTATGACTAATTTTTTGTTACACATAATAAAATCAATTTCACCTATCGTCCCATTTGGATGTCTCCATGTCCATTTCCTGTGTGGCTTTTTCTTGAAAAAGGAGTTCAAGATGAAAAACCCTTATGTCTCTGCAAACTCAACGAGAATACTTCCACGCTAGTTTCTGTTGCCGTGACCGAATTTACCTACTGAAGTTTCATTCTGTTGCCTTTGCCCTATTTTTGCATTGAAATCTCCCATAATTATCTTCAAATGCTGCTTACTTTTTACTATTTAGATGACGAATTTTCTCATAAAATTCTTCAATTTCTTCTTCAGGATGACTGGTGGTGGGTGCATAAGTTTGAATAATCTGAGCCCGGTATCTCCTCGAGAGTTGGATAACGATTCGTGCAGCTCTGTCAGAGGACTTTTAACTTCTGCAACTTTATCCTTCAGTTTCTTGTTTATTATAAATCCAACACCACTAGTTCTGCCAGTATCTGTCCCACGATAGTAGATAAGATGTAAACGTTTCAGTTCAATGAGATCTTATACTTTTCTCCTTACCTCACTTAGCCCGACGATGTCCCACTTGATCCTTTGTAGTTCCTCATCCAATTCAAGAAGCCTTGAATAAGAAGATAGGGAGCGTTCATTATATGTAGCCAATGTCAGCATCAGATAGCAGCCTAGTCCGGTCCACCGGGGATTCTCAGCACCCTCTTCCTTCGTTAATGTTGACTTGTCACAAATATATGAGTATGATATTGTATGAAATATCTATTTAAAAGACTCTTTTCTTTTGAATTTATATTGGATGCATTTTGGGTGTGTTTGGCACAAACAATATGATTCGTTAAAATTCTCAATCCTCAATTGTTGTTGGTGCTTTCGTTTTTTCGGGACTCACACTGCATCTGAAGATTTTCTCCGTTTGTTAAGTAAAACGAGACTACTACTTTGTTTTACGACGAGTGAATATTTTCGTTGTTTTATAGCTTAGAGATACACACATTGCTGAGCTATTCTCTAAGAAGTAAAATACATAAACTATAATTTTCAGTTTTAATGGATTCAGCAGTTAACTCTTTCTTTCTTGTTTGGTGTTTTCCAAAATTAATGTTTCTACTCCATAATATTAAAGTTTGAAAACAATTCCTCGTGTAAATTCATTAAAATTAAAGTCACCTGGCATAGATCCTTGGGACAATTAACATATAATTAAAGTAGCCGGAAATTTAATTTCATGTTTTATTTTTTTGAGGCAGCCGTATGAAATTAAATTAATTTTTCTTCAAGTCCATCTGAGCACGTGCAAATATTTTGATTTTCATTGGGCCATTCCATTATGACCACTTCCAGGCCAGAGAAATGAGCGTGCTTGGAGACTGAACGGCGGGTCAGGTGAAATTTACAGAGCAGTGTACATAAAACCCGAGGACCGGCATTCGGTTAGTAATGTTCGTAGTCAAAATGCGAAAATTGACGAATTGTCGGAGTCTAAAAAAAGACAATTTGTGATGGCACGGCGCTCCTGAACTACCATCTTGGAAAGGGCGTGGCTTGTGGGTTTTGCATATGTCGCTGTAGTGAGTACGTATATAAAAGTGTGTTCAAATTGCCAAATCACGAACCGTTGTCCAGCCGTGTGTCGTCGCCAGCTCATTGACAGCAGAGAGGATCGAAGACTGTCGCGCATCGTTCACAAGGACCGCAGTGCGACAGTGCGACAAATCACCCGCAACTACATCACTGGGGATCAGAAAATGTGTCACAGCATACAGTTCACAACAGCCTTCTGCGCTTGGTCCTGCGTAGCCGAACACCCAGCCGAAGCCTCATGCTCACTGCACGTCATCACCAACAACGCATGAAATGTGCCCAACACCATCAAGATTGGACCGTGGACAGTTAAAAGAAAGTGGCTTGGTGTGTTGAATCAAGATTTCTGGTATATAACCTAGACGGCCGAGCGCAGATACGCCGATTACCAACGAAGGCTATGGCACATGGATGTACTGTTGGGCGGAAACAGGCCGGTGGCTGGGGTGTTATGCTGTGGATGATATTTTCTTGGGACACTTTAGATTCTATTTTCCCAATAGCACAATCCATGACAGCTGTCAGGTATTTTAACATCCTTACGGACCTAATTAATCCATTCATGGCAACTGTGTTTCCTTATGGTGATGGCCATTACCAACAGGATAATGCGCCATGCCGCACTAATAGAATCCTCAAGGTGTGGTTCGATGAACATGCTGGTGACTTTCTCTTAATACCCTGGACTCCAAAGTCACCTGATGAACCATATAGATCATTCATAGTTCGACTTGGAAAAGCGGATTCGCCCAAAATGTTTACCACCCCGTGATGTACGGGACCTGAAGGGCATTCTCTTGACATTATGGTACAAGACACCCCATGACACCTATTACCTCTTCATCTGTGGACATTATGGTAGGAGATACCCCATGACCTCTATTACCACCTAATCTGTTGACATTTTGGTACGAAACACCCCATGACACCTATTACCACCTCATTTTTTTGAGAGTATGATTCCCCACTTTGAAATTCGTAGCGACTTCATTTAGTCTCCTACTCATATTTGCTTGCCCTCATATTTAAAATTTTCGAAAGTTAGGGGTCACATACTCGTCGCTCTGCGCAGGATTTTCCTTCATACTCATCGCATCTTGCCATCATAATTTAAAATTTATAAAGTTGGGGTCGCATGACCTTCGACGCTTACCAATACATATCGCCGATCATCGCTAAGCCAGTATTGCGTTTTTACAACACTTTCTTCTAATAAAGTTCATTTCTTTTTCTTCCTCCCCAGAGACTATTAAATCCTTTGTGTATGAGGATTTATTTGCTTTATACGTACTCGAACATCTTACAATAAAAGTATAGACTAAATTTTCAAAGTGAGCCAGTATCCAAAAAAAAAAAAAAAAAAAGTAGGGGAAAAAGGAAAAAGAAACCATTACCATATCTCTCAACGCTAAGATAAAAAGATCCAAACTGCGTATTTGGCTGTCCAAATCTACTCCCAGTGTATACAAAATTAAATCCATGCAAGGACGTTTTCAAGGTTATTTGGAAGACCACTGTTTAACCGCTTGGAACAGCACCCATTTGATAGTTGAATCTTGCTTGGAAGTGACGGGAAATACTGAGTAGGTAAGAACTCTACCGTTTCTGAAAGGACGAGATGTGACTGAAACGATTCTATAAAAAGGAAAGCTTGTCGTCCCACAACCTTTAAAATAACAGAAATTACAATTCAATGTTTCTGTTCGATAATAATCTAGGACTTGTTAGACAAGAAGAGCTCAACCAAGCCGAAGACAAGGAGAGGCAACATGATACTTTAACATCAGTGTTACTATATCTAAGGTTAAATCTCTTCGAGAGAGAGATATTTCCTATCTGAGGTTGAGAGACCCGAACCCTCAGCGCTCTGCGCCTTTTGTCAGGTGAAAAAGAGAAATATTAGATGTTTGGGAACATATTTCCCTGATAGAATAGTACGAAAGAAAAGTATGGAAATATTAGAGGAGAGGGAGTAGACGGTTACCCGTTAAGGAGTGAAGTTGTAAGCTGCCCTACATACTTACCTGTAACAACAAGCCATTTCAAGTGCTATTTCTCTCCGCAGAAAAATGCCCGGTACATCTGTGCCACAGAAGAGCACAGGGGGAAAGGAAGGAAAGGACACGGGAGAGGGGAACCTGGGAAAAAAAAATCATCACACACAGAAGATCTTTCCCAGAGAAGAATCGTCTTTGAACTCCGGGTAAGACAAAACTGGCCATTTGCTCAGTGTTGCTCGCCAGCCAATGAGAGAAAAGATTTTTCCCCATTGGTTTACAGAATTTTTTCACTGGTTTAATTTTGTTGATTCTTGACAGGCATGTCAGATTAACCATAGCTGAGGTGGTGTGATCACAAAGTTACACCGATCGAGGTTTCAGATGCAACATTTTGCTCGGCTCTTAAAAGGGCCTTTTTTTTTTTTGTTTTGTTTTGTTTTGTTTTTTTAATTAAGGAAAAACAACAACAAATTTAACATAAAAGGCAAGACCAACAATACCTTGTTTTTTTAAGGGCAGAGATATTTAGTACAAAAAAGATAAATCTTTTATGCAACATTTTGCTCGGCCCTTAAAAAAGCCCTTTTTTTTTTTTTTTCTCATTTTAATTTAACTAGGTTTCTTCACATGGGTGAAGTATGTTTTCAAAACAGAGTACGGCTCTTAGAGGATCCCACCCCCCTTTTTTTTTTTTTATTTAACGAGATTAATTCACATGTGTGAAGTAAATTTGCAATCAGAGTAAGGCCCTTAAAAGAGCCTTTTTTTTTTTTTTTTTTTTTATCAGAAATTCTTCATAGGTGAGAAATAACCTCTAAACCTAGTCCCAGTTATTGTTATTTTTTTTGTTAGGGTAGCTGTGAATTGGGTTAAAAAATTCTGTGAATTGGTTTACAGAATTTTTTCACAGGTTTACTTTTGTTGCTTCTTGACAGGCATGTCAGAGTAACCATAGCTTGGGGTGGTGTGATCACAAACAGAGTAACCATAGCTTGGGGTGGTGTGATCACAAACAGAATAACCATAGCTTGGGGTGGTGTGATCACAAAATTACACCGATCGAGGTTTAAGATACTCGTTTAGAGTATGCAACATTTTGTCGGCCCTTAAAAGAGCCTTTTTTTTTTTTTTTTTTTTTTTTTTTTTTTTATCAGAAATTCTTCATAGGTGAGAAATAACCTCTAAACCTAGTCCCAATTATTGTTTTTTTTTTTGCTAGGGTAGCTGTGAATTGGGTTCATTTCTGGAACTTTATTTAAGATAGTTTTTGGCCTTTTATAACTGTCAGTTTCATTGACAGTATAGTTAATGGCCGCTCTGACCAGAGGATTAGGATGAATCTTAGCTTTTTCATAGTATCTGTAAGCTAAGTCATACATCGTGTAATGGATGGAATTAATATTTAGCATGCTTCGGATAGCATGGTTTGAAGTTCTTCCATCAAGTCCAACCATATATCGTAGGGTTTTATTTTGAAATGAGGTAATCTTATTTTTCTGCTGTTTGTTGCAGTTACCCCAGATAGGACAGGCATAAGTAATAACAGGGCTGATACAGGCTTTCCATATCAAAGTTTTGTTTTTCCTGCTAAGCCTTTTATTTTTTATTATTGGCTGGAGACTTCCTCTGATCTTAAGGGATTTGGACACAGTTTCTTTAATATGCTTGTTCCAGTTTAGGTTGTGGTCCATAAAAAGTCCTAAATATTTAACATCATTTACCCAAGGTATTTTTTTTTTATACATTTCTATTTCAAAGTCTGGATTGTGATTGCATTTAATCCTAGAAAATAGAATTGCTTGAGTTTTTTTCGGTATTGATTTTAATTTTCCAATCTAAGAAATATTTCTCAAGTTTTTCAACATAATGTTGCAACATGAAAGTTGCTTGATTTTTATTTTTGGAAGTATAAGCGAGTGCAGTGTCATCAGCATAGAGAGCTGTAGTCAGATTCCTGTTATTATAGTTGGGAAAGTCTGACGTAAAGATAGAATACAGCGTTGGTGCGAGTACACTGCCTTGAGGTACACCAGCTTCGATTTTTTTTTTTAACGATTTTTTCCCATTGATTTTTACACAGAATGTTCTGTTAGTGAGGTATGATTTTATTATGTGTATAATCCAGGGTGGGAAATCATGTGCTATTAGCTTGTAGATAATTGCCTCATGTGGGCATTTATCGAATGCTTTTGCCACATCCAGAAATATGGCTGCTGTGTGTTCCTCTTTTATAATTCCTTCAGCACATTTTTCAGTTATTCTAGAGAGTTGGTGCACCGTGGAGTGTTTATCTCTAAAACCTCCTTGAGTAAATGGAATTACTGGGAATTCCTCACAGAATTGTTGCATTCTAATAAAAATTATTTTTTCAAAGATTTTTCCCATGGTTGGGAGCAACGAAATCGGTCTGTGATTTTCAGGAATTGCCGGGTTTTTGCCTGGCTTGGGTAAAAGTATTACCTCTGCTGTCTTCCAAATATCAGGGAAGTAGTTTATTTTAATGGCACAATTGTATATTTTAGTAAGGGTTTGCACATATTCTTCCGGTAATGTTTTCATAATTTTATTATTTATGCCATCATTGCCTGGTGCCTTTTTATTTTTAAGATTATTAATATGAAACCTAACTTCCCTTTCACTGATGGGTAGTGGTTTTTCAAAGTCAGGAGGAACAAAAAAATTTTTTTGGCCCTTAAAAGGCCTTTTTTTATTTCTTATCTTTTCAGTTTCTGGCGTTCCGGACCCGCGAGAGGTCGTAGCACCTTTAACTTGTCTATCGGACGTAAAAGAGGCCGTAGCATTTTGTACTTTTGGCTGTTGTTTTCTTTGCCTTGTGCTTCTATTTTTTTTAAAAGAGACTTTCTGTTTGCTTTTAATTGGGGATGTTAATACAGGTTTTTTTTTACTAGTAAATTCTTCATAGAGTTGTGCACTTTGGGCGATGACTCTAGAATTTTCTACATCCTCCGCGTGTCTAAAATAAGTATTCAGGGCCTTTTTCATTTTAATGGCTACATCAGTGTCAGGGATGTCATTTATTTTAAACTGTTTTTCTAGTGAGTTTGCAAAAATTTCTGCTTTTTCTTCGTCAGTTCTAACTACCGTCCCATCTTCTTTTTGAAGGGGTGGGAGTAATTTGACATTTTTATTTTGCAAGCTCGACGTAAGATTCCATAGAGTCATTTTGTTTTTTTTATCCGAATTTTCAGAGTAGTCAATATGGTTGGTTGGTTGGTTGTTGGATTTTATTGGCGCAAGGGCCAGGCTTGGCCAAAGAGCGCCAGACAAAGAACTATCAGCCACAGATTTTTAAAAACGTGGAAAATGATCAAGAACAGACAGGCCCGGTAAAAGCCGAAAAAGAGCATGATGAAAGCTGTGAAGACAAGGTAGTTAAGTAGGTTTATAAGAAAAATTTATTGATTCACTATTATAATTATAACTTCCTTTTTTTTTTTTTTTTTTTTTTTTTTTTTTTTTTTTAGACACAACTACACAAAGGATGAGTCACTCTCCTCCCCCACACTCCTCTGCAATGCTGGCAGAGGGCGGGGACGAACTGTCACTCTCTCCCCCCATGGTCCTCTGCAATGTTGTTTGAGGCTGGGGACGAACTGTCACTCTCCTCCCCCCCATGTTCCTCTATAATGTTGGTTGAGGGTGGGGACCGCGCTGAGTCCGAGACAGCTGCAAAGTCGGCCATGATGGCCGCGACATGTGGATGGACACTGCACACCTTAGAGGATTGAGGGCCGGCTCTCCAGCACGTGCAGGCCTTCCGCTGGGAACTGGAAGAGTCGGTCGTCTTCAAAAGAGAAGGCGCAGACTCAGCTGGTCGAATAAGCTGGAGCTCGGTGAAATCCACCTGTGTCGCTTGTTCAACTGTAGATCGCTTGGCAAGTGCGGCGAGAGCTACAGGGCGCGGAACAAAGGGCTGCACGGGTGGTGGCTGAGACTGAACAACTGCGGCAAAACTACGCTGTCGGGTGTTGGGAATACCCAACTTGGCTTTGGCAGCAGGGTACGAGAGGCCGTCCAGGGTCTTGAGGCGCTGGATTGCCATCTCGTCCTTCCATTTCATACAGGTGCGGGAGTAAGCCGCATGGGCCTCACCACAGTTAACACAGGAGGCCGCAGAAGTGCAACCTTCCCCGTCATGTTCACTGGAGCCACAATTTGCGCAACGAGCGGAACTCTTACAAAAACGTTGTGAATGCCCGTATGCCTCTGGCACCTGAAACAGCGCAGAGGACTGGGAATGTACGGGCGAACTCCACAGACCAAGTAGCCAGCCTTGATTTCGGTCGGAACCTTCGGGGAGTTAAAAGTCAAGATAACATTTTTAGACTTAATTAAAGAACCATCGCGCCGAAACATCATACGGCGCGCAGCAATAACACCTTGATCTGCAAGTTCAGTCACCAATTCTTCTTCACTGCATGGCAAGAGATCAAATTCCGAAATAACACCCCGAGAGGTGTTAAGAAACGGTGAGGTGCCACTTTGACAGGAATGCCTTGAAGACTAGTAAGGAGCAAAAGAGTGTTACTCTGAGAAACACTGCAAGTTTGAACAAGCAGGTCCCCAGAGCGAAGCTTCCTCACAGACTTCAAGGGGCCAACCGCAGCGTCCAAAGCTTTAGAAATAAAAAATGGAGATCTGGTGGACAGTCTCTCATTCGGATCGATGGATTCTACAAGTAAGTGTGTAGCATGCGTAGTCACAGCAATCGAGGGGAGACGACGCTTCGGAGCGACTGGTACAGCAGCCGAAGAAGAGGTTCCACATTCTTGGTCAAGGTCTAAAGACCGTTTAAGGGTATGAGACTTGGTAGGTTGAGAAGACGGAGAGTCGGGTGCAACTATCATTTTTTCAGGTGACTTAAATTTGGAGTGTTTATGTTTGGGTTTACCCATGGAAAAAAGAAGGAAGATTCGTCTGCAGACTACTCCACCCACCACCGAGCCCTACAAGGGAGAACTGGAGGTCCGCAAGCCAAGAAAATGACGCTAGACACAGTTCTGGAGCTTATACGTTGCAGATATAGTCCGTTGGCTGTGATCACACGCACTCGGCGGACACTTCGGCCTCCTGGTACCGTCATGCCAACGCCTTTGGCATGATCCCACAGCCCCCGGGCTCACCCTGCCGTGCCATACGACAAAAAAGCCGCTAAAGCCCGGTACACAACTTGGTACATGACTTCTGACTAGAGGTGGGTTAGTCTCTAGCCTCCCGTTTACAGCGAAGCCGGGGTCGAAGAGGAGTGTTGGTACACAGGAGGCACTTATCCAGTCTCCTGCGACCTCAGCCGCCAGACATCCCATTTCCGCCTCACGGGTCTCCGCACGCGGCAAACATGCAGGTAGGTCTAGCACCCAAACCAGTTAAAAGGAAAAAAGAAATCCAAAGAATACAAATCCTGGAAGGGAACCTAAACGGAATCTCAGCAACCTACGAACTGAGCGGTTAATATAATACAGTTAGTGGTGGAGGGTAAGAAAACCACAAGACCGGGGTGTTAGTACACAACGTGGTAGAGATTAGGTAGAGAATACAACACGGGCAACTAGCCAGTGGAGAAAATAAATAAAAACGAAAATGCGAGACACAAGACCAGCTCGGGAACGTGGGGACGCGACTCCCCAACAGCTGGATGAACAGCCGTCCCTGCAAACACCAACAGCACCAAAATAAGAAAAAACAAGCTGTGGCATGACATCAGATGTTGATAAGTCACAAGGTCAGCTCGGGCCGTGGGGGCGCCGCTCCGTAGTCAATATGAGCCTCCTCTAATACTTGACCCCATGACCCATTCTCGAATTTTCTGATTTCTCTTTTAATTTGTCTATTTATGCAGCAATAAAGGTCATAGAACGTTTTATTTCTTGTTCTTTGCCACTTGCTTCGGTACCTATTTTTTTCTTTTATAAGTTCCAAAATTTCTTTGGGTAAATAGTACGGATTTTTTTCTCTTTAGCAGGAGTTTGACATTCTTCCATAATTTTTTTAATGGCGAGGTTAAAGAGTTTAATAGCTGTGTCAGTTTCTTCTTTGCTATTACAGTCTCCAATTACTGGGGGTGGCACTAGTTTAATTTTCCCTTCAAATTGCTTGAAGTTAGTGACCATTTTGGGTGCTACCTTCACAGTTTTGTCAGTATAAAGCTGGAGGTGAACTGGATTGTGGTCAGAGGAGAGTGCCGCCTCAGTATGAATTTCAAAGTAATATTTATTATTCTTCAGGAGTGCAAAATCTAGTATATTGCTAGTTCCTCTGAGCGCCGTTCGTGTGGGTTCAGATGGCGCCCCCAAGTCAATGTTTTGATTTAAAAGATATCTGAAAATATTGTTCCCACTTTTATTAGCTCTTGGGCAGTGCCAATAGCGGTGTTTACTATTAAAATCTCCCGCAATGACCGTAGGAATATTTTCCTCGAAAAGCTTATCTAGAGCTTCCCTGGTAATAGTGTGTTTGGGATGATTGTATAGTGCCGTAAATTTAATCGGGTTATTTTTTGTTTGAATAATAACCGAGTGCGCTTCCATGCCATCCTCTGTGTTGCATATCGCTTCACTTTGCTCTAGTTTATCTTTCACTGCGATCAAAATTCCCCCACTTTGGGAGGTTTTGTCTTTTCTGTAAACCTTGTAGTTGGGAATTTTGAATTTAATTCTGTCCGTTAGCCAGGATTCATTAATTAGCGCAATATCAATTTTTTTGTATTTTAGGTAGGCTAAGAATTCTCTATGCTGCCTTTTGATGCCTTGCGCATTCCAAATTAATATGTTAAGTCCATTTGTTTCAGAGGAAAGAAATTCGTCCTCGGTTTTTTTTTCATCATTTTTTACTGTATCAATTTTATTTATATTGCTGTTAATTTCGATAACTTGGTCAGAATTACAATTGATTGCTTCCTTGCTTTTGACCAGTTTGGCAGCTAATTCTGCTATTTGATTGATGGTCCATTCACCATTTTTTTGTTTTTTATCGGTTTCTCCATTTATTTTTTTTTTCCGTAAGTTTCTCACTCGTGGACATTCCTTTAACTTTTTTAATTAATAGGTCAAATTTGCTTTCTTCCTCAGAGAATGAGGGAAAGGTTTCACTAAGAGGGCGTTTTTCTTCCTCAGAGAAGGAGGAAAATGAACGGCCCTTAAAAATGCCGTTGTTTTTTTCCCCCTTCCTCAGAGAAAGAGGAAAATGAACGGCCCCTAAATATGCCGTTGTTTTTTTCTTCATCGTTGTTATTAGCATACTGCAATTGAGCCTCTTCATTACAGTTATTTTTTTCTGCCTCTTTAATTTCTTTGCTAAGCCTGCCAGCGAAATATTTTGGTTTTTCCACGGTTGGAGTAACCAGTTTTTTTGCTTATGCGTAGCATTTTCATCTATATTTTTATCAACATCAACAATTAATTTCTCTATCACTTTTGTGTTTTGGAATTTTTTTTTGCGATATTTTTTTATTTCTTCTTGGGGCACAGAATTCTGTATCAGGCCCTTAAAAGGGCCTTTTTTTTTTCTCGCCTAGATATTTGTCAACATCGGCAATCAATTTCTCTGTCACATTTGTGTTGTGGAAATTTTTGCGATGTTTTTCAATCCTTTCTTTTAGCACAGAGTTCTGTACATTGCTTTTAGGGACAACTCTTTTTTTTTCTCTGTGTAATAAATTAATATTACGCAGGTATTTGTTTGTGTCATTTTTCATTAATTCTGTGTCATTTACAGCATTCTTTATTTTTGAGCTTAACTTATGCTCATAAGATGACTGAGGTTGTTCTTTTATTTCAACCCTTTTTGTGTTTTGTATTTGCACAGTAACTTTATTGAAAAAAGTACTCGGCCCCAAAAAGGGCCTTTTTTTTTTTTTTTTTTCATTGCAAAAGCCTGACGCCGAAGCTGTCTCAGGTCTGTTTTCTATAAAACCTTCCTCTTGGGTAAGGTTGTCCGGAATTTTCTCGGACTTTTCATAAATCATATCTGGTATTTTCTCAGATATTCCATCGCCCGGGCATCCCACCGGTGTTTTATTGAAATCTGAAAATTTTACAAATATCCCATCGCCCGGGCATCTCTCCGGTGTTTTAATGATATCTGAGATTTTATCAGATATCCCATCGCCCGAGCATCTCTTCGGTGTTTTAATGATATTTGTAATTTTTTCAGAAATCCCATCGCCCGGGCATCTCACCGGTGTTTTTTTCATATCTGATATTTTCTCAGATATTATGTCTGGAATTGGCACAGACATACAAGAGTCATCGACAACTTTTTTGTCAGATGACGTGCCTAGAATTTTCTGACGCACAGAATAAGAAAGTTTTTTACCTACCAATCTTCTTCTTGTTCTTTTTTGGATACTATTACAAAGTTCCGGCGGAAGGTTCTTAATTCTTCTAGATCTTCTTGGATCTGGCTTTTCAGTTGACTCAGGATTTCCCGTGAAAGTAGATGTGGAACGGGAAACGGCATCGCTTTTCTTGGCGTCAGGCTTTTGCTCTACAACATTAGAACTTGAAATTCTCTTAATTTTTTTGGATGGGCTTGAAGCTGAAACGAAGAGAAGTGGATTCGAGAAAATTTTAATTGAGCTTTGAAAAAAGCTTAACAACTAAAAGATCCCCTAACCGGACTGATTCGGATAGACTGGTAACCCAGAAACTATCTAATCGCAGAACAAGACGAACGGCCGACGACGACGAAAAGCTTGCACTAAAGTTCACTCGCAGGAGCTCACACGATGTGCGACCTTCCTGCCCGGAATCCAAAGGGCAACTGATAATGATAATGGTTAAATCTCTTCTTCCATTTAGAAATTCATATATGATATTTTTCTTATTTATTACTAAACGTCAGTTTATTTTTTCAGTTAAATTACACAGTACCCCAATTTTCATTCTGGTATTCACATTGTACATTACATTGTTTTTTCAGTGGCATCAACAGAAATACCCATCAGTCAGATCACTATTCGCTCCTCCGGAATAAGGTTCAAAACCATTGTTCAACTGAACCGAACATTAAAAAATGTTTGTTTTGGAGTTAAACCCTAAAAACAGGCCTGATTCCTTCAGTACACAATACATAATAGTACTTCCATGATTTCGTTACGTAACAAAGATTATTTGAATAAAACTCAGAAACCTAAGTTACGACATCTAGTTCACTAAAAGACTAAAGGACATAAGAGAGCAGACATACTTCATATTATCAAAATCTTACGCCTTTCCGCAATGGGCTAACAGACAGCAGGCAGCCTGCAAGATTATTGTCGAGCACAACTATGCCCTTTACGGAAGTTCTTTAAAGAAACTTTAAGAAAATTACTGGAACTGAAAGGGTCTTTAGTAATGTAAAGTGTCTCCGTATAGCGAAATATTTTTTTTGAACGAAAAGGTTTGCCTCCTCGTGAATGTGATGTTGATTAACTTGCAGACAATTCAAATACAAGGAGGCTGTATTTGGAGAAATTCGCCAAGCGCGGAACTTGCCCCCACCCCTCCTCGAAAATTTTTAATTTTCTTATTTTCTTGTTAAAATATGACTTGCATTAGAAAAATATACAGTTTTTTCAATAAAAATGCATCAACTTACATTAGAAAAAACAATTTCATTCTTTTTCTATTTCTCATTGACTTCTTTTGTTCTGGTGGATTTAAAGAAACTTCCAATTTTTCGTCACCACTCAGAAAAAAATTTCTGTATGCGCCCCAACTTTGGTATTTATTATATTATCCCTGGAACGAACAGTTTAGAAGATTTAAAAATATTCGCATGGAATACGTCTGTCTCACTATCCTACAGAAAACCTATCTTTACAGAAAAGTGTTGCTCATAATATCCCGAATAAATATTTTATGAACTGAAGGACCTCCAATAGCTTGGAAAAACATGCGTAATCCCAAAAAGGAGTTATTTTGTGATAAGAAAAGTACAGAACCTACATTTATGGAACACATACAAACCCTGTTAAAACGACAGTGTGCATTAGCAAATACAATGATTATTTTAAATGATGATGTTGTTTATTGTGTGTATTTTGATTTTTCCAGATTAAATTTTCCAGTTTACTTTCGCAAAAGGGATATAATTACGTTAGGCGTTTAAAAGCATTGCAAGTAGTTTTTACTCCGACAGCGAAAGAAAATTATGACATTCCTTTTGTTAAAAACTGGTGATTCATCATTGGAAATTTTAGAATGGTATTGCTTTAAAGTTTGCTAACACTTTAACTTCGATTTTCCAGAATTCATATGAAATTCAGAATAAATTTCTACAGATAGCTTGTCGTTCTCATGCACACTGAGTACGTGATATGAACACAATTTTTCATTTTCACAGCAGACTTGATTTCAAATGATAATGCATTACTTAGAATTTGATAATTTGTGAAATATTAATCAGTCCTAAATTCCTTCAATTTTAAACATCCCGTTTGTTTAAATATGTTGGTATGCCCCTCCTTACACGGAAGCAGTGTTTCACACTATGTTCTTTCAAAAAAGTATGTATATATTAAAAATTTGAGCAACCGCACTTCTCGTTTGAAAAACAAAAAAAAATGAATTACCCTGTGAATTAAGTACTTAGACGTTTGCAAATTTCTCGGTGAGAGCCTTTTCACAAATGCGACTAAACTCTCAAAGCACACAGATGAGCATTTTCTTAAATCTTAAGGAATGGAATATTAAGAGATTCGTTATTTTTCTGTCGATAATTAGGTTAACGAAATAGTTATGCCACAGGTTCTTTTTTTTTCTTTTTTTTTTTGTTTCTAATTGCAGTCGGGAAAATAGAGGACACAAATATAAGGGCAAGTGTTTCTTGGCAGAAGCTTTGTGGATGTTAAGCCCTTGTTTACCAAATAAATTTAATCCTAGGCCAAGCGGCAACAACGGCACGCCTCAGAGGAATTTCTGGTGTTCATTATGAATAACATAGAAATCTCGTATGGCAACCACATGATCTAACGGATATTGGTGTATTTGTCCGATGAATAGATATACTAACTTTAGTTATGGTGATTGTTTTGCCAGCCAAAGGTTTCTTTTACAAGAGTTTATAATATATAAGAAATAGTAAAGAGGTAATATGATAAAGCAATATAACACGCGAAACTATTAGTAACAGTGGGCGTTCATTATGACATTAAGGACCCATTGAAATTTAAAAGACCTAAATTTATTCTGGAAAACTTACCGGAAAAGAATACTTTAAAAACTGTCGCAAGAAGCCAAGCACCTAACTGGGACTATCAGTCAAACTCCCACTACTGATTTTTTTTTTTTTTTTTTGGCATGTGAACAAAAAAATTCAATGGGTATTCGAAAAAAGCGAAAATGTTGAAATTATTTCCAGTTTCGAAACATGGAAACTTCAGGTACCCCTTGCTTTCGCAAAACCATTTTCGCAACGTGCGGGCAATTATAGGTAAAAATATAAAGGCCCTTTCCAGGGCATTTTGGCGAAATATTGGACATGTTTATCGCTGTATATCTTCGGTGTGCTTCATTTATTTTAATGTTTTAGGCTCCTTCCTTCCTTCTCTGGTTCTTTCTCACATTCCTGCTTCCTCAGTCTGTGTTCTCTGAGATCAAAGATTCTGGTATAGCATGTCGGTAAGCTTACAAGTTCTGTTCTTAACCGGATACCTTATACTCTTAAAACTCAATTTTTTTTCCCAAACGTCTTTTTATAATCTTTCCTATCAAGGCACCCTGCTCTCACTCTTATTTTTCTTTGTTTTCAGTTGTTCCAAGAGTCACAGTGGATTGCAGACTGAATGCACACTGAACCTTTTTTAGGAATTCCTCGTTTCGTTTCATACAATCAGGCAGGTTAGAAATGTCGTCGTCTTTGTTTCATACAATCAGACAGCTTAGCCCAATCGTTTATCCTACCAGCTGAGACGAATACGAGAACCGTCACTAAATACAACATGGTTTTCATTGTCAGGCTGCCTTATTTCTGGTACGGAATCAATTCAACATTGCTATTCAATAAGCTGTAGTTGCTGGCAGTCGTCACGCAGGTTGGTGCGATCGCAACACTTCCCCATCCGATTTGTGATTCAAAGTCTGGGTCGATTGGAGGATTTGCATTGCTCCATATACAACTCATCGAATTTCTTCCACTGTGGGTTGTGAATTTGCTACCGCTTGCCGTCTAATGTGGCAATCGAAATTCCGTTTTCGTGCAGCAGTTCCACTAAGGCGACCCAAGTTACTTTCCTCCAACTATCGTTGCTACATTCAGCCAAATTTGATTCATCCCAAAAAATTTCCGCCACGATTAGATGATTGAAGCGCCAGTCGTTCCTACTCCTAAGATCAAGCTGCTGTCTAAAGATTCCATGCTGTTGAATTATTCGGTATAATATCGCCTACGCGCTATCACTCTTTACATCTGCTTTCGCATCCGAGATAGCCATATTACTGGTGCAGAAGCCCTAGTGAGGATGTTCAATCTTAGATACGGCGGTTCGTTATGCCCTCTATCTTCCTCACGTACCACATGACGGGTTCGCAAATGCAATGTCTAATACAACCCCTCTCTCGACACATACCCACCGATTAGTATGACGTTCCTTTAAATGCTTTCTGTTATGTCTTTTCTATGTTGAGCAGAGTAATTTGTCTTTTTCGTATTTGTGAAGAATTATTTCTTCAGGGAGAGGCGTTTCCCATACTGATACATGACCTATTCATTTCGTAAAAAACATTTCCACCGTTAGTCAGAAATTACACAGAATAGGTATAAGCTTGTTTGTAGCATAGCAAACAGGTAGAGCTATCTGGCAGAAATATGAGTTGCCCCAAGAGAAAGGGGAAATATGCATGCTCATTGGTTTACCTGGAATAAATGTTTCGGTAACAATGTTGTGTTTATGATGTTGAGAAACGCTTCTCAAAAGCTACGTCCATGCCTTACCGCCGAGAGGAGCTGGCATTTATTTATATATTTATTTATTTATTTTGGGAAAAGACATTGGCGTGAACCTGATGATTGAATATTGCGTTTTTTAAACCTCTCATTTTCCAAATCTGATCGTTTATATTAGGATAATCCGGTACGTAAAAGTTCTACTTCTGCATAGAAATCGGCTTGTGTTTTATTATATATATATGGAAATTGTGCCTTTATAAGGTAACAGAAACTCAAGCTCTACTTTTGAGTTAACTACATGCGGAATCACTTACACGTAAACATTTTCCAAAGCCATGGACATGCGTTCGTGGGGAATACGAACGAATGTCGATGTCTGTTCAATTTTTTTTCATTGCTGCTCTCAAAATTACTGAAGATACTAAATGACAGGAACACATAATTCACAACAAAAATTTATCATGGATGGTGAGATGGTACTTTATGTGTAAATTGAAATTACAAATAAATTTGAATGCAAAATTACTGCAGAGGAGAAATGCAAGTCATTATTGTAACGTACAGGATATCAAAGTGTAATGTAATTCATTGTATGGTAATTTATTTTGAATAGCGTAATTACCACCAAATACATATGTATTTAGGGTGTTTTTTGAAAAGTGCAATACTCTGTGTTGCATAATGATTTCACAATTTGCACGGAACTGAATCTTTTATTGATATATAAAGGCATTATTGATCAGTTCATAAAAAAACACCTTGAGAAAGTTATCTTTTAATACTCAAAATAAATTATTATTTTTAGTATTTCATATGAAAAAAGTTAAAAATAAATCTGGCGTCCTTTGAAGTCCCGTTTCACCATATGTGCAAAGCACTTCTAACTTCAAGACATCCTCTATAGTGATCTGAATCATTTATTGTATTTTAAGTTTCTTGATCAAAGGATTTCGTTTGATTATGAGCGTTTTGGCAGACCTGAATTATTACTCTCCGGGAATGCTGAAGATTTTCTCCAAATTGTAAAAAAAATTTACATCAAGTTACGTGGATTCTCTGAAACGTCAAATGAATGGAATGGTACGAAAAGCAAAAACCTAAAAAAAACGTACTAATAAAGATTGAATGTTAACAAAGTACACATCGAATTTCTAAAAACTTCACCAAAACCTTTAACAAAAGTATTAGAGTAATAATATGTGTATAAAACTGCAATTTACAATGGTTATCTGAAGAACAAGATTATCTGTAGTTTTCAAAAATTATCGTTTTTCCAAGATCATCGGTATACTATTTGTAGACTGCCTGTAATGGTGTACGTTATAATCGTACAGAACTCCATTTCTAATTTTGTCGTGTGCATCTCATTCGTTATAGTAGAAAATTTTAAAATGTTATTTAAAATATTGGGGTACGAATTGTCTCACTCTCTTTTTAAGGATATCCAGGATTCCATTAAAATGACATTGAAGCAATTCGTACCTCAAGGAAGAAAATACACTGGCGGAAAGTGAAAAAAGAACACCAAGAAGGAATTGGCGGACGATCATAAAATCTACATTTGTTAATGGGGTCGAGTTTACGTGGGTGTTATGTTCATTTCAGGACCAACCGGTTAGCGCTTACGCCGCAGCACGGCATAATATGCAAATTATCGTCGGTGGTATTTAAGGAGTACCGCGAAGTGAATGTAATCAGTCTTCGGCGTACGGACACGTGCGAAGACCCTGAAGAAGCTGCAATGCCTGAACATGGAAGACGTGTACATTTTCAGCAGTTATCGGACTTTAAGCGAGGTTGTCTAGTCGGACTCCGCGAGGCCAGGTGGTCGTATCGCCATATTGCGGAGCGAATTGGACGGGAAGTGACGGTGGTGGTACGATGGTGGCGTACATGGTCCGAGGAACATTCCCACACAAGAAGACGTGTAACCGGGAGTCACAGATGGAATGATGAGCGGACCGATCGACGCATAAAAAGTGCGGCGTTGTCATGCAGAACATCCACTGCTACGCAAACCGATCTGCCGTTGCACATGAGGTGACTGGCGAACAATCCGCAACCATCTACTAGATGCAGGACTACGTGCACGTGTGCCTCTGGCATGTGTACCTCTGACTCCAGACCACTGTCAGGAACGGCTGCAGTGGTGTCGCCAACTTCTGCACTGGAGAATGCAATGTCTATCTGTCGTGTTCAGCGATGAAAGCAGATTCTGCTTGGGAGCCTCCGATGGCCGTATGCGTGTCCGCAGACGCACAGGGGAGCGTCTCCACCCTTCTTGCATCCGCCAGCGACACACAAGGCGTACACCTGGTCTCCTGGTGTGGGGAGCGATCAGCTATCACTCCCGTACACAACTAGTGTTGGTACCGGGTACGTTAAACAGCACCTCCTACATCAACAACATCATTCAGCCCGTTGTTGTGCCATTTGTAAGGCCGGTCCATTGTAGTGTTTTCCAGCAAGATAACGAACGCCCACACACGGCACGTGCAGCGCAACATGCACTTCAGAATGTGAGACAACTTCCATGGCCTGCACGTTCACCGGATTTGTCCCCCTTTGAGCACGTTTAGGATTTTATGGGACAACGACTTCTCCGGTCTCCACGGCCAGCCACGACCATCTCCGATTTACGCGTCCAGGTTGAGGATGCTTGGAACGCAATACCCCAAACTTACATCCAACATCTGTACGACAGACTCCATACCTGAATTTCACAGTGTGACGCAGTTCATGGCGGTTCAACCTCGTACTAACCATGTTACATGGAAATGTTATTTTTCTGTTTACCAGAAAATAAAGCTGTATTTTGCCATAATGTTTTGATCACGTTATCCTCTGTATTCCGTTATTATGCTGTATAAATTTCGTTGGTATCAGACGTCTCCTTCTTGGTGTTATTTTTTCATTTTCCGCCAGTGTATGATGAGAATGAATCCTATATTTTTGTTTCTTTCAAATACTGCTATTACCTATGCTGAACTGTGATCTGGTTTGATAATATAGTGTGTGTGAGCGTTTTACCACTTGCAGATAAATAAATCTAGGATCACGCAAGGCATTCTTTTTATAAATATCAATGTATAATCATCCGCTGTCAACTGCGAGAGAAGTTGCTCTCTATTTTCTTTTTTAACAAGTGTAAATTCGGAACACTTTTGCAAACAAGTGTGAATTCTTTGCTTCCATTTAAAGTTTAAAGACATTTTTTGGAATTTCTGCTGTCGTACGGAATTCTTGACTGAATGAAAACAAAATGGAAAACAATGCATATTTGTTATCTGAACAAGACGGTTACAATTTTAATCCATTTATTTAATTTAAAGAGAAATTTATGGTTAATCGAAAAGGTTAATTGTATAAAAGTATGTAGATTCTTAGAGTGAAAATTGAAATGTCACTTTTAAAATCAGGAGCACTTTCCGTGTAAAGAATCAGTTTGCTTCACAGTTAACATGGTTTTTGAAAAACACCTTCTTGCGTCTTAAAATTAGTTGCGCTCTTTGTGAAAAATTACTTCAAAGATATATTATAACTTTCAAAGGAAATCTTACAAGTTTCAGTAAAATTTCGTAAAAATAATGTAATTTAAAGCCATCACTTACTTTTCTTTAACAAATCCATTAACATTCTGTTCAAAACGGCGTAAAGCAGATCTCATAACGAAATTATTTCCATATTTAGCAGTTTCTAAAACTGATGGAAATATTAATTGCCTCTGTGGGATAAAAAAACAATTTCTACTGTACAGACCATTAAATGTATCAAACAAAAAATTATTGATTTTTTTTAAATATTTTAAACCCCAAAAGGTATAATGCGAGAAGACAAGGATTAATTGCTGAAAGATTTGATGGACTATAAAATTTGACAAACAAGCCAAGAAATTAAAAATCGGTCGCATGTGGGTTCTCTATTATGGTGTAGTTTTAGAGTAAAACTACACCAGTTGCGCTACCCAGAAACTTCCGAAATCAACAACTGTCTAGAAGAAATTTCGCCTTGCTTGGGCAACTCAGAGCGGTCGAATATTATGATCAGAGGAATCCAGATTGTGATTGAATTCCAATGACAGTCGCTCTAGAGCACTGCAGAACGCCGCTGGAGAAGCATTTAATCCAGAATGTGTCCAGAGAGCTCTTATAAAAATAGGTGGAATTGTTCTTGTCTCCGTGATGCATTTCAGGTAACGGAGTTGGTCCATTTTTTCCGGTGTCGAATCATACGAAACCTGTATATTATGTGACACTTTTAAATAATACGTTATTGCGAATTGTCCAGATTTTGAAAAAAGGAGGAAACATAGTGGTATATGTGTATCAAGGTAACTCTCGTGTCCATCGAGATACAATTGTTCTGGATTGGTCTGAAGAACATGAAAGAGATGTTTTATATCTCAATCGGCCTTCAAATTCAACATATTTAAAATCGATTGCAAATATCAGGGACATCTTAAAAAGGGCCATGAAGTATAAAATATAAAGCTCTGCAAATTTAGAGGAATTACTGGATCTTTTGAGCATGAAGTGAAATAAACTTTATATGCATGTGATGAGGAGCAAAACTAATTCTGTAAGTAAAGCAGGAGGTAATATGACTGTAAAGTTTACCATCCGTGGTTCTGTGTTGATATCTGCCACCCATTACAACTTTTATAAAGAAATCACAATTAAGCTATAAAAGGGAAAAAATCTCGTTTACATAGCAAATAGTTAGAACTTCGAATTTCTTGTGATCTTCAACACCACGCGTTGTAAGAAAATATTAATTGCAGGGAAAGCAACTCGCTTGAGCAGAATTTAAGCATGAGATATCCAACATCCTCAGAATTGATTTCTACTTCCGCATTTAATTATTTCTTTTTGTAAATTTTATACTGAAAATTGTCTGACCTAATGTTATATAAGAAATAAAAGCTAATATGGATGTTACATTTCACTGAAAGAAAAGGTTTTAATGCAGAAAAGTAACTCACGGCTATGAGAACGTCAATTTTCTTCATTTGACACAATTTACTAGAACGAATATTTTGTTTTTCTTATTTACATGGTAATGATATGTTATTATGGGTAATTTCTGTTATCTGATTAACATAAAAGATGAAGATTCGCATTGATTAGCTGTGACACTGCAAAACATCCATTGCATCATAGCGTCGACAAAAATTCCTCTTCCAGGAACGGATACAGGTTAGTCCAAAGCACTATTTTTTTCGCATGGTACATCTCATGTTGTGGTTCTTTCCACAGCTAAAAGCACTGAACATGGATGTTATATATTCATGGATTATTTTACATTTACCGAGATTTTACATACTGAGTTATAAATAATCCACCAGATCATATGTAGAGGATTTTAGGAAAAGAGAGTATGACCCCAGGTTTAAGCAACCCTTAGGAATAGGAAGCTAGAGGATTTGAGCTAGAGTGCCTGATGGGAAAGTGACACGGAAGAGAGGTAAAAGAGGAAGGTAGACGCCTTTATTTGCTACCGGAAGACCAACGGCAGCAGTGACACCTGGTGGGCCGTTAAAAATTGTTGCACGATGCGTGCCACGTGCGGGCCCGCATTGTCCTGTTGAAACGTGGCCGCTGGCAAGTCCTGCAAGAAAGGGAGGAATACAGGCTCTAAAACGCCGGAGATGTAGCGATGGCTGTTGAGTGTACCCGCGATGCGTAATAGAGGGGTGTGGGTTTCATATCCAATTGCGCCCTAAACCATAACGCCAGGCGACGGACCGGTATGGCGATGCATAATTCAGGCGTCATACAGTCTCTCGCCGCGGTGCAGCCACACGCGGATCCGACCTTAGTGGTGTTGCAGGCAGAAGTGGAATATGTCGGAGAAGACAATGTCGTGCCATTCCGTAGACCAGGTGCGGCGTTCAACGACCCACTGCCTCCGCACTCGCTGGCGGCGTAATGTCAATGGTAATCGGAGGAATGGGCGCCTTGCAATAAGTCCCCGCTCCTGCAGACGATGTTGAACGGTACGTGCTGACACAGGTTGTTGCGCAACACACCCTAATTCCTGCGCTAACGTTTGTGATGTGGCGGTGCGAGCCGTCAATGCCCGCCGCACAACATGCTGGTCCTCTCGTTCGGTAGTGTGCCGCCGCTGCAGCAATCGCTCTCGTCGGTCCGTCCGTCCCTCCTGCAACCACTGAATCCATATTCGCCTTACTGTGGCTGGATGTCGTCGCACAAGGGCGCCGATGTCTCGGTACCGTAAACCGCTGTCGCCATGAGCCACTATACGTCCTCTGTCGAACGCCGAAACGTGCTGGAATGACTCCCGTATTCTGCGAATAGGCATTAAGAAGCTTCCCACGTACAGGTCCGGCAGCACAACACTCTTCGGCTACTTTCACCCCGCCTTATGTTCACCCTTCTTATAGTGCTTCTCACTGGCGTGCCGGGTGCACATGATTTGCATATGCCCTGCAAGTCTAATCGTTTGCATGTCCTCTCGCGGGCAACGTATGCTGCGAATTTGAGGCCAATCGGATGCTTTCTTGCTAATGTTGCATTTTGGGTGGCCAGCAGTGTATATGAAATATTAATATAATTGCTTTCTGAAATACAACTGCAAGAAAATATTTATTTCTGCTTTTCTAAGTAAGGCATATTTTCTAAAGCAATTCCTTAACTCATTCCAAAAAATATCATAATATAGGATAAATCATGACTTACAATGCATAGGGAGATCAGTGAGACCACAAACATAAGGAACCACATTTTTTACAATAAAAAACTTCCGCTTTTTTGTAAATTTGTGAATTGATTTTCCAACCGAATTTCCTATGACCGTGTATTTTTGAAAGTTTATTTATATGAAGAGTGTTTGGCACATTACATTCAATGGAAGCCAAAAACACTTCGTTTTGCAATTCTGTTTCGCTCACAATCTACGAATATGGCAAAAATGATAGAAAAGTGATGCCTAATTCTTAGGTATAGTAATATTATTTCATAACTTTCCAGTAGAAAAAAAATGTACCAAACAAGATTAACAGACAGGAAGAAAATTTACGAAATACAGAATAAATTTACGCTAACCGTTAAAAGTCACACATCATTTAAAATAAGCAGTACATTTCGTAATCAATAAAATGCTTTACAAAAAAACAGAAAAAATTCCATCAGTATGTTTTAATCGAACTGAAATAATCGGAAAATCATCCACATATACAGTATATTGCACTTATTCCGCTCACAAGTGGCACAAAGTTTCGTTCCTAAATATCGTATATTTTTAAAGAATGGTCATCATAACAGAAAGTATATCCAAAGCTAGAAGGTTAAGAGTGCAACTGTTGCAAGGCAAATGAGCGAAAAGTGAGGTATTGTGCCGGAAAGAAAGTATTGTCTGATGACGAAGTGCCGGAAGTCCAAGTCCCGTCCTCGGCGCACATTGGTTATTCAGATTCCGCAGTACACCGGCAACATATCAGCAGGTACGTGGCTTAAGTCAGTAGCAGTTAGCTGTCAGAAGGCGAAGAGTGTAAGTCCCATCCAACATTGAAGTGAACAAAAAGCACATTCGCCATTCAATGCTATATAAGTTTCTTCGGGCTAGCATACCTCTAGCGCTGTAAGGAACATTACGCTTGGGCACCTCTATGTCATATCACATCGTAAGTGTTGCTGTTGGTTCGAACGGTTTATTGAGGGAAATTGTAATCTTACAGACCGTCTCAAACGCGGAAGATTCCCACTGTGGATACGGACATGCAGAAAAACTTAGTGCAGGACAAGCCAGGTGTGCCCACGTACAGCTGGGAACTACTCACACGAGTATTATCACGCACCTGGGCCAAATTGGGAAAGATGAACGAGAGAGAAGTTTGGGTATTCTCCCAACTCACAGAAAACAAATCGCGTGAGTGCATGCGTTTCCCTGCTTGGGCGTGACTAAGTTGAACAGTTCTTGGATGCCATTGCGACAGGTGACGAGAAATGGATCCTGTATGCCAATATCAGCACCTACAGACAGTTGTTGAAATCAAAACACAAGCCAATGCCGACCCCTTAAGTCGGCTTACATCCACGTAAGGTCCTGATGTCTGTTTCGTGTCGTGGTTTTTGAGCTGCTGCCGGAAAACACCACTATCACCGCCGATGCATTATCCTGTCAACTCGACGATCAGCACGCATCACTGACGTTGAATCAAGCAGCACCCATTAACGCAAGGGATTTATACTATAAGGGGATGGAACGAGACAACACGCGAGTGACTTCTCACAAGATCAATTTTCGTGGGCTGTAACTGCTGCAGCACTCAGCGTTTTCCCTGACATTGGCCGAGGAGACTACTACCACTTTCGGTCGTTGAACCATTCCCTGGAGGAACAGCGGTTCAACAAACAATACGATGTCGAACGCGCACTTATAACGTGTTTGCGTCGTAGCGCACACAACTGTACATGGGCTGTATCCAAAAGCTTCCCAGATGATGGAAGAAGGCTGTGGCAAACGAAGGTGACTACATTTTGGATTGATTTGCACTTGTGTATACAGTAATTAACACTTTTCTGTTGGTGTGCATTTGCAGATATCAGTTTCTTCCCAACACAATGTTACAAATTATTAACAAACATGCAAAAAATAGCTATGATGGCGAATGTAATGTAACCTCAGAATAAAATTCACATGTACGTTAGGTCATGCAAGAGCTTGTATTGTTATCAATTTCACAGAAATTTCCTTTGTAGAAATATCACTTGCCGGTGCTGCTTAAATTCACTGATCATAGTCAGTTTTTCTCTTACTTTCACTATGCGGCAAATTCATCAGCAGTTTGAGCCAGCATATGCATTATTTTAAAAAAATCGTTAAATACTCCAGAAGCCACAGAAAATTAATCTAATGTATTATATGTTTTTCAACATATACTTCATGCCGTCGTGTAACATTGGAGTTTTCCTGGATCCCTATGGCTTAGATAAGAGCATATATAGTGAGAGACATTTCTCCTCCGTTTTTTTGTTCCACACGAAGAAATTGTAAATAAACACAATTCTAAAAGACATTGGGAAAAACTAGCTGTGTTAAACTAGCAAAAAGTGAGTAGTTGTAAGCTAAACACCTATGTAAATAATAACAATATCAGTTTTGTTCGCATAAAACAGTAAACAACTGGTTGCAGTCTTTCAGCACCTGTGGGTGCCTTCTTCAAGCTTAGACGTGGTTTAGGTACAAAGTTAGGAACCTAAATGAATGAACAGAAGCTTTTAAATATGCAGGTGAAATGTATATAAACGAGACAGCACCTAACCCTACGTACCGGAACTTTCCTATTTCATTCGGAACGCGTTTAAGAAGTTAGGACTTGGAGTTGGAATTTGCCACCCAAGGTCCATATCACAATACCTTCTTTCATCCGGAAGCCGCAGCATTTCGTTTGCTAACGCAGGTGTATATTTCATGCCGCTTAGATACCAAGATGGAACAACCAAATTTGAGATAGGTATGCCAGAGAGGTCTTTGGAATTCGATTGTCTGAACACAAAAGAGGCGCCTTCAACAATAAATCTTCCACTGCCCTATCTCGGGAGGTAATAACATTTTAAATGTACGCTAAGGCTAGTACGCTACCGCCAGGCATCTTATTTCGGAGAACAGTGCAGAAGTGTGTTTGCTTACTTACTTTCAGTTTTAGTCAATGTACATTAGTCACATTTTTTCAAGTAGAGAACAGGAATATTTATTTTGAATTGTTCATTGTTTTAAAATCAAGAAATATAAAATTGGCCAAGTTTTGGTACATGATATATATCTTCCTTACTAGAACTTCACGAGTAAAGAAAAAATCAAGCATGTGTGATGGGTATTCTGGAATTGGAGTTTTTTTTTCTTTAAAACTTAGTTATTTGTTAGTAAAGAAATTCTTGGTGCTCACGTGATTTAAAGAACAAAACAGTCTGCTTCATAAAGGAACAAAGGACATTCCATTGTGTATTACGATACGTGTTCAATTAGTAATGCCTCCTCACAGATGTCTCCCGCATGACTCGTTGCCTAAAAACCAATCATGTTCGGAACACAATTTTTCAGTCAGTTTGCATAGTAAACGGTCAGACGGAAAGCTAAGGATTTTTGCTGCGTAATAGAGCTCCGAAACTCTATTATTTGGTACTTATTTATTCATAGCTTCATTTTACTGCGGATGATTCCGAACATCTATTATTCGTATTTCTTATGTCTGAAACGCATGATACTTTTTCAACTGTGTCGACGTGCATAAAACAACCATTAGTTCCAAGTTCTTGAAAATGAAAAAAGGAAATTCACTCCAGATTAGGGACATTTGGTGATTTTGGAAATTCAGAGCAGTGTTCGCCCTGGAGTAAGAAAATCCGAAGACATTGGAGGAATGTTGGCCGTAAAGGATCGCCCGCAGAGTGGGTGGCTGGTAATCGCAATTTACAAATTGAGCAGCCAAAATTTCGATGAGCTGCTTATCAGGAAAGATTGAAGAATAACTCAGAAAACCACATCCCTTAAGTTGAACATTAGTTTAGATAGTGTCAATTATAATGTTGACTGTTAGGCAACAACAAAGTATCTGCTGGGTGGATACTGCGTCGGCTAACTACTGAATTGAAGAAATACGGACCTGAAACACGCCACACATTGCTTGCTCGCTATGAAAAAATTGGAACTAATTTATTACAAAGCATTGTGGCTGGTAATGAGAGTTGAGTTCCCAGTTATGACCTTGAAATGAAAATTCAATCGCTGGAATAACGACACTCATCTTCTACTCGAACAAAAAAATGTAAAACTAATATTTCTACCGCTAACTACGTGATCACTGTGCTCTGAGAACACAGATGCATTATGCATCAGGATAACGTGGTGAAAGATAAGACTCAACTTTGAGGGCTATGAGCATATCTGAAAAAGTTAAAGCACAGAAAGAACCACGTGCGTGTGTAAATAAAAGCCAGTGCGTCTTCATATAGATTTTGTTTAAAATTTATATAAACACAAATTCTATTGAGAAATTCCTGTAATGTAAAAAATATATTAATAATGCATATTGGGCAGTGTGGTATGCTCTACACGTGTTCTTTCGGCGGCAAAATTAAATTGCGTGCGATAAAGCAGGACCACATTGCTGTTCTCTTACATTCCTTATCGTTAAGTGAAGGTTTCTTCCGAAATTTTCTGCACCGATGATAATGGAATTATAAATTTTTTATTTCGAACCTTCATGCATTTCCACCATATGAGAATAACAACTCAGTGTTGTGCGTTATATACTACAAGTCAATGTTCCCTTAAATGACAGTTCTATGGTACTTTAACATGTATATATGATTTCAATTACTTCAGTTGTTCTTGTGAGAGTTTATACTACTTGAAAAGTATATTTACCTTAATGAGACCCATTTTTGCTCCACACTGAGCTGTACACGAAGAGATCATTAGAGTTTCTAATTTCTATTGGTTTAGAAGGTGAGGTATTCAAACTAGGATCGACTTGTCTGTATTTCTATGGTAGCCATGATTTCTTGCTGAAGCTTTGATGCAAAATATTTGAATATGAATTTACAATAGAAAAGCATGCTGCTGCATGAAGGATATTAGGATGTTTATTTAATTTATGATTTCCATAATTTCGATATAAGAACACTTGATATGATCACTCTCTGAAGAAAAAAAGGAACCACCATTATTCATTCTCTTATCCAAAAATACATCAAAAGTGAGGCTGGAAGTACTAACTTTCATAAACGTGAACAGCTAATATACTAATGCTTAAACATTTCATTACCAGATGAGCAAAAGCTCAGTTGAAGAAAAGAGGAATAGATTGATGAAACCAAAAAGACCTTGACACATTATTCAGGTAAATAATATTTCGATTTAAATACTGTAAAACCCAATAGATGAAATTGGTTCGCAGCAGACACTTACTTCAAAATAAATATATTTTAAAGCTGAAAGCATATCACAAACCAATGAAACAACATAGAAACCTTAGGGTCGACTAGCGCCAGGAGACACTACCAGCAATAGAAACTGGCGGCGCAATACGGTTAACATACACTGTCACAAGTGTGTGAAACGTGGCCTAATTAGAACAAAACACCTGGCAAAATCGTCATATATAAACTCCAGCTACTGAATAAGAGACCTTTATGCAGCTGCACGTAAATGTCTCATACGCAGCATGTATGAGAAATAAATGGTCATGTGGGTTACCCTATTTTTAAGACTTTTGCTCCTCAGTAATAATCAGTAGTATTAATCACAACGTGAAAAGCAGTAGATCTTTCGGTGTTCGATAAATGACTTACTGCAGGTGCCCGTCTGGCTAAACTGATAATATGGAAAACACCAGAGGTAACTGGTTTCTGAAAAGGAGAGATATCTGAGGATATCCCACGATATATATAGGAGAACCTAACATTACTTTGCAACGCCTATCTACAAATTTGTCAGTTATATGAAAAACAAAACTGTCACAGAATAATCTGCATATAGAAAGGTATCCGATTAAGAGGAGAATTGTAGATTTGGAGACGTACTTACAAGATAACATATGAATTATTATCTTCTGGTAAGAGACTCAGAATCTCCAAATAGTAGCCCAATCTTTAATGTAACGAGTGGCACGAAGTTTTGACAATCTCTATTATAACAAGTGTCACAAAGTACGAAAGGAATATCGAAAATATAACCTTCATGAGAAGATAATCTTAAAAAGGGATACTGACGTTCACGTTGGTGCATAAATAAAATAAAATACATGAACTGTATACAGTATAAGCAGTCGGTTATCCTTAATATAGGGCCACTAGTTCCAGGAAAGGGAGACAGTATGTGTCGTAAGGCAAACAACCTCTATGTCCCGCCTGGATTCGAACCCGGACGCACTTCGAACGAATAGTCACAATCCAGCTGTTAGATTACTGCACACCGGAACATCACATACATAATTGCAGATATAATTAAACCACAAAGGTAGTAATACAGTGCCCAACGGAAAATTTGTTCTTTCTCCGTTTTAACATTAATTGAATATGGCCCATATAATACTGTTGAAATATATTGGAAATTTAACAGAGTTGATGGATTAATTTACTTTGGACTCTTGCAAGTAATCTCACGCGACGGACTTTTGCATTGAAATGTTGAATCTCATGTTGATATAAATATACACTACATCGTCTTAACAGCAATAGTTCTTTCCCCATGTCAAAAAAATGTTTTGTCCTCTTGTTTTCTGTGAACATCAGAGAAACATATTTTTTTTAATAAAAGAACAAAAAAGTACCTTTTCGGAATACTATGTTTCCAAGCACAAACTTCGATTTTCCGTTTTCAAAGCTATCAAAGAAACATTCCTGTAGCTAAATGTTCTTATTTCCTGTCACCGTACAAGGCAAACAGTTTAGGGAATCAAATGAGAATGAATTTTCAAACCACTCATCAAACCTATTTCCGGTGTATTCATCTAACAGGAAACTCCAAAAATCGTTTTTCAAACTTTTTCGGCAATTTATTATCTACGGCGTGAAAACTATAAAGGAGGAAGCTTCCACATTGTGATTTATTGTAAATAAAAATCATCATTCCAAAATTCCACTTCATGACACAAGTGACTCTTTTCTTAAGTACTATTTGTTTTACTAGGGGAATCACCTTCATTCTCTATTATACTGTATCACACAAATAAACACATTCACTTACGAGAGTTACCTTATGTAGGTCACATCAGCAACTGAAACATTCGTTAACCAATGAGCACTAGTAGTGCTAAGAATCTAATAACATTCAGCGAAAGATCTTTCGCCTTACTCGAAGCTAGTGGAGTAAATCGTGGATTGTACTAGACTGCCATGTAAACATTTTAATTCTGACCTTTTCTTCAAAGAATTTATTGTTCCTTTCTTACTTAAACGAGTGGAAAGTGAAGACGTTATTCGAGGAAAACGTTACTCAAGCGGAGCCAAAAAAGGTCCTCGTGCAGGGGAAGAGGGAATGATTTTTCTAAAGGCTTTTTATGTTATTTTTATATTGTTTTTTCGCGGTACATTTTTACTTGCATGTAAACAAAAGCAAAACCGGAGAAAAAATTGTGTTTATCAGAGAATTTTGGAAATACACTGCCGGACAATTGCTAAGGACGGATGACAATAGCAACGATAGCACCCATAAAATGGAAGGCAGGAAAATGTGGAAATTAGCATAAGTGCGGGATACAGTAAGACGTGTTGTGCGTATGCAAATTTTGGATTGCCGAACTTGTTCGTGACGTCATAGCGCTGTAAGAGATATAAAGGATTTGACGCGTATTGACCGTTGTTGTTCAAACGCAAAGTTGAAAGGGAAAGAATCAATTGACGAACTTGCAATTTTCAGTATGTTTTCCCGACATCACGTAGATGATTTTACGCGTGGCCGTATTATTGGCAAGATTGAAGAAGGGCGAAAAATAACAGAGGTTGCCAGGGAGTTCGACGTCAGCCACAATGTTGTTTCAAGGCTTTGGAAATAATTTCAAACAAATGGAGAGTGTAGCAAACGTCACAGGGGAGGTCGTGTTCGCAGTACGACACCTGCAGAAGATCGGTACATAGTGCTATCAACAAAAAGACACCGGCGCAGCACAGCTAGTGAGGTAGCAAATCAGTTTATGGCTGCTACTGGCAAGCGGATCTCCCGAAAAACTGTCGCCAGACGTTTGCATGAAGGAGGACTATACGCCCGCTGTTCTGTTGTGTGCATCCCATTGTCCAGACGTCACCGTACCGCCCATTTGCAATGGTGCCATCAACATCGCAATTGGACTGATAACGACTGGTCTGCTGTCCTCTTCTCAGATGAGAGTAGATACAGTCTATCGTCTGATTGTCGACGACAACTGATCTGGCGTGATAGCGGTACTGCATATTGTCCAGCAAACATACAGGAAAGGGACCGATATCCGACATGTAGTGTCATGATATGGGCTGACATCATGATCAATGGCCGTACGTCCCTCTATGTGCTTCCATCTGGGACTATGACTGGCCAACGATACATTAATGATGTTCTGCTACCTCATGTTCGCATGTTCCGTGGTGCTGTCGGTGATAGATTCATTTTCATGGACGAAAACGCAACATGTCATCGAACAGTCGCTGTCCAGGAGTGTCTTGAGAGTGAGGATATTCAACGCCTCGTATGGCCAGTACGTTCTCCAGATCTGAATCCCATTGAAAATGTGTGGGATGCTTTGGGGAGGAGTCTTGCTGGTCGCCAATGCCCTCCAATAAACAAGGACACCCTCATCCGTGCACTGACAGAGGAATGGGATAAATTACCCCAACAGCTGCTTGATAATGTTGTGCAAAGCATGACAAGATGTGTGGAATCTTGCATCGCCCTCGATGGTGGCCATATTCCATATTGACATCTTACGCCGGAACGCCTGCGGACGGTAATTGCATTTTTTTCACGTTTACGTATTCTGCACAAAATGGCCTGTTTATTCCTTGAACACGTTCCAAAGCCTTCTGGATTTCAGACCACAATAAATTGTCTTTCTTGTAATGTCCTGGCATTCTGACATTATTTTATTTCACTTGGCATCCAACCACACTTGCTTTTTTATGCGCTATATAGCCGTTTATGATCCGTCCTTAGCAATTGTCCAGCAGTGTATGTATTTACAAACATTTTGTTTGAAATAATGTGTTTTTTTGTTGAAATATTTACTTACCTAAAAATATATTCAGGAACCATTACCACCAAGACGGTGCTTTAGAGGACAGAAACTTTATCATCTGCTTCTGCTAAAATCAAAGCAAATGAGCTTTCTTCCCATAATATCAATATCTTTAATCCCACCAAATTATCGGACATGATTATTTTTGGAATTTTCCAGTCTCCACATAATTCTTCCAAACTTTAATGAAAAGGCTTCGTCCATGTGTTTAACTCAGAATTCACATGCAGCACCCGGAGTATCTTGAATCATTTTTTTTTCCGAATGCGCAGAATCAAACATATTTTTCGAATTTTGGTAGAATGTCGATGGTGTTTTAAGTACCATGTTACAACCATACACATCCCACAAATCACAGAACTCGTGAGATTTTTCGTCTCAATTGGAAATTTTATGAAGAGAGTACGGGAGTAAACATTTCCCGCTGTGTTCTTACAAAATTCTTGTTCTTACAACCGGGAAAATGAAGTGGTTTTCATGACGTTGTGATTTTCTTACATTCATGGTAATATCCTCAGCATCGCCATCAGAAGGAGATGAAATTAATAAGCTCATAGACCGTTAAGAAAACTCAGAGATTTAAAAAACAAAAAAGGTTAACGGCTTCCCAGTTCACTTTAGTGCTCCCCACTGGTTATTTTGAATACTGTATTTCATTGATGCCTTCTTTCGCTCTTTTATTTTAAATTTTAACTTTTTTTCATTTGACACATATTGGACTCAAACTAATGCAGAGAATTTTGCGCCAGCTACATTTTGGACTAACAAAAACAAAAATTGAATATTAACATTACACTAACCTGCACACATTATTCTAACCAGTGTTCACTGGTATGGCGATGAATGCAACGTGTCATGCACCATCACCGATGGAATTAGCAAGAAAATATTGACACAGCTGATATCTGTTTAACAAGACTGCTACTGCTTTATGACATTTGGTTTCGTACCGTCTGAGTACAGAAAGATGTGTGGAAAGACTTTAAACCACACCTATAAAATAAAAGATTTTAACACAAATGTTTTACTCATGAACTACACATATAAAATAAAACATTTTATTCCCTTGAGGGATTGTTGCACTTCCAAAACCGCCGGGAAAGGTATTTCCCAAATTGTTTTTGTGATCGTAAACGCTTAATGGACGTTCACATTAATGTTTAACAACAGAAAACAAATTAGCAGTCCGGCCACAATAATACAGGAGTACAGATCAGAAATTGCCCTTGAACAAACATGATTTTGAGTGTTCTTGCACTGCGTTTTTTTCTATTTTACGAATGTGCTGAAATCATTAGGGACATTTCTTTCAATGATTTGACAATTGTGAATCTCATGCATCCCCATGAACATACATATAAACCCTTGTTGGAACAGCGTTTTGCTGCCGATCACTAATTTGACCAGGGATTATAACGTGTGTACGAAAAAAAGTATGCGCGCAAAAGTAAAGCTAATAACACTTTCGTATTAAAGGGGGTTAAGTTCCGCTTTTGAGGTTGAATGTAAATTCACGGCACACATAACAAAACGTATCCGGATGGTTGAGGCACTTGCGTGGCATTTTTTCAGTTTTCACATACAAACAAAAGCTACTAGCAAAGAGCAATAGCACAGCGTTCACTTCGGCTGTCTACAGAGAACTGAGACCATAACAGGTAATCGAGTAAGCAGTCGGGATTGGTGCAGGTGACGCAATGTCTATGACTCATTCGCACATGCGGACAGGAACTCACCCCCACTCCCTTTGATAAAAGACGAACGCATCGTAGTCTGTAGTCACCTGCAGCTTTTTTCTTTTATTTTCTCATGTGAATAAACGATGCTATGTGCTCTAAGTCAAAACTGGAATTATTTCTCTCAGAAAAAAATATTTTTAATGTAAAGATTGAAAAGACCATTTTCTTATATCTCTAAACTATACCTGATAGCAAATCTGGATTCCTCGTATGTAAATACTACAGAATAAAGAAAAAATATATGTATGGGACAAAACATACGTTTACCAGTGTGATCAACCGAGAGAAAAGTTAGAATAAGAAATTTTCATTAATTTTAAAGTAACCAGGGCGTTTAAGCCTTATTTTATTAACGAAGAGCTTTTCTTTTGCATTGCAATTTGCCATTGAAACATTTATAATAATAAATTATTTTTCAGGTGAATTAGTGAAAATAAAATATTGTTTAAAAACTCAATGGATATTATTGAAGAAAAAAGTTTCTATTGCAATCCTTTTTGTGATTTTCACTTACACAAACTGTTTCATATCGCCGACGCTTACTTTATAATTGTATATATAAAAAACACCATACGTGTACATCGCTCCACCAATTTCAATAAAAAATGTATTTTTTTGTAGCATCATCCTGATTGTTCAAACCAAATTTAAGACGATTAACCGGTTCGAATTCTGATAATCTTTTTCTGAAATCTTGTGACTTTCTTTTTTCAGAAAAGCAAATTTTCCCCTAATTCTCTTTTGTTGTCGCCTCAAACAATCAATTTCATTATTGCATATACAAAGTTGATGTTTGCACATTGCACTGAAGGATCAGGAATGGTTCCCAAAACATGAAGATTCCATTTATTGCAATGGCCCAGAAATTCGCCTGACATCAAGCAATTGGCCGGACATCACGCAAATTCGCCGGACATCAAGCAATTTCGCCGGACATCAAGCAAATTCGCCGGACTTCAAGAATGTGTTGCTTGAATTCCAGAAACGGGTGCGAGCAGCATCAAGCCAACCACGTAACTCAGGGGAACTGCGGCATCTTGTGTCACAGTCATGGTACCAAATGTCAAGACACACGTACCAACATCTTGTTGAAACGACACCTCATGGGCTGGGAACTCTTTTGGCAGCGAGAGTATGACCTACATCATTTTAAGTAGGTGGATTTAATATTTTGGTTGATCGATCTATTTATGTCACACATCCTTGAAAAACCATTGCTTTTCTTTTAATTACATCAATCTACAGGCACAACATGAATTTTCAATTTCGACAAGGTCATCTCTAAACATTCATCCTCGGTAGGGTAGCACCGCAACAAAGTGGCACTCCACCAAGAATGCCTCATTGCAGCGGTGGTGAAGCTTGTATTTTCCAATGAGGTTCAAAGCTATGCTAGCTGTAGCACTGCTACCAGTAGGGCCACCCAAGCCACACAGGTCTTGACTGAGGAACCAGATTAAGAGTCCCACACAACCATTAACCATGATGAGACGAAACAAAAAAAAAGATTCTATACCGGATCAGTCTTCTCCGGGGTGATAAAGAACACGTCAGGTGGTTTGGCCACTGGACACCTGTCGACAAATGGGCTTCAGAGCTCAGATGATCCTATTGAAGAACCAGAACAATCTTCTGCAGTGCTACTGGAACAAAAGAAAAGGAAAATTTGGACAACTGCTGAAAACCGAGAAATCATGAAATGCTATTACCATGAAAATCCATCAGCCCTTGGTTTTCAAGAAAGAATGATGCAAATTTGGAAAGGAAAAAACAAAGTAAAGTACAAAGCTAAACACGACAGGTTTGCAAAATCGATTCACTGGTGATTAGGCAGAAAGCACAATCTACCAGCATGGAAAATCCCATTGGAACACCAGGCTGAGAAAGTCGTAAAAGATGATCAAGTCAGGATCTTGTGGGATTTTTGAATTCAAACCGATCGGCCCCTAGAACATACTACACCAGGAAAAATAAAATAAATGACAAAATTGGTTCCGTGTTTCTTGTAGGTCGGGATTATAAGCTCTTTAAAATAATTTCTCATATTGTAGCTTTTCGAAACGGGAATTATGTGTAGATATGGTATGAATGAGGTGGCTTTACTATTCTGTTCTCATTATATTAAAGTTTCTCATAGTTAGTAAGTCAAACAAACATGCTTTCACGCTTTTTACCCATTTCAAAGACTTCGGACGCTGGTTTTTAAAAAATATAGAAATCCCAAAATGAGTTTATTTAACATTAAACATAATACCATATATTTTAATTTTAATCTGACTTCCCAGTTTATGAAGGCCTTTTCTTGCTATTAGTATGGTGTCATTAGCCAAATACTGTATAGCACATTCGAAAAATATCGAAATTAATTATGGACTGCGAGTATTTTTAAATGATCCAAAATATATACTTAAACCTTCAGATACTGATTGCATGTGTTTACATATTACGGTGTTCCGTGCTTGTACATTGGAAGATCTTTACATTGATTTAGCGGCACAGGTGACGCATTGGTCAAAACGATGTCTCCTGATAATTATTTTGAGAGGGATTCGAGTTCGGATCCCGGTGAGGAATACATGTTGTGTGTGTCTTACGGTACTGGCTCTGCCCATGCCCTAAGAATAGTGGTCTGACTCACAACTAGCCAACATATGGTGATTGCATCATCATGAGGGCAGCGCCTGCGCAATATGCAAAACATTTGAAATGATCTATTTATTTAAAAGAAAATACATCATTTGCAGTAAATAGGATTTTGAAAATATTTTCTTCAATCCTTTTTAACGATATAACTGCAATACACCTCTTATACACAAAGTGGCCACTTTTTTATGACTACCTGAGAGCTTTAAGAAAATGAGCCATGATTACAGGTTATTGCCGCCAGGGGTGAGCCTAGTATAAAAAGGGAAAGCTTAGTCCTTGCGATAGTAGTAGAACTGATTTTTGTGTGACAAGATGGGTAAAAAATGCGATTTCACGGACTTTCAACGTGGGATGAGTGTAGGAGCTCGGAGCCATAGAGCGAGTATCACCGATGTTCCAGAGCAGCTCTTGTTAAAGTGTTTAATGACTTGATTGTCAGCCAAAGAACTGAGTCTCTACGTGCAACGTGTGGTCGTCATCGACTATTGACTACTCGGGCGGAACGGAGAGTGTCCAGACTGGTAACAGACAACAGAAGAGCAACAGTGCAGAAAATTACAGACCATCTTAGTCAAGGATCCCCTCAAATAATCTCAGCACGTACTGTTCTCCGTACACTGCATCTGATGGGAAATGACAGTCGAAGGCCTCTTCGACCACATTTGCTGTCTGCAGTTAACAAGAGAAAACGTCTCCCTCCAGTTCGCACAGGAGCACAAGGATTGGACAGTCGATGATTGGAAACAAATTACGTGGTCCGATAAATCACGTTTTCAGTTGCACCATACCGATGACCGAGTGAGCTTTTGGCGGAAACGGCACGAAAGCATCGACCCCAAATGCATTGCTACAACCCTTCAAGCTGGTGAAGGCAAAGTTATGGTTTGGGAAAAGTTTTCCTGGCATGCTTTGGGCCCTTTAATTCGGGTTGATCAACGTCTGACTGGCACATCATATCTAAACATCGTTGCGGACCAAGTGCATCCTGTCATGTGGATGGTTTATTCCAATGGCGTTGGCTACTTTCAACAAGATAATGCGTCCTTCTAGAGTGCTCGTATTGTACAGGATTGGTTTCAGAAACATGCCGCTGAGTATACTTTGCTTAGATGGCCCCACAATCTCCAGACCTCAACCCCATTGAGAATGTGTGGGATGAAGTTGAACGAGCCATCAGACAGCTGGATCCACAAATCTGCACTCTCGCACTCCTGGAAAGTGTTATTCATCAAACATGGTCTCAGATTCCACAAACCTCCTATCAACACCTCGTGGAGTCCATGCCACATAGAATCGACGCAGTATTAAAGGCAAAAGTTGGCCCAACGATGTACTGAGGGGGTGATCATAATAAAGTGAACACTCAGTGTATAAGTTAAATTTCGCGAAAACTACAAGTGTTTAATCATCTTCCGTCTTTCCTATAAAAATCCTGGATTATTTCTTTTCTGTCTAGAATCGGAAGCAACTTTGTCGCTGAAACATTAGAATTATCTGTAATTTGACTGTGTGTACCTTTGTATGATATATTATATATCGTTCACACACCAGCGGTTATCGTCTGCATGTTACGGAACTTATCACGAATTATGCAACACAAGAATTATAAGCATTTGCAGTCAAAAATATACAAAACGAAATATGTTACTAAATGTTGAAAGAAATGTAACTATGAAGTGCGTGATCATAACTTTATTCAAAATCTGATTCACCACTGTTATAATATATTTACTTCGTTTTTCACTTCCAGTTACATCAAAACAAAATCGCTTTGCGGTTATCAACGGTAGTGGAACGAATAAATATTACAAGTAAACTTTCTGACTCATATGTTGATCAGAAAGTACGTAGGAAACTATTACAGTATACTAAAACTTTCCGTATGGTAGGAAAAGTAAGAAACAAATTTAAAATGCAGGACTTTCATTAAAGTAGCCTCAGCGGAAAATAGCATTAAATGAATCCCAATTAAAATCAAAATGTCAGAACACTAATACTACTATACGTTTTTTTTTCTTCATAGTACTATTTTATGAAGAAACGTTTTTAGTAAAAGATACGGTGCTGTTACCGTCGTCGAATTTTGAATTTCAAGAAAGTTCTTAATGCCTTTGGGAACAGCTAGATCACAGGATTTCAAATATTAAGTAGCACATCAAGTGCGAAAATAAATTTTAGGTAACAGTTTTTCCGTATGGCATGTTTATTTATTTAGGAAAAATTATTCATTTACACCGTAAGTTTAATGACTGCCATGAGTAACCGTTTGGGTAACGGATTGTGTGCCAAGCGTTTTTTTTTTTTCATTTTGTTTGATTGTAGGTTTAACGACCACCATGAGCAACTCAATGAGCTATAAGCAGTCGCCCGTCCCTAATTTACGGCCACTGGTTCCAGGGAAGGGAGAGAGCCAGTGCCGTAAGACAAACACAACATCCATGCCTCACCGGGATTCGAATCCGGACCCCTTTCGGACAAATGATCAGAAGCCGTTGCTTAGAGCACTTCGCCACCGGGGCAGCTGTACCAAGTGTTGATGGCATGCCTTATACCGGTATGGCATTCACACCTGTCATGCATCACTTTTGAATCAGACATCGACCAACTTCAAGAATGAGTCAGAGACAAATGCTCCTGATCATTCGGGTGCCTGGATCGCGTTCCACGTTTCCCTTACATAGCTTGATTTGCCCTTGACGCAAGTTGTTGATAAGGATGTACGCTTGTATAAATCTTTGGAAAAAAGCGTTTAGGAGTTTGATAACACAGATACAAATCTAAGTTTGACCAAAACATTTTTATTTTTTAAAGAGTTTAAACAATCATCATGAGCAATTAGCAGGGTAAGCGGATTCTCGACCTAAATGTAGGGCCATTGTTTCTTGTAAAGTGACAGAGACCATGACATTAAACAATAGTAAGAACTGTGCCTCACCTGGGACCTAAATCCTTGCCCATATGGTCAGAATGGTTATAAGCAGACATCTGACCTATTCTGCCACTACGGCTTCCGAAACTCACTGGAAAGTGTAACGTGTTTACTTTGACATTTTTTTCGCGACACATTGATATAAGGCTGAATTATGAATATGAAATTATAACACATTAAGCAGAAGCGGTTTTCCGAAATATAGTTCTAACATTATTCTATTTAAGATCTGTTTAACGTAGGTTGTTACTTACGTAAACCGTGACATTTTTGTAAATTGAGGTAGCCACATTAGAATGAAATGGGAAAAATATCCTAGAAGACAGTCGGGTACCAAACAAACCAGATATATAGAGAAAACTTACATTGTGCTAAAAAATGCGACTTTCACCGGCAAACCTCCTTTTTTCTTCATTAAAATTATTTTTCCTAAGAAATTAAAATATTCCGGTTGTAATTTTTCGCTTAAATTCATCAGGAGAGTAAACTTCATGTAAATTATTTTAATATGAAAAAATATGCAGCATTTTCCACAGAATCAATTTTGGACATTCACTGTGCATAAGATCAGAAACCTGGCTTTTAAGTTTGTCAAATTTGATGGTGTTTTAATCACCTATTAAAACGAAGTGTTACTCATGGTAGAACTTAAAGGATAAAATTTCAAATTATTTATGTACTTCATTTTTGTAATAAATTACTTAAAACATGTGTTTAGTTTACCATTAATGGAGAATTAGAGATGTGCATTTTTTTTTCTGAAATCGGTTTTTCATATACTGCCGAATGCATTTCAGATAATAACTCCATGCTAAACATTAGACATTTACGATGTAGTGTTCTTTCTTTCACGTGACCCCTTACTTATTTGGAGTTTTATAAATAAAAACCACGAAGAAAATTAATTGGAGGAATTTTTTCCTTTGAGGTTCAACTACTTTCACCTAGTACTAGGACAAGCCCCCAATGGTAACCGATAACGCGGGTACAGTTGGCAAATTTTGAGCGAAGCTATAACAAAATCTATGCTCATTAAGAAGTCTATTAAAACGAATTCTAAAAAATAAATGCGTGAAATTTATGACTTTCAGATTAAAAGTACGAAACATTCTAAAAAAGAAGTCCCTAAAATGTATCATGAACTACTTTCCTTCACGGCTTCACGTTGGTTGTGATCAGGTTGCATGTAAACAAAACAGAAAGACACACTCAGATCGGAAACAATGTTTTTCATTTTGTATCGCGAAAGACAGACAGACACACATACACAAACCTCCTTTTATTATTCCAGATTAAGCAAGTGTAGAGCTAACAAACGGAGTCTTTCCAGTTCTTCGTTTTTCAATCCAAGCGATATTTTTAAGTTAGTGTTAGTGAGCCGACTTTCGTGAAAGGTTTCAAGTAAAAAGCCCTCTAGTGTTTTTACTCTCGACAACCCTGCATATGTCAAGCTAAAGCCAATTCATAATATCATTGAAAAAATCAATGATAAATGACATGGGGTTGGTGTCATGGTGATTGGTTGTGTCACATAGGAATAATGACCATTAAAAAAACTGAAGAATTTTAATAAATTTAATTGAAATTTCTCAATGACACGGGGTTTCAGGAATGGAAAGTCGTTAAAACCTGACAATGGACGATGTCGAATCGCATGCCAAAAACCACGGTGATCGCATGTGTTATGTCTTAGCTATGCCCAAACAACTACTTGTTCCAAATCTCTTATAGAGAGCAGATTTTTCAATTATTATTAAAATTAGTCAGTTTTTAATGGTCATTATTTTTTATACTACAGGACCAATAACCATATACGACACGGCCAATCACCATGACGTCAGTTAAGAAAAACGTTTCCGTCCTTACCCTTTGTTTTAAATCTGCAAGAAAAATACGTTGTGCACGCACAGGACTCTTCCTCTTTCTTACCTATGATTAAGTACAATATATTTTACAATACCGCATTGATTATTAAAGATATCAACTTTATTCTGTTCGGAAATTATTTACTTACTTTATACATGACATATGCATGCGTAGAAATTTTAAAATTGTTTTCCATATTTATAATTTCATTAAAACCGAGTGCGTACCGATCCCGATAATACTGGATTATGAGGACACTGTATGTATTTCCCGGGATGTCAATGGCTTCTGATTTGCTAATAAATTGTTTTCCCTGATTTGTTCTCATATTCCTCAAGATGTTTACATATTTGTGATTGAAGCTATTACTGGTAAAAGATACGACGAGTTTTCTTTTTCTACTATTGTAACATAATTTCTTGAACAGTGTAATATCCCTTCAGTTGGAAAGAACAGTTATCGGTGAGAATGATTTCAGCATGCTCAGCCTCATTGGACTTTTAGAAATCGGTATGATTTGAGGCATATAATTAGCATCTCCGATGTTTACTATGATTCATCTGCTGCAGAATTGTAGCTTAGAAAAGTATACTAACATTCCCCAGAAGAACAGATCGACGCCTAAAGAACTTTCATAACTGCTACATCATAAACACTGCGTGCTTGATTTTAACGGAACTTTCATAATAAATAAAAAGTTACAGAGAAAAAAAGTAAAGTGTATTAAGAAGATATTTGGCAGATCTCATTGTTTGCTAGAAAGAAACGGAAATGCTTAAAAATAAAAAAGAAGTTGTTTATTTCTTTATTAAAATATTCTCAATAAAATACGAAATACCATATATTTCCCGTACCAAAATTTCCAAAAATATATTTTCAAAATCAGTCTCCTTTTAGTGCCGTACAAACTTGCTATAAATCTGCTTGCAAAATATAAATAACAAATAAAACATAGAAATTTTATAGATAATTCTCGTCGTTCATATATGATCGTACAGCATTTGTTATTCTATTTTGAAAATTTGTAAACTTTAAACAATGAAAAAAAAAAGAACGAATTACTTTAAAATTTTAATTTAATGAGTGCCCACATGTTTTCAGGTAGATATGCACAACACTTTTTTTCATCGACTAGGCATGAATCAGAACATTTAGACTTACGGATTTTGACATTTGCAATGTAATTTGACGGCTTAAAATTTCTCTTGGGGTTAAGTTGTTTTATAGAACAGTTTAATGGAAAACATTTAATATGATGTAATAAATCTCTCCATTTCTTTAAGGAATTGATTAATTAGGTTTCCATTCTTTGCTATTGCAAATCTACTTATTCATTATAGTGAAAGTCTTTTCTAAATGGATATCCTTGATTTATGCTAAATTAATACCTGAAATATTTCTCGTGATCTGTTAGAAATTTATTATATATTAAATTTTTGGATTGCCATTTTCTTCGTGTGAATCAATGCATAGCTTTATACATGTACCTGATAATTGGTTAATTATTTGCGCTTTATCTAACGGAAAATGCATCTTTGAATTTAATACCCAGTCTCCCCGAATATCTGAAACCAGTAGAACCGTTTTGTTTACAGCATGGATCGAGGTGTTTTTTGGGCTGAATCCCTAGTGTGGCATTAATAAATATTTTGTCTGGGGTCACTGATTCTCCCCTTTTCCTGTAACAACTGGACTCAAGTTAGGGTTGTTCATCTGGAGAGATTCACACGGTGCATGTTAAACACCCAAACAAATAGAACGAAATAAATTTTCTTAAATTGCCCTAACTTGTGGTTATTTTAACGAACGTTTGAAATTTCAAATGCCTCAGAACACTTATAAATTGCCTCATCCTGCAATGTGAATTGGACCCTAATCTCCCGATGTACCTCCGACTATATTACTGTGACATCACCCAAAATAAAGTACCTCAAAGCAACGGAGGATGTGTTTCGGACTTAAATGAAACGCTCTGATGCACACAAATGGGAGTATATACTGTATGTTCCTTCATCTAAGCGGCACGCCAGCAGAAAGCGAATTCCCTAAATAATGAAATTTTGCTTAAGGGAAATAGTTTAAAAACCAAGAAAAAAACTCCTAACATTTGCTGCTGCGTCCAAAACACTGTTTCTCCCAAGCTGACAAACTGCAGTGTGAAATATCTTCTTTGAAATTTGGAGAAATGAAATATCCTTCTGTGTTTCATGAAATGAATGACTTTTGTGAGATATCGTATCTGTTACCTAATGAAATAAAACAAATAGCAGAGATGACTTGGTGTTATACACAAGCAAAGAGAAAAAACAACAACAACAGGTTTGCAATGGTTTTATTCAGAAATTGCTAGATTTCAGGCCTAATTGAACATTTTTTTAATTTCAAACATATTTGTTTCCGCGGCGGATGTTTTTAAACAAGTAAAAGGTGAAGCCTTCCTTTTGTTTTTTTCGTGTCACCAAAACCATCAATAGTTTTGGTGACACATATCATGGAACCAGCATTTCATCTCAGAGACTTTTCAAATCGTAGGTACATGTCGCACTATCTGAGGGAAAAAGAAATCCAAGAACTTCTTTAGGAAACTGGTATACCCATAATGTATTAAATTATCGAAATAGATTGCTAGAAAATTTCATCTTCTTGCATACATGGTAGCTGCTGGCGAGAATACCTCCAGCAGCCACCACGGATTTTTCAAATTGACTAAAACATTTTTAACAAAACAGTTGCAAATGAACAGAACGTAGTATCTATCAGCTTACATAACGTCGTTATGCAGTATACACAAGTTGTCAAGTTATAGCTTATTAAGGTAGTGGTTAAACGTAAAGTATCTAACTTCAAATGTTAGATATTTTATGGTTTGACATAAAAGGTTATCGTTACACCTAAAAGGCACATTGGTTATGATATAAAAGGTAGTAATGATTTTATGGTTAGACAAAAAATGTTAGGCATTTCACCTATGTTTTCATAATAAATCTCCCACAAATTTTGGAAAATTCATGCTGAACAATTTCTTTGAGAACGCTGCTGATAAAGAGGCTGTATTGCTACACGAAACAAAAGGAGAGATACTACGTTATAAGCGTTTTGAACTTGTATAGTTTGGCGATGTTTTGGACTAGACTCTTGCAGTTCTCAAAATGAAATCCAGCCTGCTATAGATATTTAGGTAATGTACCTGAATACACTGGTCTATTTCAAAAGTCACAGAAGAAATAATATATGCTTTTAATAGGATTTTTTATTCCGAATTCAAACACGATATTAGTTTTTTTTCTGTTACGCGAGATATTTTTGTAAAAGACAATAGGAGGAATGTGCCGTGACGTATAATTATAAACTGCCTTTGAATTAACATTCTGTTATCTTGGAACTTGTTTTTCCAATCCTTTTAAATCACAGAAGCTGAAAATCTTTTCTCTGTCATTAATTTATGTTCATTCTGTCGCTCCAGAAACAGTTACCACATCAGTACTACAAATAGCAAAGTAAAAACAGGCAGACATTTAAGATGTATATTTTTCACAAATTTCTCACTAAAAAGGGACGATTTTTCCGAAGTTGAAATCATATTTGATTGTGTTGTGGAACAACGCTGACTTAGATCATTATGTAATAAAATAGATAGTGAATACACTATGGGAAAATTAAATAGACATGAGTTCAATGTTCTGGTGGGCAAATCTTTTGAATGTCGTAGAACACAACTTTACGGATCCTCCTAACTGTTGCCAAATATTATCTGCGCACATGCGATAACAATGTTCATTAACGTTGTTTTTCGGTATTCTAATATTTACAGAGGTCGAATAAAACATATATATATATATTTATATTGTCTCGAAATTTGAGCCTTCCCTCAATCCAGGAATTGTAAGCTCAGAATTTACATCTTAGAATTTGCATTCGATGAAATTTAAACTATTAAATTATTACGAAAACTACAAAAACGAAGTAGGAGTTAATCTCTGAATAAACTGATTGCTTCATCTGTAGTAACTATCTGGAAACCCGAGGCCTGTGACTTTTTGAAGTGTAACGAAACGTGACATTTTCTATTCGCAAATAATGATTTTGTGTGTTGTAATTTTAAGTTATTTTTTTTTAAAATAAAAACAATTTCATTAAAAAAATCATCACAGTACCAAATACTTTGAAATATAGTCTTGACGAAAGTCACTTCGCCGACTCGGGTACAAAGTAATCTAATAGGAATGTTTACTCAAAAATTTCTGAAGAGAGTTTCTGAAGAAATACAGCAGTTTCTTTCTCCAGGCAATATAAATCGTCAGACATTCCTGTAAATGATTGTGTTCTGACTGTGAAACGTATTAAATGAATTTCTGCAAAATATTGTTAAATTTATATGTGTATAAGGTTTCCCATCTTATGATTTTTCAAACTGTTACTACAATAACTTATAGGAAACTTACTACCATCATTTAGGACATAACGGGTACACTAACATTTAAAAAGCAAACAGTGGTTAAAATTTAATTTAATTTAGAAAACAACGTATATGGATACCATATTTATAACTTAAAGTCTACTATAATTTTGCTCAAAAGTGTGGTCCAGGTTCATCAGGTCTAAGCGTTTTCATTTCTTGCGTGTGACAATGCTAACAGGTTGATGTGTCAAACATCACGTGGTGGGCATCGGTTTCGATGAATGCTTTCCATGCGATCGAGATGTATGTAGGTAAAATAAATCATTTACCAGGTTAACATTGGTGTAAAAATTGGTTGTTATTTTCCAAAAGTTTCTGGGCTATGGAAGATTTCTTTAGGTAGCACTTTTTAATAAATGATTGGTGTTATTATAATGTGAATTTAAATGATCTCCGTGTCTGTTTTGTACGAAAATCCACACTGACATCGGAAGCGACAGATTCCGCAAGAGTTTTGTCAGGAATTGTGTCTTTTTTGACCTATGTACGAAAGGCCACACTGGCATTGGATGCGATAGATTCATTAAGTGTTTTTGTCAGGAATTGAGTCCTATTTCGAACTATGTACGAAAGGCCATACTGACATTGAATGCGATTGATTCCCATAGAGTTTTTTTTCGGAAGTGGGTCATTTTTGAAGAACAAAACATCTTTGACACAGGAGTGAATATCATATTGTAATTTGGTGGCCTAAATATTTTTGATATTTTTAAACAAATTCCTGGGATGAATGGAAGAAGTGCAAATTTCCGTTGAGTATTTGGAGAGATCGGGTTCAAGGTAGATTTGTGTTGAGGTTTAACAAATTTTTTGTTATCCGAGTGCACCAATGAATATTTGAAGCGTCTGTGAGAGCAACATGTCTAATGTAATCTAGTTTTTTCTGTAGAAAGGATTTTTTTTTGAAGGAAATAGATTACATCTTTGTAGAAAAGACGTGTAATTTTCGGCAGACATATGTATAAAATGCACAGGTTTTGTGTTTAATGGAACGATTTGATTTTGCATCAGGCGGCAAATTAACAGCAAATGGTTTGCGATAGAGAGTAGGGATGAATGAATCTCCGCGTTGTGTGATTCGTATCTCTAGAACAGGAAGAAGACCATCTTGCTACAATTCATAACTAAACTGAATATTTGGGTCAATGAGTTGATCGTTATTAACAGAAAAATAAATTTCAAAATTTCACCTTCCCAGAGATTGAAAATGTTTATGTATCGTATCCAAAGGCTGAAGAAAATCATGTTAAAAATTTGTCTTCAATGTTTTCCGTACAAATGTTGCAAATGTTTGGAGACAGCGGGCACTTCATTGTTAGGCAGCAAATTTGTCTGTGACATTGGACTTTGTAAACAAAACATTTTTGAGAAAGGCGTGTATCCAACAAAATTAAGATTTCTTCTATTTCGGGGTGAGCGAAGTGGTGGGCTAACAGACTTGCTTTTAGACAATTTATTGCTCCTTTTACTAGAATGTTTAAGAACATAGAAACAATATATACTAATATTAATATCTTGTTTTTTGAAGAGTGCAGCTTTGGGCGGTTCACAAAGTTTATACAATTTTTGATAGAATTTTTATCTGAAGATAATAACATAAATATATTCTGTGATATGAATTTCATTAGCTGGTAAGATGTAGTACCAATATTATCAAACGTACGTTGAAATGAAATGCCTGTTATATGACTTTTTGTAGAGCGTATAGGTGAGTTGGTTGAGTATAACAGGGTATAAGTTTTTTCTTTATATTGGAATCCAGAGTTTCACAAGAGTTATTTACTTCTCGAACTTCTTTCATTTGATTATCCGTAGTGTCTCTTTTCATTTTTTCGTAACGACATTCAGTGAGACCTTTATTAACTGAATTATCGTGCTACTTTTTGTCCAAAACAACGATTGTTTTCTGGTGATACAATATCAATTTCACAATAAATGAAACACGACCATTGGAGTCAAATTGCTTCATAAACGCCAATGTCAAAGCAAGTGAGTTTAAATCGTGGTTTTACATTCGATGTTCGAAATATCCATGAAATGTATTTGGTTATTTTTTTAGCGCAGTTAGGTCGTTAACGTTTTTGCTTCCATAACTACTTCCAGTGTCTTTTGTCAAGTGGAAAATATAACTCCCCTTGACACTTGAATTATATTTGAGGTGTACTTATCAATATTCACTTTCACTTATCCGCATTCTAATGCAAAGAAAGACGGACAGATACTGTCCTGATTGAAAGCAATCGCTACTGAATGAAAATTTATTTCCGGGTATAATTATTTCCCAAATGAGCCACACGAGCGTATCTAATACTAAAAAAATGTGAAACTTACTTTTGATCATTGCTCACCATGAGACCCTATAACAGATAAACAAAATCAGGAAGAATAATTCAATTTCCTAGGGTTTAGCTCATGCTAAGTAAAGCAGAATCACATCTTGTTTCCGGGTAGGGGTGCCTTTAAAAATAAGAACTCAGGAATCAAGTTGTTTTTTACTTATTTCAACTGAACCACATTTTGCATGCAACAGACGTAAAAGTATGCCATATTGTTTCATATAGAAAATCCTCCTGGTATTTCATTTCCTCTTTCGATCAAACGACCACCATGATGACATTAATTTGAACAACAGATTCTAAAAATGAAGGTTTTAAGCACATGCTACCGGTTTTGAAAAAACATTAAAAACAATAGTGCACCTGTTCTTTTCTACTTCTGTCTTTATATTTGTAAAGTCTGTGCAGCTGATCGAACGTCTTGAGAACATGTAATTCTCCGCCAATGAAGCCTTAATATTTCTATTTCAACACCAATACCAAAAACCAAAACATTTTATACTTCTTAGACAGTTCAATACGAATTTTCAGATTTCTGCAGCTAAATATAAGATTCTTCTCATGAACTCTGTACCTAGATCTGAAGGAGATAGTTGTTAAAATTATAAGCTAATCCTTTAATAGTGTGTTTTAGTTTTCGCACGCATGTAAATGTGTAATATGCGATTTTCCCAAAGTAACCTCTTTTTTTCTAAAGCCAATTTCACTGTCGTAATCAGTATTTAAATAGAAAATTAATATATATTTATAATTATGTTATTAAACTTTATTTAAGGTTGCAGTCTCTCGACAACTTCATTGTTCAAGTAAGCATTAGCTAACTGAACTTTTCATTTTCACTGCAATAATCCTCCTGGAATTCAAATTATTCCCTTTAACCAAATCTTTACAACGCATTTAGACTGATGTACATTCTATGCGAATTACCACGGCATATTCTCGAAAAACATGAAATTCAGCAATCAATGACAGATGTAATCTGGGAATTTTAGCTGTAAATATTTTTAAATCGCAGTTTATTCACCAAAACATCATAGCATATGAAATAAAATTACTATACAAAGTCTAAAATGGTGTCAGAGTTCTTCCAAATCAAAAATTTATTGCTGTCACTTTAAGATATAAACCTTCAGATAATCAGTTCTCCGTATTACATTTTCGACCTCGTTGCTCAGTGATTCTTAGAGAATCAATATGAAGTAAGCCATAATTCTTATCCAAAGAAGTATTCGTATATTCCTTGAGCACAAACATTAATATTCGTAGTTGTTCGAAAATTAGAATGTCCACTCTCTGGTTAGTCTGCCAAAGATCTGACATGCTCTAAAATATCATACTTCCTTGAATAAACTGCAACAATGAAAATTGGTGATAATTACACAGCGAAGGGATTAATACCGGTAGTCCTACTAAGGAACGCTGGGAAAATGCTCTTGATCTCAAAGGCGACCAATCTTTTCCAATGTTATTATAACAAATAAAATGAAAGGAACATGCTAATTTCTCTCTTTTATAGCTGGTGTTAAAAGCCTCAGGTACTTACGAGGAGCTTTTTAGATTCACCTGTACGAGGTCAAATATGTAATGTGTGCCGATTCATTTTATTTTCTAATTCAGCTGTTTTTTTGGATCAATGTCGGATGACCGCAGTGTTTTAGTTTTTCATAAGAGATATTTCTAATGGAATTTATTTATGTGTGGTAATCGAAAAAGTGTCGTTTCCTTTTCCAATACAGGGCTAAACAAAGTTTAAGTGATTTTAGCAGACGAGTAAATCATCGGCTTGAAATGCATTAACACCGATAAACCATTACAGTATGACTACCCCCAGCGTAGAGAAAGGAGCGCTGCTGGAGACCGAACGGTGGGGCAAGTGAAGTTCACAGAGCAGGCTATATATAACACGAGGACCGTCTTCTGGTTAGTTGAGTTTTTGGAATTTGAATGGGAAAAGAAGCAGATTTATCGGAGTTTCACAAAGGACAAATTGTGATGGCAAGACGCCTCGGAACTACGATCTCGGGAGCGGCGCTGCTTGTGGGTTGTTGACGTGCCGCTGTAATGAGTTCGAACCAATAGTGGTGCACAGATGGCCAAACGACAAACCGCCATCCAGCTGTGTGTCATCCGCAGCTCTTTGATGCCAGAGTGGAGCAGAGACCGTCGCGCATTGCTCACAGTGAGAGCAGGGTCATGTATAAAACAGTAACAATAAAAGTGGTATATGGCAGGAGAGACAGTAACAAACAAGAAAAACTCCGGTGTAACGGATACAACAATTGGTTGCCGGAAACCCGCCACACAAGAAAACTGCCACATGTTTTTCATTAAAGGGGTCGGGCAGAAATTGCTGTTCCTCCGAGGAACACTTTGACTGTATGGCACTTTTCCAAGTTTCCGAATTATGTGTGGCAGTTTTCCAAGGTGCCTAACGAAGGGAAGGAGCTCTTTTGTTTGTCTCAATTTTCGTGCCGGTTCATATAAGTTCAGGGCAACAGGCCACAAAAGTTCAGGAGGGGAGGGGGGGGGAGTATAAAGGTTGTTGTTTCTTGGCCTATATTGAGAATTGAATTGGGAACTCCAAGCAAATTTCCAGAAAACGGCCTATGTAAGCCAACCGAGAACTAACCATTACTTGAAGAAACAAATTGCCGTGATTTAGTACATTTCTTAAAACTAGTGTTCGACGAAACAACGGAATTACAGCATGACTCATTCTGTGTTCAGAAAATGACGATACGGTGGGATTTTTTAAATAACGCTGCACTTTTATTTAGCCCCTAAATATTCACATTACATGCAAATTTGTGGTATTTCTCTTTTACTTAATTAATTCATAGGCCCAACTCCTAGGCCTTTTTAACAGTTTTTAATCCGCCGACTTCATATTCATAACGTTTACGTATCAAATCAAGTTTATAGCATTGCGCTTTTTCTTAGGCACTAAATATCAATTCAGAGGCTCTTGGCCTAGGCCTTTTTAGCAGTTTTTATTCTACGGATGCCATAGTCATAACGTTTACATATCAGCTCAAGTTAATAATATTCCGCTTTTACTCAAGCACTAAATATTATTTCACAGACCCTAGGCCTAGGCCTTTTTAACAGTTTTTAGACAACCAATATCATATTCACAACAATTACGTATTAACTAAAGTTGATAATATTCCTCTTTTACTTAGGCAGTAAATATTCATTCATAGGCCGTAGGCCTGTGCCTTTTAAACAGTTTTTACTCTACCGATGTCATATTCATAACCTTTACGTATTAACTTAAGTTAATAATACTGCGTTTTTGCTTAACACTAAATAATAATTATGTAAGCGACTATGTCTTTTCCGTTTTCTTTGGGGGAAAAAATAGGAAATGGAAAACATTGTAGAGTAAATTGATCATCGCTTTTTATTGTAGTCGTCCTTTATAGCGCCCCTTTTGTAAAACCAGCTGGTGCCTATGTTATCACTTTCTCCCATGTACCTTGTGGGACACTATAGGTTTGTGTTCCATAAATTTTGTGATTCACAACTCTGTTGCTAGGTTGTGTTTATGTACTTGTGTTTGGAGCCATACCTTCGCTTAAAAAATCTTATTGAGAATTGTTTCTTACTGTATGTCATTCGCTACAATAAATATGGGGATGAATTGTCATCCTCTTTAAATGATGTACAGTTTTCCCGCTAAAGACCCTAAAGGACAAAACCTTTTTCTCACTATTTGTTCTTCCGCGGAACGTATTCGAAAAGTATTTTTCATTTCAAAAGAGTACTTTTCACATTTTTGCCATTTTCCATTAAGCCAATTTTTTTCCCAGTACAAGGTGTTGAGTTATATGTTTCCTTCTGTATGTCTTGTTTTACTCTTGATTTGAAAATCGTTTTTTGTCTCTGATACCTTTCTTCTGCTGTGAGAAACTTTTTGTTTACCATTCGTTAATTTTCGTGACATATTTTTAGCCGCTGGTGAAAGTCACTAGCAGTTTTTAGTTCTGTAAATATTATCGATTGTAGAAATACACTTAATTTTGGTTTTTAGCCGGTTCCATTGATTTTGAATAACTTTGATTAATTTTATTAGCATCGGAAAGGGTTCGAAAGAAACCAAAAATTACAAGAAAATTATGTCTTGTTTTTCTTGGTTGAAATAATACTTATGTTATTACAATTTTTGACACTACAGTAGAGTCAACTGAATCGTATTCACCTTGGCACGTTGTGACGTATTACAAAGGTGAATTACGTGTCAACACGACAAATCTGCAGCGGTACATTTTGTCCGTGCAGCTTATTTGGGAGAGCACTTTACTCCGGAGTGAGGGAGCGCGGACTAGATCTCCGTCACGAAAAAACTTGTGTTTTTACAACGTGACAGATTTAAATATTTTAGCCTTCCTTATCTTGCCTTTGCGTGAGACGTACTCTCTCCGGTTTTTGAATGCCGACATAGAATTGTATGGAATTACGACATCCTTTTGATTTGAACTCAGCGGTGATTTTATGGCATTGAGTTTTCTTATTTTAAAAAATGTTCTTATATCCATTGTACAAAAAAATATAATGTTAACAAAAGAATGGAAACATTCTTTCTGGCACAACCGATGAAATGCTCAAGCAAAACAAAATATTTTGACAAATGCAAAGAACTTATATCGTCGACCGTCAGTCACGTCTTTTTTAACAATGCTAAAAGCCTGTGCTGTAAGTTTCCTCAACAACTTTCTGTCCAACGACGGCGTCCAAGGTCCTAAGAAAAGAGAGGTACAATAAATTAAGTAATTAGACTTGCCAATAGAAACACTTTCCAAGCAATGCGTAGGACAGGCAGGCTCAATCAGCTCATGCCGCCCCTAATTATGTGCCATAAACTCTGTAACGCGACTCTTCTTTTAAGAGGCACTACAGTGGTCCTAGCTGAGTCCAAAACCTTTGGAGCCATCGGTAGCTTACCAAAAACAAAGTTCATCCCACCCACATTGCTCAACCCTTGTGTCCACCCAAAGTTATTATAGTAGACTTCAAGGTTATGTTTATCAGACAACTCCGCTGGTCACTGTCTCGAGGGGTCGTCTTCGTGACGTCACGGTCCAGGACAGCTCCTACCGAACCACTGTGTGAGCTGAGGCTGCTTGCTCCCGTTCATACGGTCTTAAAGCTATTATACGTACAAGCCAGGGTACAAGCACTATCGTCAGAGGAGACTTTAGATCTTTTGGGGCCCTAGGCGCTAAAAGGTTCAGGGCCCCCTCCTCCTTCTTATCCCTTCAGAAATTTTCATGCGTCAAATTAACAAACAAAAAAGGGGGGAGTCAAGAAAAAGGTTTTTACACTTTTTTATTATTAGAATGTTCTGTAAGAAACAGTGCTAGTGTAATAATTTTGCCTGTCCGGGCACATCGAGCTTTTGGATTTCAGAGATATTTCAAAATTTTTTTTTGCAGCTAACAGGAAATCAATGGATATTAAGTTTGGCACTTTTAATATCCCATATACTTCATGCACCGCAGTTATCATAAACAGAATTTTGAGGCTAATAGGAAATCAATGGATGTTAGGTTTGGCATTTTAAATACCCGTATCCCATTTATATATGCACTGCAGTTATCAGAAACAGAAGCATACAAATTAAATGCAAAAGATACGGTTTGAAAATGGAAAAGTAAGAACTGCAGGTTTTTGAGTAAGAGTATCATTCAAACTTTTTATTGCTTTTTCAAAAACTAGTTTTAAGGAATAGAAAAGGTGAGAATACTTGATAATTATCAGTATTAAACCAAGAGAGCAGAAAGTAATGAGAAAATGTTGTTGCAACACAATAAAAATTACTTTTAACACTATTAAATAAGATAGTGTGATATTCTCAAATTTCTTTATTTTTTTCAGCCTAAATATTAATAACTCTTTTGGTTTAAGATGGTTTAGAGGGATTAGGGCCGAGAAATAACTTGATTGTTTTAAAAAGAGTTATCATGTGAAGAATATTTCTTTCTTCATTGATTATCCTACCACGAAGGAAAAAACTATTAACAGCAAACACGCCCGATCATCAGGAATTTTTTCACAAGTACTCCTCATCGCAACTCGGGAAGAAGGTGGGAAGGTTCCAACACAGATGTGTTCCCTTGGCTGGATGTACCACGAAAGCAATTTATAGCACAGCAGGCCAGTTAAGAATTCGCCTGAAACAATGAAAAGTGTGGGAAGCGTGAATACCTTCTTTACCAAATACTAAAAGGAACTCAAAATAATTTTAACCGTTCCTTTCAAAATATGTACATCGATAAGAACTCGAAAATTCGGAATATCAACAACAGCAAGAAAAAATGTTATTATTAATATGACAAAGTAAAATATCAATTGACCTTACAAAGCAGTCGCTTTAAGGATTGATTTGTTTCGGTCCGTGAAAACCAAAACTAAAAATCCAATTACATGTTTTCGGGCCTTTGAAACAGCGAGGCCCTAGGTGTGCGCCTAGCCGGGGTCAGCATTTGTATTTTTACGCTATTTAAAAACAGATGTAGCCGTGCAAATAGCACAAATATGTGGGGGAAATTTCCGGTATCGACATTTACTTTTTTTAATGCAGCCTACAGATGTTTTCACTTTTACCGTAGTTTCTATAGTAGTAACAGGATGACATGGTGGGAGAAATTTCCGGGGTCGTCATCTCAACTTTTCCCGCAGTTTATAGTAAAAAATCAGTCTTACAATTAGCTGGACGGGGTTCGGGAATTTTCCGGCGGATCGCCATTTCGATTTTCAGCAGTTTATAGCGATTTGAAACGGTCTTACAAGTAGCTGGGTGGGATGGGCAAAATTTCCGGTGTTGGCATTTTTTTAATCCATCGTTCTTATGTTCATAACGTTTACGTAACATGTCAAATTATTAATAACGCGATATTAACTTGAGTTGATATGTAAACGTTATGAATATGACATCCAGTTAATGGCATTGCGTTTTTCCTTAGGCACTAAATATTAATTCATAGGCCTTTTCAACAGTTTTCATTCTACTAATGTCAGTTTCGCAATGTTTGCACGCCAAATCAATTTATTATTATTTCGCTTTTTCCTAGGCACGAAATATTAATTCATAGGCCTCAGGCCCAGGTTTTTTAACAGTTTTTATTCAACCTGTGGCATATTCATAACGTTTACATATCAAGTAAAGTTAATAGCATTGCGTTTTTACTTAGGCTCTAAATACTGAAGCAGTCGTATATGCGACCGGGTTTGAAATGATAGTAAATGCGACCGGCTTAACCAGTGATGGGAAAAGAAAGAAGGGAGGTCAGGTGTAGGGGGGAGGGAGTGATCGAGCTCAGGTGTGTTAGAGTACTAGTGCTGGGTCATTCCTTTAAAGAAACTTTGCCGCCACGGATCCCCTCAGTGATGACAGATGACCTGTTTCTGACGTCACTGTGTTGGAACTCCGGCTGGAAAGTTGGAACCATGAAGCTGCTGTGAAGGGTCTCTCTACTTACCCGACATTCTTTCCTTTTCTTTTTTGTGGATAAGTATTCAGCTCTTATATCTTTCTTTTTTTATAAATCGTTCAGTTAGTTTACGTTGAAATATTGATAATAATAACGAGTTGTGCTGTGGCTACTTGTAAGAACCATTACGAAAAAACTAAAGGTCAGTATATTATGTACCATGCATTTCCTTTGAAAAATCCAGATTTGGTGAAGGAATGGCTGAACAAGTACTATTGGTCAGACTCTATGAATGTAGAGAATCCTAGAATTTGCAGTGATAATTTTCATTCTTCCGATTACGAAGATGATTTAAAAAATCGCCTACTTCGACTCACGGAGAAAACAAATACTGAAACAAAACGCGGTGCCTGTTCTGAATCTGCCGAACTCTCAACAAAACGGACACTGTGTCACTCCACAAAGTAACAGAAAGCACAAACGAGATATTTTAAAAAGTGCTTTCGATCGGATGGATATTTTAAGACTGAAAAAGATTTGTGTACAAGAAACGCAGGATATCTGTTGTGAAGTTGGTTAAACATCAGGAAATATCAGTTGTTCTTCCTGTATCCAAATAACTGATTAAAAGAGATTGCTACTTGAAAATGTTGCATCCTTTAAAAAATAAATTGAAATTTTAAAAATTCAGAGAACCAAAGCGTTAAAAATGAAAGCTAACGGAAGACGACAGCGACTATCGTGGCTGAAAATTACTGATTTAAAGAATAAAAAACTTAAAAATGGAAGCACGTATTAAAAGTGTACTAACAATTTGATATACAGTATAAGCGCATATATAGCAGTAATTCAGAATGCAAAGGCATCTGATGTTCAATCAAAGTGGGGGTTATACAAATATATATATTAATATACAAAAATATATATTAATAAATTCATAGATTTTTAACAATGGTATACAAAGGAATAAGGACATTCTGTTACCTTTCTGGTTCTTTTAAAATTTCGCGCATTAAAAGTTCGTAATTTGAATGTAGAACATTAGTAGCTTTACGTGAAAAAAAAATACTGATTTTGAAAGATGTCGAAGACTCACTACAAAAACACCGCAAATAAAGCTTAAGGAAAAACGAAAAGAAAATCACACGAAAAAATTTGCGATTTTATTATTGCTGTTCGAAATTTAAGAAATTAAACAGAGAAGGAAACGTGGGAAAAAAATTACTTTTTTCACTTCAGGTGATCTATTTGCGCAATCTCGCAGATCAAATATATTGTAATGCACACATCTGGTGAAAGGTGCAAGATGTTAACAAGAAAACTTAGGACCTGAAAATTTAAACGTAGTGTGTGTGTATAACGAAAATTTTCATTTGTCTTTAACAGATCCCCAGTCTTTTCTCTTACTTTTTATTTAGGTCTGTTAAATACCTAGAATAAATCATTTGTTATATTTCTTTACAAGGGCCACTGAAATGCTTTTTAGCTTTCATTCTCTCACTGCGGCAATTCAGCTGTCGGCTCCGTTCCAACTGCGTCAGCCTCGGTTCCAACATACTGACGTCACACGCTGGCGTTCGTAGGGATCCGCGTGTCCGAAGCCTATGACGTCAGGTTCGGTCCCAACATACTGACGTCACACGCTGGTGTTCGTAGGGATCCGCTTGTCCGAAGCCTATGAAGCTGCTGACGATGCGGTGTGACGAAATGGGTAGTATTTGCGACCATCACGTGAACTACGGAAATGCCTTTTCTCTACAACGTAAAAGAAGTTGTTTTGTACCAAAACACGTACTTCAGTTAGAAAGCGACAGAACTTCAGTGTTTTGAACCTATGTCTGGGGGACTCGTGGATTCACCCACACGAATTTTAAATTTCCAGAAAATATTAAATAATTATATGGCTTTGATTCATTTGTCATTTTTAAGAATAGCGTATTTATGCTCACTTTATTACAACAGAATGATCAGGTCCTGATTATCGCAGGGGCATGAGGAACACTTGGCCAGAGCCTCCAGTTTGAAGGGGCCCCCAAATTTGCATTTTTTATAATAATGTTATGTTATAATATTTTTTTTTTTGAAAGTTCCATTTTGATTGGACGGATTAATAAAATTTCTGAGGCACCCATCTTAACTAACTGCGTGAGGCATTTTATACATTTCAGATTGTGAGATCCACCTTCTATGTATTGCTACCATGTCCATATCGTAAAATGCGACACATTGATTGGTACAGTATCCTAAAGTCCTTGGATGATTCTTTGAGTTTGCAGCAGCACGGATGGAAATATTTGCCGAGGAAAATGGCAACACGTTTATAAAGCAAACACTTGTTTACAGCATGTTCTTCTACCATGAAGCTTTTCGACTTTGTTGAAGTGAATCCCTGAATTTTACGTTTTTATTAGTGTTAGCATGTGGTAATAGTTTGAAGTGAGATAATATGTTTTTCAATTTTGTGGTTTTTATCAGAATTTTAACTGAAATCGTATTTGTTTAAAGTGTAATACCGTACTTTTTAAGTGACGTCTCAACGAACGTATCTGTCCGGTTCTGCCAAAAGGAAATTAAAGATGAATCTACCAAAATGCTTGCAGGATCGCTGTTAAAAGTATTCTGTTACAGTCAATCAAAAACCGGATATTTCTGAGAATAAAATGATTATTTCTTGTGCACCAAGTAATGAGCATTGTAAAGATTTCGATGCATCAGCGAAGGAATCCAAAGATCCAGTTTTGAATTTTTTTTTTCAAAAAAAGGAGATTTTGCCATTAAATATGAATCGTGGGAACAATCAGCAAATAAAACTGTATTTTAATTATAGTATTAGATGGAGATGCAACATATCTTCACGTCGCAGCAGAAGAAGCTTTCGTAGCGGAACAGGGTTTGAGAACTGTCGATTGCCTTTGATAAAATAACCCAGAGAATGTTATTTGTGAACCATAATTGGCGATTTATCACTTGCTCCCGGCTAAGGGAAAAGTAGCGTTTATTTTTAATAAATACTATTATGCATATTAAGAAGCAAGTCTAAATTTTTAATTCATTATACCTAGTATATTGTTATTTAAAACTGTCTCATTTTTGTTTGCATATGCCCTTAAAGTTTCATACATATGCGTGTCCTTCTGTGACAGAGTAAAAATGTGATGTGAGGGAGGCCGCATGTGGATTTCTGCTCAGGGCCCAGAGTTATCATGATCGGGCCCTGCACATGATAACAATTGGTTAGAAAATGTAGAATATATCGTTCTCCAGAAAACATTCCTACCTTCATGTATTGCTCTTTTATTTCCTCATAGATTATTTTACACGTACCCGGAATTATTATTCCTAAACAATCTGCAGAAATAGCTTTTGTAAATTTCAGATCTTCATACGAACGCTCAGTGTCGGACTGGAGACCCATAAACAGCCCTGAAAGCAGATTTTTTGCTTCTCACTGTTTGCAAAAATCTGCCTCATACCTAGAATTAGCTGTATGCTGACGTCACCATTTCCTGTTTAACAGTCTTTTTTTAGCAAAAGTCTGATAATTATTGTACTGTTTGTATTTACAAAAAAAAGTTTTACTCATGTTTCTGGATTGCAGCTGAAGATACCCCAAGTAAAACTTGATCTGTATATAAAAAATAAAACACTTCCTTCTCCCAACCAATAGCCATAGTACTTTCTCTACGACAAACTGCCGGAGATTTTATTTTATTCGTGTACAAATCTTATTGTTATAGCTGCGTTCAGAATTAATTGTAAGTTTCTTCGGTTTTAGTAAAAAAGGAAATCCAAGTGCTCCCAAATTTCATTCTTTTTTTCAAGACTGTGAAAAACGAAGTAATTACGAAAGCATCAAAATATCGATGACAAAATTTAAAATTTCTGCTACTGCAAGAATTTCAATGATACTTCAGATATAAAGTGAGACAAACTAAAGAGTGCGAAAACTGTTTATTCAATTAATTCCTCCAAACGTGATCTGCTCACCCCTGAACCCACCTACATCTGACCTTTCAACTGTGTCCTCTCGTTTCCCCTGATAGTTCAGTCAAAGTTACGATTCATTCCAGACCGCCACGTTTAGTTCTTATTTATACTGGTATTCCTATTTGAATTTGCAAAGAGAGAGCGTCATGCCTTTCTTCATGCATATAGACAACATACATATATTTTGCCCTAACTGGTAGGCAGAAGCATAGCTACAATAACATTTATATATAGTTTGACATAGAAACCAAAACTTAAAAACACTTATGGCATTGAAAATAAGATACGTTGTTATAATTTGTACAAGAACTAATTAAAATCCGCCCCCCTGCCCTCCAGACAGGTTTTATGCGTTAGCATATGCCGTAGAGAATTTCTTGAGTTGTAATGTTTGTAAACACTGAAAAATTCTGAATCGGAGCAGAAATTCTTTAAACTTTATATTTTTGGTATTAACCCATGTCAGTTTGCACAAGGCCGCCGAGAATTTGCTGTGTTGTAGTTTATATAAACTGAAGTTCTTTTGTTGAGTTGTAGATTATAAACATTTTTTGTAAAGAATTATATTAAATACTGCATTTAAGAAAATACGAAATTACGGAAATTTTATGCGACCCAGGTACCCAATCTCAGGGGACATGACCAAGGAACGGTCGAAAACGCAATTTTTTTACGGCCCCTTAAAAATTTTGTGCCCAGTTCTCCGCTTTGTCTTTACCCCGAAAATCATGGAAATGTCTAAATTTCTTATTGAAAATGAAATATTAAAAAAAATGTTTTGTGAACAATAGTTGCTCAAGTAGTGGGAAATATAGCCACACGATATTTGTTATTTCATAACAATTTTGTGGCACTTAAATTGCAATGTGGCCAGTTCTCCGTACCCGGGATATTCCTATTTCGCAAGGGATTGATCTGGAATAAAGAATGAGATATTAAACATAAGACGAAGTGTTCATGTTAAATTATTTGTTACGTTTCAAAGCAGAACAGCGGATCAGATCACAAACCTCATACGCCATATTAGTTATTAGAACAAATATGGCAATTTTTAAATTTTTTTACCAAAATCCAATTTTACCTGGAAAAAACTTGTCACTTTTTCGCTAACATATACAAGGTGAACAGAATCGACCGCACAATAAATTTACCGGATGATTCATCGTGGAGAAAGAAGGCAAAAACCGTTGTCTGTTGTCCGATCGGACGTCGCATTCCAAAGATATATGCGCCGAAAGTTCGTGACTTCACATCCGGTAAGAATACAGACATTTGAAATAACTTACCCAATCACTTTGACAGAAAACATGTAATTTATTGATGTGTACCACTACAACACAAATCATAAAATACGTCCATTCGTGTCAGATTACAACACGTGTTCAACCTACGGAAATGAGGCCAAAAATCGAAATTGCCACGTTTGATTTTTTCATTTATATTTTGATTATACACTGAGTGGCCACTTTATTATCCCCACCTGACAGTTTTAAGAAAATGCGCTATGGCTGCACGCTGTTGCCGCTAGAGGGCGAGGCTAGTATAAAAAGGGAAAGCTTAGTGCTTCCGACCGTAGTAGAAGTGATTTTTGGGTGACGAAATGGGTAAAAAAAGCGATTTGAGGGACTTTCAACGTGGGATGATTGTAGGAGCTCGGAGCCATGAAGCGAGTATCACCGAAACCGCCGCATTCGTGAAATGTTCCAGAGAAGCTGTTGTTAAAGTGTTTAAAGACTGGACTGTCAGCCAAAAAACTGGGTATCTACGTGCAACGTGTGGTCATCATCGACTAGTGACTGCTCGGGCGGAACGGAGAGTGTCCAGACTCGTAACAGACAACAGAAAAGCAGCAGTGCAGAAAATTACAGACCATCTTAATCAAGGATCCCCTTAAATGATCTCTGCACGCACTGTTCGCCGTAACTGCATCGGATAGGATATCGCAGCCGAAGGCCTGTTCGAACACTTTTGCTGTCTGCAGTTAACAAGAGAAAACGTCTTCAGTTCGCACAAGAGCACAAGGATTGGACAGTAGATAATTGGAAACAAATTATGTGGTCCGATGAATCACGTTTTCAGTTGCACCATGCCGATGGCCGAGTTAGAATTTGGCGGAAACAACACGAAAGCATGGGACCCCAAATGCATTGCTACAACCCTTCAAGCTGGTGGAGGCAACATTATGGTTTGGGGAATGTTTTCCTGGTATGCTTTGGGCCCTTTAATTCGCGTTTATCAACGTCTGACTGGCACATCATATCTAAACATCGTTGCGGACCGAGTGCATCCTGTCATGTGGATGGTTTATCCCAATGGCGATGGCTACTTTCAACAAGGTAATGCGTCCTGCCATAGTGCTCGTATTGCACAGGATTGGTTTCAGGAACATGCCGGTAAGATTACTTTGCTTAGGTGGCCCCCACAATCTCCAGATCTCAACCCCATTGAGAATTTGTGGGATGAAGTTGAACGAGCCATCAGACTGCTGGATCCACAACCCTGCAATCTGACACTCCTGGAAAGTGCTATTTAACAAACATGGTCTCAGATCCCATAAACCACCTATCAACATCTCGTGGAGTCCATGCCACGAAGAATCGACGCAGTATTAAAGGCAAAAGGTGGCTCAACGAAGTACTGAGGGGGTGGTCCTAATAAAGTGGCCAGTCAGTGTATAACAAAACAAAAAGGACAAATGAATAGAGAGAAAATTGAAACGCATGTATTTCGGTGTATTTATGTACCTTTTCGAATAATGATAATAGGTCGGAAATATATCTTACGGAATAAGTCCAAATGATAAAGTTCCATGCGTTCATCGAGCTCAGTTCAATACTTTTAATACAGATATTGTAAAAATTAATACACTGTCCTCCCTCTTTTTCTAAGTGTTTGGCATTTTATTTAGGTTTTTTATTTAAGGTTTGTCAGGTTCTTTGGATATTAATTATATTAGGCTCAAAGGACCTGACACAACCCGATGTCTCAACCTATTAGTGTGAGTCGAAAGCTTTGCAATATTTAGTTCAGTTTGTGTCTTATATTAAAAGAGAACGGCAGCTCCTGTAGACCTTGCCAAGGTCCTGAAGGTGACGAACCAAGGTGGTCTGTGATATGCCTAGTTCACCTGATAATCTCAGAGTGCTGGTTCTCGGATTTGTCTGTACGGCCTAGTGCACGGGCTGCGAATCCACGGTTCGCTGACTACCGGACCTCGGCTGATTGTCGAGGTTTCTGTCACCTGAGCGAATTTTTGTGAACCATCTGGTTGTGGTGCTGTGGTCCACGGAACCTTCCCGTTTCGCATTACAAATGTCTCGTTTTCTTGAGCAGCGTTATGGCCGAGTTCAAACTCGTAAAGCAAAAGTTCCCTAATTCGGAGGTTGTTGCTGTTCATCTGTTATGCGTCCCAACCACAGACAGAACGACGATATGCAATGCTGTTCACACCAACGACTAGAATGCCACGATATTGCGGCCCAAACCATCACTGATCCACCTCCGTGCTTCACTAAGGGCGCTAAAAAGTCCGAGTGGTAAGCCTGTTAGGGAAGCATCGTCACGTAAACTCTCCCGGATGTGGGAAAGACTGTGCATGTGGACTCATCGGAGGACAATACACATTTCAAGTTGTCCAAGATATGTGCTGCTGGGACTAATGAAACTGACTTTTGGCTTTGACAATGGTAAATAAAGGTTTGGCTATAGCATCCCCACCGATAATATTCACAATGTGAAGCTCCCGAAGAGCAGTTTTGGTAGAAACAGATGAGTCGAGATCCATATTCAATTCTCAGGTGAGTTAAGACAGCTGAGGTTTTGTGTTTTTTGGATAAAATCCGTGTTAGTACCCAGGACGTCACTTTCAGACAGCTGCATCTTACATAGACAGTTACTATTATTTGATGCTGTTCGTCACTCTTGGTGGTATGCCGACATGACCTTGAATGCTGTGGTTCTGTAACAGATGCATCGGCGTGACGCGCACCAACAATTTGTCCTCTTTTAAAATCTTATATGTATCACATTATGTAGTATGGATTGAACTATTTGACGTACACATATGCTACTGGTCTGCTAATTCCAACTTCGCACTCCTCTTTGATCGAATGCGAAATAGGTAACGGTTGGTTTCCAGGTAACACGTACATCGGCGTGAAACTTGCTGCGCTATAATCGATAATGTTTCAGTTTCATTGTTCAACCCCTGTATATATACACTGGTTTCCACCAGTTCAGGAACAAATGGAAAAAACGCTGTAATTTTCGCAAACATCGTGCAAACCGCACGAAATTCGGATATGTTACGGGCAACGGCATGCCGCTTCGACGAACAGTATACAAATGAGTGGCACTTGCGTCGGTTCATGCAAATGCGCAGTAGGATTAAACACGTTGTTTCGACGTGAGGCACCAATTCATGTGAGGCCTTTAACAAAGAGAATTCCAGATAGGCATTTTGTGACAATGACCTCCAGACGTCATTTAGTAGTGGAATTACGCTACAGAGCTTTAGGCAGACTTGAAGCAGTGCAAAGTCAGGCGGACGTTGCAAGACGTCTCAACGTGAGTCGTTCTGTGGTTCATAGGTTGTGGTAGCAATTTCAAACAGTGGGTTGAGCTTCCCGACTATTCAGACAAGGCCAGCGAATTGCAAAGACCTCTTCGGATGACAGCTATCTACGCGGCGGAACAGGACTGCTACTCCGACCCATTTGCGATCCGTGCTTGTGGCAGTTCCAAGAAGGACGGCATCACGATCTATGGCGCACACCGAAGGCTACATAAACGAGGGCACTATGCTAAGCAACCACTCGATTGCTAGGCAACCGCTTCCGCCACAGGATGCAACTTTTGAATTGCGCACGAATGCATGTGAACTGAAGGGAAGGGCAATAGCGGTATGTACTCTTCAAGGTTAATAGACAGTAAGGTTTGCTCATTCTGCCTCCCTCGCAGCGGAAGTGCCGGTCCCTTACGTAGTGACGTCAGTGTACCACACGACGCAGCCAGCAGGACGGATAGACTGTTAATACAATTGAAGCACTCGCGGGAGAAATGTCAACAACTTTTTACTCAAATACGCTCTGAATCTAAAAGCTTGCAACCAAGATGTAATGCAAAAGCACATCTGTAATATAATCAAGAAAAACGGACATCCATGTGAATATTTTATTCAGAGTAAACCGAGAATGTGAAGAAACTTATTATGCATTTCTTTCATTTTTTTTCCAAATCTGTTTAATCTAAATATCTAAATAGGATATTGACATGGCACTAAGGAAAAGTGCAGGGACAGTGATTATACCTTCTAATTTATTTATATGCAACTGTAATACTGTCTTTAAATAAATTCAAAAGAAGGAAAAAAACTTATAAGATTATGCTGTCAGAACCTCATGAAGAAATCCGTTTATGCGGAACACATAAAAACTTGAGTAGCATTCCACTAACTTGCTTAATTAAAAAGTTGGAAATTAATTTCACTAAATGCTCTGTTATTATTTGTAACTAATCGCTGAACAGAAAAGTTAAAATCATGGATCTTTGCAATTTTTGTTTGTTTGTTTCTTTAGTCGTATTTTATTCGCTAAATTTTGAGAACTTTAAGAATCGGGACATTATTTAACGTAAAAATTCTTTCTTCACTTACCTTTGTCATGTTCCTTAGGTAACTGTTTTAACCAGTTTTCTCTTCTTGATTTGGCAATATATTTTTTGCTGAGCGTTACTATGGCGCATACGGATCATAATTCGGGTTTTCATGAATAGTTTGATGGCAGGGTGCACATTTGGAGGGAACTGATGGGCAGAAGCTTCCACTGCGGTGTGAACAATTCTTTTAACTTTCCTTAAATTATTTTTCCCATGTAGTTTTAAAAAATTTCTTCTAGTTGGATAACCATGCTCATCCACTCATTTGTTGGATGTTGCAAGCAGCCTCTGCTTATGACGCTAATCCAGTCGCAAAGAATTCCTTTTTCTTGCACTAGGTCCAGAGGTGCATTTTTGTCCCCCAGCCGAGGACACGTTGTTTGGCATTTAAATGCAACATATCCAGCAAGGTATCGTAAAGCTTGGTACGATATGCTGTCACTAGAAGAATTCCAGGTGAACATTTAATTGTAGCTACCCATCGGCGCAACGTTGACAAAGCAGGAAGCGGAATATTAACTTTATTTCTCAAGTAGTGATATGCTCTCCTGGAAACAGTTCTTAATGTTATTGTAGCTGCAATATCAGTTGAATTCCAAACAATCCGTTTTTGGCCTAACAAAACCCTTATCTGTCCTGGAGTAAACACTGTAGAAAGCAAATTTTTTATGCACATTTCTCTGTCTTTTTTCTCATCTTTCCGTAACCTTCGCAATTCTAATAATTCTTTTTGCATTTGATTCTGTTTTACTTTGAGGACTTCTACACGTAAAGTTAGACTATGGTTTGAAGAGCTCAAATATAATATTTGTTTTTTCAGCTTTTCATTTTCCTTCATCAAAATATAATTTTCGTTCAATAGAATTTCATTTTCTGTTTTCAGGTCTTTCATACATTCAATTTCAGTATTTTCATCACTGGCACTCCACATGTCTTCCAAAATTTCCTCTGCATCATCAGAGTTTATCAAATCGCCAACAAGATCAGTTCGTTTCCTTTTCTCCTGTCTGTTCTTTCTCTCTGAATTAGAATTTACATTAAAGTTTCCCGGGAGGTTTAAACTTGGTACAGCTGTGTCCTTTAGCATTTTGCGGATAAGGCAAACCTAGAAGTTCATTCCTTAAATCGCGTTCGTAGTCTTCCTCAGGAAAATGTTCCGAACAAATAGCTGAATTCATTTCGTTGAAACTGTCAGCTCGTTTGCATCTCAATTTCCATGTTTGACGCAAAACTTCATTTTTCGGAAACCTATGGTAATGAATGCCATTCCTTCTGGCTTTCGAATAATAATTTTGACACGTTGCTATTGCGCACGAGTCAGGCATGTTCAGTGTTTAACGTATAACCAAGAAAAAGAAAATTTGTTTGCTACAAATACCTAGCTTCAAATGAGACAATGTAGCTTTCAGACCCTGCACCAGAAAAACGGGAGCAAGCAGCTTTAGGCGGATGGGGTGTGGAGTTCTCCGGGACTGTGACGTCACGAAGGCGACCCCTGAGACAGTGCTCAGCGGAAGTGTCGGATGAGCATAACCTTGGAGTCTACTAACCTTGTGTACTCTTCAAGGTTGAGTCAAAAGTGATTATCGACGCATTTACATCTGATGAGAATCCGGGACACTTATCACCTTTTCTGATCTGTGAAAGGGACAGGTATTGCGGAGGCAGTGTGCATCTATGTTGAGACATCTCTTTAAGTGGCCGTACAGACATCTATGTGCTGCTGCGGGAACGCTTTATTGAACAGCAGCATAGAGATGATATCGTGGATCCAATCGTCCGTCCGTATACAGGCGCAATCGGCGCCACATTTCGACTGCAAGCTGGAAACGCCTGCCCTCACACAACTCACCTGGTTTGACAATACCTGGAAGAGCAGACTATTGTACGTATGGGGTTGCTAGAACGCTCTCCGAGATGAATCCTATCGAGCATATGTGGAACGCTCAGAATCGGCGTTTTGCTGCCCTCCACCCCCTTCCCATACCCTGCAGGGGCTTCAAATTGCTGTACGGTAACAACGAGCGCTGCTGCCAACGGAACTCATAGAACATTTTTAATTATTTAAATTAAATGAATGTGACTCTGTCACTGCACGATTATCACCGACAAAATAACAATCTGTATTGATTCGAAATAAAGTGAATATAATAATACCTATAAATTCACAGATGCGAAGATATAATCCAATTTCTTTCGCGTACATAGTAATAAAATGAATGTGAATCTGTCACTACATGTTTATCATACGTACGTCACTGCACGTGGTAATCGTGTAGTGACAGACTCACATTCATTTAATTACCATGTGCGCGAAAAAAATTGGATTATATCTCATAGAACACTATAAACCGCATGAAACATCGCTGTCGGTCTTGCATTGCTGTTCAGGGTGACTACACCTCTTATTGAGGTACTTCTTTCTGCATGCTTTCCAAGTGTGTATTTATGATTTCTTTATGTTTGTATATCTCATACGACATATAATTGCGTTGTATCAAATTCGCTTGCGCTTTTCAGTCACATATGGAATTATAAAGATGTGCACCAACTTTTATGCTATTTGGTTTATTGGCTTTGGAATTATACTGATTTTTTCACTTGTCTCTTAAACTATGTAACCCAGAGAGTGTATATATATATATATATATATATATGTATATACACACTGCCGGAAAGTGAAAAAAGAACACCAAGAAGAAATTGGCGGACGATCATCAAATTTACATACACTGACGGAAAAAAAGTCCCAACACCAAGAAGGGGTTGTGTTAGATAAACGACAGTTGGTAGGCGGTGAGAGTACATCTGTAAGATACGATCTATGCACATTTCGCGCTCGGCGCATACGTGTGGCGCTAGTAGCGCCCTCGGAACATGCAAAGCAGTTTTGCTGTAAATACGCGCTGTAACGTTCGTGAACGTTAGTTATCGTTGAGATTCGACGTAGTGTGTTGATATTAGTCAAGAATGCCTTTAAGAAGACGAAGAAGCCATTATCAACAGCTCACGGAGTTTGAACGAGGTCGTGTAATAGGGCTAAGAGAAGGTGGATTTTCTTTCCGCAATATTGCAGAACGACTTGGCAGGAATGTAGCCACTGTGCACAATTGTTGGCAGCGGTGGTCAAGGGAAGGTACTGCTTGTAGAAGACCGGGTTCCGGCAGGCCACGTGGCACTACGGAGAGGGAATACCGCCGTGTACGGCGTATGGCAGTGCCGCATCGTACTGCGTCTGCGGCAGCGATTCGAGCTGCTGTTGCCACCACAGGGACACAACGAACTGTTACAAATCGGTTACTTGAAGGACAGCTCGGAGCCAGATGCCCTGTAGCGTGCATTCCACTTACTCCGAACCACTGCCGTTTGCGACGTCAGTGGTGTCAAGCTAGAGCTCACTGGAGAACGGAGTGGAGATCTGTTGTGATTTCTGATGAAAGCCGGTTCTGTCTGGGTGCCAGTGATGGCCGTGTGTTGGTTAGAAGGAGGCCAGGTGAGCGCCTGCAACCAACTTGTCTGCGGCCGAGACACACTGGACCTGCACCTGGAGTTATGGTCTGGGGAGCAATTTCCTATGACAGCAGGAGCACTCTCGTGGTTATCCCACGCACCCTGACGATACAGTTGTACGTCAATCTGGTGATTGAACCTGTTGTGCTGCCATTCATGAACAGCATTCCAGGGGGTATTTTCCAACAGGATAAAGCTCGCCCGCATACCGCTGTTGTAACATAACATGCTCTACAGAATGTCGACATGTTGCTGTGGCCTGCTAGTTCACAAGATCTTTCACCAATCGAGCACGTATGGAACATCATTGGACGACAACTCCAGCGTCACCCCCAACCAGCATTAAGCGTCCCTGTATTGACCGACCAAGTGCAACAGGCATGGAACTCCATCCCACAAACTGACATCCAGCACCTGTACGACACAATGCATGAACGTTTGCGTGCTTGCATTCAACATTCTGGGGGTTACACCGGTTATTAATGTACCAGCATTTCACATTTGAAAGGGCTCTTCTCGCGCTTACATTAAGCTGTGATCTGGAAACCTTGATCGAATAAATATGTTACCTATACAAATGTATTGCCGCCATTTCATTCCCCTACAACTATTTTTTCGTGTTGTAGGGATTTTTTTTTTCGTCAGTGTATGTTAATGGGGACGAGTTTACGTAGGTGTGATGTCAATTTCGGGACCAACCGGTGAGAGCTTACGCCATAGCACAGCATAATATGCAAATTATCGTCGGTGGTATTTAAGGAGTACGGCGAAGTGAAATTAATCAGTCGTCGGCGTACGGACACGTGCGAAGATCCTGAAGAAGCTGCAATGGCTGGACATGGAAGACGTGTACGATTTCCGCAGTTATCGGACTTTGAGCGAGGTCGTCTAGTCGGACTCCGAGAGTCCGGGTGGTCGTATCGTCGTATAGCTGAGCGAATTGGACTGGACGTATCGGTGGTGGTACGATGGTGGCGTAGATGGTCGGAGGAACAATCCCACACGAGAAGACGTGGAACCGCAAGTCACAGACGGACTGATGAGCGGACCGATCGACGCACAAGAAGAGCAACTTTGTCAAGCAGAACATCCACTGCGACGCAAATCCAAGCTGCCGTTGCACCTGAGGTGACTGTGCGAACAATCCTCAAACGACTACTGGATGCAGGACTACGTGCACGTGTGCCTCTGGCATGTGTACCTCTGACTATAGCCCATCGTCAGGAACGACTTCTTCTTGGGAGCCTCCGAAGGCCGTAAGATTCTGCTTGGGAGCCTCCGATGGCCGTAAGATTCTGCTTGGGAGCCTCCGATGGCCGTAAGATTCTGCTTGGGGGCCTCCGATGGCCGTATGCGTGTTCGCAGACGCACAGGGGAGCGTCTCCACCCCTTTTTGCATCCGTTAGCGACACACAGGGCCTGCACCTGGTCTCCTGGTGTGGGGAGCGATCAGCTGTCACTCCCGTACACAACTAGTGTTTGTACCGGGTACGATAAACAGCACCTCCTACATCAACAACATCCTTCAGCCCGTTGTTGGGCCACTTGTAAGGTCGGTCCATCGTGGTGTTTTTCAGCAAGATAACGAACGCCCACACACGGCACGTGCAACGCAACATGCACTTCAGGGTGTGAGACAACTTCCATGGCCTGCACGTTCACCGGAATTGTCCCCCATTGAGCACGTGTTTGATTTTATGGGACAACGACTTATCCGGTCTCCACGGCCAGTAACGACCATCCCCGATTTACGCGTCCAGGTTGTGGATGCTTGGAACTCAATACCCCAAACTTACATCCAACCTCTGTACGACAGACTCCATGCCAGAATTGCCCAGTGTGACGCAGTTCACGGAGGTTCAACTTCGTACTGACCATGTTACATGGAAATGCTTGTGTTCAGTTTGCCAGCAATTTTTTGCCATAATGCTTTGATCACGTTATCCTCTGTGTATTCCGTTATTATGCTGTATAAATTTCGTTGGTATCAGACGTCTCCTTCTTGGTGTTCTTTTTTCTTCACTTTGCGCCAGTGTATATGCACACACACACACTGCTGAACATTAAACTTGCAACACCAAGAAGGACGAAAGATAACAAAGCCATGCTTAGTTATAAATACCTTATAGTACAAGGATGAAGAGATTAAAATTTCAGGTGGTTCGGACCCACAGAACGTACAGAAATCAGTACTGCGTGTATCCACCCTGGGACGCAATAACTGCTGCTACATGTCTCGGCATAGACTGGAATAGACTCCGAATGTTTAGCTTGGAGTGCAGTCCATGAAACTTCAATTATTTGCCAGAGTTTATATACTGTAGCCACTAGGGGTTGTTGTCCTGCCACTCGCTGTGCAACCATGGATAAGACGTGTTCAATAGGCGAAAGATCTGACCATTGCGCCGTCCAAGGCATAAGTGGAACATGCTGTCCACCGCGGAAATGTAGGACGTTGTGTGCAACGTGCAGTCGGGCATTGTCCTGTTCGTAGGTGGCCCCACGGAGGACCTGTTGATATGAGACAACCACAGTCTCTAACACCTCTGAGATGTAACGCTGGGTGTGTCAGAGTAGCAGGATTCGTATCTAATGGTACCCCATACTATAACTCCAGATGCTGGGCCGGTATGACGATGCATAATGCATGAATCCATCAGTGGGTCCCCACGGGGGCGCCGAACACAGACGCGGCCATCATGGTGCTGTATGCAAAAGCGGGATTCTTCTGAAAAGACGATGTCATGCCATTCGTGCGTCCATGTGCGTCGTTCAGCGCAACATTGTAGCCGCAGACGCCTGTGCTGTGCAGTTAAAGGTAGTCAAAGCAATGGCCGCAGTGCAAACAGTCCGTTCCGCTGCAGACGAGGTCGCACCGAACGTGAGGATACTTGTTGTTGTGCCACACACCAGAATTCTCCAGATAGGGAGCATGAAGTGGTTGTACATTCCGTATGGGCATTGCGCACAAGTTGTATGTCCTCTCAAGCGTTGGTGTGTCGGAGCCGTTGTGATCTTTCACCTTGCTACGTCCGTTCTTCCTGAACCCATCCATTCCATATTCGCATCACAGTGGTCGGATTTCGGCCAAAGCGAGCAGCAGTTTCGCGGCAGGATAATCAGCTGTAACAGTACGCTACAATTCTCCCGTGATCAAATTCAGACACGTGCTGGTATGAGTTCCGTTTTCTTACACGAAAGATCCTGAGACCTTCTACGAAAAAAACAACCCAACAACCGACGAGCAAACACGATTCCTATATGGAAAACCAGCTCTCTGTTTTCCCCTATTATACAGCTTCTATGTGCGTTACTGGTGCAAATGATTTGCATATGCGCTGTGCTGCTAATCATTTGTTTGTCATACAATGATGTACGCATCATATATATATATATATAAGGTCAGGTGATGCGTAACATCACAGCCTCTCCTTGACAAATGTCAACCCCGCCTTCTCGTGGTGCATCCTGTTCCCACTAAAGGGGCTCTGACGACCGCCCATAGCGGTATAACTATACCATCGGGATTAGAGGAAATTCTATCCCACACTCACCAACCCGCTTGGCCAGCGTGGTGAGTTATGGCCAAACCCTCCAAAATGACTCCACAACTTAAATCTTGGCCCTCAGTCTCCGGCAGCTGGAATGTACCTGGCCAAGGCAGCGGCCAGTGCGACATGAAGGCAGAGGGTGCTAAGAATCCCCGGAGGACCGGACTAGGCTGCCATCTGATGCTGACCTTGGCAACGTACAATGGACGCTCCCTTATCTTCTGATTCAAGGCTTCTTGAATTGGAAGAGGAACTACAAAGGATCAAGTGGGACATCGTCGGGCTAAGTGAGGTAAGGAGAAAAGGAGAAGATCTCATTGAACTTAAAAGTGGACATCTCTTCTACTATCGTGGGACAGATACTGGCAGAACTAGTGGTGTTGGATTTATAATAAACAAGAAACTGAAGGATAAAGTGGTAGAAGTTGAAAGTTCCTCTGACAGAGCTGCACGACTCGTTATCCAACTATCGAGAAGATACCAGGCTCAGATTATTCAAACTTATGCACCCACCACAAGTCATCCTGGAGAAGAAATTGAAGAATTTTATGAGGAAATTTGTCATCTAAATAATAAAGGTAAGCAGCACTTGAAAATAATTATGGGAGATTTCAATGCAAAAATAGGGCAACGGCAACAGAATGAAACTTCAGTAGGTAAATTCGGTCACGGCAACAGAAACCAGCGTGGAAATACTCTCGTTGAGTTTGCAGAGGCAGAAGGGTTTTTCATCTTGAACTCCTTCTTCAAGAAAAAGCCACACAGGAAATGGACATGGAGACATCCAAATGGGACGACAAGTGAAATTGATTTTATTATGTGTAACAAAAAATTCGTCATAGAAGACTGCAGTGTGCTAAACAAGTTCAACACAGGTAGTGACCATAGATTGGTGAGATGTAAGATGCACCTCAACACTAAACTTGAACGTGGCAAGCTCATAAGACAAACAAAATCTATTGACATAACCAACCTTAAAAAACACCATAATACCTTCAAGTTGGAACTGAAGAATAGGTTCTCTGCTTTAGAAGGCCTAACATCGGAAGAAGTGGACATCTCTGAAGTTAACAGAAAAGTAACCAAAGCTCTTATGGAAACAGCAACAAAATTAGCTGGGTCTAAGAACAAGTTGCATGTAAATAAATTATCAGGAAAAACGAAAATGTTGATGCAAAAAAGAAGAGAGATGAGGACAACTAAAGAAGATGTGACTTCCAAAGTGGAATATATAGAGCTATGCAAGACAGTACGAAAAAGTATCACTGAAGACGTAAGAAAATTCAACTGTGAACTAGTGAGGAAAGCAATTGAAAACAACCAAAGCCTAAAGATAGCAAAGGGACATCTCAGTAAGGGAAGAAAACAGATTATGGCACTGAGAAAAGAAGATGGTTCTGTAACAAGAAATAGAGGCGAAATTTTGACAAGGGTGAAAGATTTCTACTCCAAATTATATGAAAGGGATGATACATGCACTCCAGACATCATGAAAGATACCAGTACCAGAGTTCCTCCAGTCCTTCCAGCAGAAGTTGCACATGCAATCAAGAACATGAAGCGGGGAAAAGCTGCAGGAGAAGATGGAATTACTGTAGACATCATACAAGAAGCAATTGGAGAAATCGAAACAGTACTCGCCCAAATTTTCACTCGATGCCTTAATGAAGGAAAGATTCCTGAGGATTGGAACACCGCTACAATGATCCTACTACATAAGAAAGGTGACATTGAGGATCTCGGAAACTACAGACCTATCAGCCTCCTATCAGTAGTTTATAAAATCTTCACTAAAGTTCTTTCACACCGCTTGAAGGTAACACTGGACATGGCTCAACCGAGAGAACAAGCTGGATTCAGGAGTGGCTACAGCACAATAGATCATATCCATGTGCTGAGAGAACTAATTGAAAGAGCGAGGGAATATGAACTTCCATTGTGCATGGCTTTTATCGATTATGAAAAAGCCTTTGATTCGGTGAAACCATCAGCAGTTACAACGGCTCTGAAAACCTGCGGTATTGAAGATGCATACATTAATATTATTAATAACATCTATGAAAATGCAAGTGCAAAGATTAGGCTGTTTGAAAATACAACACACATAAAAATTGGAAAGGGAGGAGACAAGGTGACACCATATCTCCGAAGCTCTTTAATGCCACATTGGAGGGTGTTTTTCAGTCACTGAGCTGGGAAAACAAGGGGATAAAGATTAATGGAGATTATCTAACCCACCTTCGTTTTACTGATGACGTAGTCATTTTTGCAACTAGCCCATCAGAGCTGCAGAGTATGATCCAGGAACTTGCTGACAAGAGTAAAGAAGTGGGATTAAAAATGAACTTTCAGAAGACAAAAGTGATGTTCAATGCTTTTACAAGAAATGAAGATTTGTCGATTGATGGAGAAAAGCTGGAGATAACAGACACGTACGTTTATCTTGGACAGCAGATATCAAGTGAGGGTCACATTGATGAAGAAATTAATCGGCGTACAAAACTTGCCTGGAGAGCTTTTGGAAGAAACAGCATAATTTTCAAGAGCAATATGCCATTATGTCTTAAAAGAAAAGTGTTTGATCAATGCATCCTTCCAGTGCTTACGTATGGTGCAGAGACGTGGACCTTAACTAAAAGAGACATACAAAGGCTGCAGACAACTCAAAGAGGCATGGAGAGGTGCATACTTGGTGTAACCAGGAGAGATAAGAAGAGGAACTCGTGGATCCGAAAAATGACGAGAGGGAAGACATCATGATCAGAGTAAAATCCCTGAAATGGCAATGGGCTGGACATACTGCCAGAAGGACAGATCATCGATGGACAGCCGAAATTTTAGATTGGATTCCAAGGGACAGGAAAAGACCCAGAAGAAGACCACATGGGAGATGGGTGGATGAAATTCGAAAGTATGCAGGGGTGACATGGAGGAGACTGGCACAAGACAGACCGTTGTGGAGGAAACTTGGGGAGACCTTCGTCCAGCAGTGGATTGATAATGGTTGACAATGATGATGATGATGATGATATATATACACTGGCGGAAAGTGAAAAAAGAACACCAAGAAGGAGACGTCTGATGTCTGATACCAACGAAAGTTATACAGCGTAATAACGGAATACAGAGGATAACGTGATCAAAACATGATTTCAAAATACAGCTCTATTTGCTGGCAAACTGGAAAACAACATTTCCATGTAACATGGTTAGTACGAGGTTGAACCGCCATGAACTGCGTCACAGTGTGCAATTCTGGCATGGAATCTGTCGTACAGATGTTGGATGTAAGTTTGGGGTATTGAGTTCCAAGCAACCTCAACCTGGACACGTAAATCGGGGATGGTCGTGGCTGGCCGTGGAGACCCGATAAGTCGTTGTCCCATAAAATCCAACACGTGCTCAATGGGGGACAAATCCGGAGAACGTGCAGGCCATGGAAGTTGTTTCACACCCTGAAGTGCATTTTGCGTTGCACGTGGCTTGTGTGGGCGTGCGTTATCTTGCTGGAAAACACAACGATGGACCGTCCTTAAAATGGCACAACAATGGGCTGAATGATGTTGTGATGTAGGAGGTGCTGTTTAACGTACCCGTTAAGAACACTAGTTGTGTACGGGAGTGATAGCTGATCGCTCCCCACACCAGGAGACCAGGTGCAGGCCCTGTGTGTCGCTGGCGGATGCAAGAATTGTGGATACGCTCCCCTGTGCGTCTGCGAACACACATACGGCCATCGGAAGCTCCCAAACAGGATCTTACTGCCATCGGAGGCTCCCAAGCAGAATCTTACGGCCATCGGAGGCTCCCAAACAGAAGCCGTTCCTGACAGTGGGTTGGAGTCAGAGGTACCCATGCCAATGGCACACTGCACGTAGTTCTGCAACCAGTTCACGGTTGCGGATTGTTCCAACAGGCACCTGAGGTGCAACGGCAGCACGGATTTGCGTCGCAGTGGATGTTCTGCTTGACAACGCAGCTCTTTTTATGCGTCGATCGGTCCGCTCATCAGTCCGTCTATGACTCCCGGTGCCACGTCTTGTCGTGTAGGAATGTTTCTCCGACTATCTGGGCCACCATCGTACCACCACCGATACTTCCCGTCTAATTCGCTCCGCAATACGACGATACGACCACCCGGCCTCGCGGAGTCCGACTAGACGACCTCGCTCAAAGTCCGATAACTTGCTGAAATCGTACACGTATTCCATGTCCAGGCATTGCAGCTTCTTCAGGGTCTTCGCACGTGTCCGTACGCCGACGACTGATTACATTCACTTCGCCGTACTCCTTAAATACCACCGACGGTAATTTGCATATTATGCCGTGCTGTGGCGTAAGCGCTCACCGGTTGGTCCCGAAATTAACATCACTCCTAAGTAAGCTTTACCCCATTAACATATGTAAATTTCAGGATCGTCCGCCAATTCTTTCTTGGTGTTCTTTTTTCACTTTCTGCCAGTGTATATATGTATATACACACAGTTGCGCCACATTATTGTGACCACTCCTACTTTTGACATTAACAGCGCGTAGCCAATGAAAGAAGACAAGTGTCGTGAGCTGGCTTAGACAGTATATACAGTGTGCTGTAGGCATTCTGAAAACATATCACTCGTTGCTGTCATGGATAAAAGGAGCGATGTATCAGATCTGCAAAAGGAGATGATTATCGGCTTTCGGGACAAGGGTGGCAGTGTTTCTGAAACAGCGTTGTTTGTGAACTGATCGCGTGCTGATGTGGTTAAAGTGCATTGTGATTGGAGAAATGCCATCTTGCGAATAAGCGACGTAAAAACTGCGGAGCACCACGTGCCATTGATGAGAGAGGTGAACGTTGACTTCGAAAGTGCGTGAGGGCCGATCGACACGCTACAGTGGGGCACCTCATTGGCCGAATGAACAGGGGGCTACAGGAAATGTGTCTAAAACGACAGTTCAGCGTACCCTGCTGCGTCAGAAGCTCCTTTGCAGACGGACGGTCACTGAACCTATGCTAACGAACGTGTATAGGCAGAAAAAGGTTACATTTGTTCGCCATGGATTTGGACCTCCGCTGATTGGCAAAGGATTGCCTTCTCCGATGAGTCACGTTTTCTGATTCATCGAACGGATGGACGTTGGCGTGAGGGGAATGTTTTTGTGACTTTCTCTGGATCCACTCATACGTGTGGAAAGCACTATGCACCGAATTCGTCATGAACCCATTCTTGTAGACTACGTACATCAAATACATGCTGATTATCTTCCCTGTAGTAGACTCTGGATATTAGCTGGTGGTCACAATAATACGATACGATACGATTTTTGAAGAAATTTTAGGAAGGGAGTGTCTGACCTCAGATCTAAAACTACCCTCAGAAATAGGAAGCGAAGAGATCTGAGTAAGTGAAGATACGAAAGATAAACAGAAAAATGAATGAAAAGAGAGGGTGACATGTATTTCAAACAGTGAACCATGACAACAATCTGGTGGGGGGGGGGGGGTAGAATAAACCGCACAACATGACGGAGAACCACAATACTACCGGGACAAGGGTGGCAGTAATATCAATCCACTGCTCGACGAAGGTCTCCCCAAGTTTCTTCCACAACGGTCTGTCTTGTGCCAGGCTCCTCCATGTTACTCCCGCAAACTTTCAAATTTCATCTACCCATCTCCCATGTGGTCTTCTTCTGGGTCTTTTCCCGTGCCTTGGAATCCACTCTCAAATTTCGGCTATCCACCGGTGGTCTGTCCTTCTGGCAGTATGTCCAGCCCATTGCCATTTCAGGGATTTAACTCTGATCATGATGTCTTCCACTCTTGTCATTTTTCGGATCCAACACTTCCTCTTCTTATCTCTCCTAGTTACACCAAGCATGCACCTCTCCATGGGTACTTTGAGTTGTCTGCCACCTTTGTATGTCTCTTTTAGTTAAGGTCCACGTCTCTGCACCATACGTAAGCACTGGAAGGATGCATTGATCAAACACTTTTCTAGTAAGACATAATGACATATTGCTCTTGAAAATTATGCCGTTTCTTCCAAAAGCGCTCCAGGCAAGTTTTATACGCCGATTAATTTCTTCATCAATGTGACCCTCATTCGATATCTGCTGCCCAAGATAAATATAGGAATCTGTTGTCTAAAGCTTTTCTCCATCAATCAATAAATCTGCGTTTCTTGTAAAAGCATTGTACATCACTTTTGTCTTCTGAAAGTTCATTTTTAATCCCAATTCTTTACTCTTGTCAGCAAGTTCCTGAATCATACTCTGCAGTTCTGATGGGATAGTTGCAAAAATGACTACGTCATCAACAAAACGAAGGGGAGTTAGATAATCTCCACTAACCTTTATCCTTTTGTTTTCCCAGTTCAGTGATAGAAAGACATTTTCCAATGTGGCATTAAAGAGCTTCTGAGATATGGTGTCACCTTGTCTCACACCCTTTCCAATTTTTATGTGTGTTGTATTTTCAAACAGCCGAATTTTTGCACTTGCATTTTCATAGATCTTATTAATAATATTAATGTATGCATCTTCAATACCGCAGGATTTCAGAGCCATTGTAACTGCTGATAGTTTCACCGAATCAAAGGCTTTTTCATAATCGATAAAAGCCATGCTCAATGGAAGTTCATATTCCTTCGCTCTTTCAATTAGTTCTCTCAGTACTTGGATATGATCTATTGTGCTGTAGCCACTCCTGAATCCAGCTTGTTCTCTCGGTTGAGCCATGTCCAGTGTTACCTTCAAGCGGTGTGAAAGAACTTTAGTGAAGATTTTATAAACCACTGATAGGAGGCTGATAGCTCTGTAGTTCCTGAGATCCTCAATGTCACCTTTTTTATGTGGAAGGATCATTGTAGCGTTGTTCCAATCCTCAGGAATTCTCAATTCATTAAGGCATCGAGTGAAAATTTAGGCGAGTACTGTTTAAATTTCTCCTCTTACTTCTTCTCTCAGTACTTTTATATGATCTACAGTAATTCCATCTTCTCCTGGAGCTTTTCCCCGCTTCATGTTCTTGATTGCATGTGGAACTTCTGCTGGGAGGACTGGAAGAACTCTGGTACTGGTACCTTTCATGATGTCTGGAGTACATGTCTCATCCCTTTCATATAATTTGGAGTAGAAATCTTTCACTCTTGTCAAAATTTCGCCTCTATTTTTTGTTACAGAACCATTTTCTTTTCTCTGTGCCATAATCTTTTTTCTTCCCTTAATGAAATGTCACTTTGCTATCTTTAGGCTTTGTTTGTTTTCAATTGCTTTCCTCACAAGTTCACAGTTGAATTTCCTTACGTCTTCAGTGATACTTTTTCGTACTGTCTTGCATAGCTCTATCAATTCCACTTTGGAAGTCACATATACTTTAGTTGTCCTCATCTCTCTTCTTTTTGCATCAACATTTTGCTTTTTCCTGATAATTTGTTCACATGCAACTTGTTCTTAGACCCAGCTAATTTTGTTGCTGTTTCCATAAGTGCTTTGGTTACTTTTCTGTTAACTTCAGAAATATTCACTTCTTCCGATGTTAGGCCTTCTAAAGCAGAGAATCTGTTCTTCAGTTCCAACTGGAAGGTATTATGGTGTTTTTTAATTTTCGTTATGTTAATACTTTTTGTTTTTCATATGAGCTTGCCACGTTCAAGTTTAGTGTTGAGGTGCATCTTACATCACACCAATCTATGGTCACTACCTGTTATGAACTTGTTTAGCACACTGCAGTCTTCTATGACGAATTTTATGTTACACACAATAAAATCAATTTCACTTGTCGTCCCATTTGGATGACTCCATGTCCATTTCCTGTGTGGCTTTTTTCTTGAAAAAGGAATTCATGAAAAGCCCTTCTGCCTCTGCAAAATCTACGAGAGTATTTCCACGCTGGTTTCTGTTGCCGTGGACGAATTTACCTACTGAAGTTTCATTCTGTTACTGTTGCCCTATTTTTGCATTGAAATCTCCCATAATTATCTTCAAATGCTGCTTACCTTTATTATTTAGATAACAAACTTCCTCGTAAAATTCTTCAATTTCTTCTCCAGGATGACTTGTGGTGGGTGCATACGTTTGAATAATGTGAGACTGGAACCTTCTCGAGAGTTGCATAACGAGTCGTGCAGCTTTGTCAGAGAAACTTTCAACTTCTTCAACTTTATCTTTCAGTTTCTTGTTTATTATAAATCCAACACCACTAGTTCTGCCAGTATCAGTCCCACGATAGTAGAAGAGATGTCCACTTTTCAGTTCAATGAGATCTTCTCCTTTTCTCACTTAGCCCGGCGATGTCCCACTTGATCCTTTGTAGTTCCTCTTCCAATTCAAGAAACCTTGAATCAGAAGATAGGTAGCGTCCATTATACGTAGACAAGGTCAGCATCAGATGTCAGCCTAGTCAGGTCCTCCGGGGATTCTTAGCACCCTCTGCCTTCATGTCGCACTAGCCGTTGCCATTGGCCAGGTACAGTCCAGCTGCCGGAGACTGAGGGCCAAGATTTAAGTTGTGGATTCATTTTGGAGGGGTTTGGCCATAACTCACAACGCTGGCCAAGCGGGTTGGTGAATGTGGGATAGCATTTCCTCCAATCGCGATCAGGTGGTTTTTTTTTATTATAGGTTTAACGACCACCGTGAGCAACTCAATGGCCTATAAGCAGTCGCCCGTCCCTAATTTAGGGTCACTGGTTCCAGGGAAGGCAGAGAGCCAGTGCCGTAAGACAAGCACAACATCCATGCCTGACCGGGATTCGAACCCTGACCCCTTACGGACGAATGATCAGAGGCCAGCGCCTTAGACCACTGCGTCACCGAGGCGACGAAAACATGTGTGCTGTGCATCGATATAATTACGGGATTGTTTCACCTAGCGTTTTAAAAAATTCAGGAACACATATTCAGTCCCACCTCTAAAATATTCATTCAAAAGGAAAAGTTTTTCTTCCTCATGAATCGGAACCAGTCATCTTAGCACAAATAATATAATACTTTGACTCCCTTCCAGGTAAAAAAATGTCTCATGATGTGAAATCAACACCTCAAAGCATTGTGCTGGGGATAAACGACAATTTTGTCTGACTAAATGATTCAAAAGTTTCCCTAACTAAATATTTATTTTCCGTTTTTCCTCTGTTAGCTCACGTGTGAGTCGACACTAATGGCTGCATACATTATGATAATATTAAAAGGAATATAAGGTGCATGGAATTGTGTCCAATGTTTACGGGAACACATATTTGAAAAATTCTTTCAACTTAATTCTCCCAACACATAAATTACCCAAAACCTAAAACAACGAAGAAACTGTGTGTATCATTTGGTGACTGGAGACATATTGTCATTGGAACAATCCTTCACAATACGAAACGCACATGTACCCGTCACTAGGAATTTCATCAAGTAATCTTCCACTTCCAAATCTTTGAGCAAAGTAACACCAGCAAATTACAAAAAAACACTGCAGCGGAAGAACATTTGAATTCCCGCTAATAAAACACGGTTGCTAACAAGTGATAGTGAGTGCTGGCGTGCTGCCATCTATCGGCCGATTTGTAATCACAGAGGGGGTGGTTGGATGCATAGCATGAATATCAATCATGACAGCTCTTATCAAAGAAGAGAAATACGATCTTTGAATTTCAAAACGCAGGTTTTCAAACCAGCTTCTTTGACCATACTTCTTGCAAGACAGGAAGCTGTGAAAGTTTTCCTCCTCCTCTTTCGCATAATAGATCATTGGTAATACAATGCTACTACAGCCAAGCTCAATTCCAACACCTGGCTTTCGGCGACTCTGATGCCTGTTAAAGGCGACATCATTGGCAATGTCCGTTTAGAGTAGAGGTGAAAATGTTAATATTGGTATGTATAATTATTTAATTTTACAAATAAGAATGTGGCAGCTACGATTTTCTCATAGTAACTGAACGCATTTTAGATAATACAACGATCTCCAGATTATCAGTGACAATTAAGATACAGATGTGCACGGAAAAAAGGAAAAAATGGATAATCCGAAAATGGCACGGTGTACCGTAAAACTAAGCTACGAGTTGCTGTATATACATATTTCAGAAGTTTTAAGTGAACTGTAAATTACACAGTACGAATTCATACCGTCTTGAATAGGGGTATGTAATTAAAGTAATAATAAAACTTTTACCAGATTTTCAGTTTTTCTTCTGGAAGAAGTCAGTTGTACTCCTTTGTTTACGATTCCTGTTAACTTTCCGAGAGTTTATCGAATGTCGCGCAAAACTATGCGACATTAATCTGAAACTCAGTATGTTGACCCATATAGTACCCTTGAGTCACTGCATTCAGATTATGTTCGTCCGGTAAACTCCACTAACCTTCATCACCCCAGCCACCCTTCCGGTGTTTCTTCCTTTATACATGGAATCCTGTAAACACCAAAAATTATTTCAACAAGGCCGATGCCATTACCTGCTCCATGGCTGAAACACCTTTCCTTACATCAGGAATCAGTTTTCCAGCCACGTATTGGGTTAACCTTTTAACTTCATTCCAAGCGTAAGCAATGAGATTTAGCGCATCGAAAACTGTGAGTTTTTCGAAAACACTCACAAATTTTTAATCTTTTTCAAGTTCAGTTTCAGAAGATGTTATTGTTCAATAAATGCGTTTCATTGCTGATATGTTCCCTTCATCTACAGGCTGGATCACTGACGTCATATTAGAAAGAACGAACATTAACACAATGTCTCCATTACTAGAACAAAGATCAGTGGGATGGCATGGTGTATTGACAAGCCATCTAATTGTATGACTGGGGGTCTTAATGTGAACAATAATTTTATTTTCAAAATTCTTTCCGAAAGGACAGGGATTTTAGCGTTTTCGGTGGCAAGAAGTTTCAATCTGAATGTTCCGCATGCTTTTGCACAACACATCACGTTTGCTCACTGTCTAGCTGGTTTAGCACCTGCATTATAATTACAGTAACTATCCAGTTATTGTCCCCAAGTCATATGGAATCTCTCAGAATGTCCACGATATTGCAATTGAAAGCTGGGAATTCTATGTTTTTATTTATTTAAATTATTCAGTAGATTATTGCTCACTTTGCTTCGTTTTGTTAAATATTATTATTCTGTATTATGCTGTGAAGCCATATTTCTTTTATTTCGCCTTCGGAAGCTGCCCACTCTCCTACACAAGGTGCTATAATATTGCCTCAGGGTTTCTGACCAATGAAATGTCAATTCAACGAGCTGCACCGATCAAAACACGAATCGAAAAACTTTCAATGACATTCGAAGAAACCTTTCTCCGAGACCAACCACGACGAAATACAACCATAAAACTAGTTACAAAAACATTTAAAAGTCTTAAGAAATAATGGGATTGAGTAAACAAAGGAACATATAGACTGTAAAAACTGAAGCATGAAGATTTAAAACCAGAATAGAGATATGTTCGAGGTCATGCTGCACCGGCAGAACAAACTTTGATCACCATTACAAACCTAGCAAAACGAAAATTCCGACGGACCCAGGATGAATGTCTTGTCACTCCGGACGAGTTTTCAACGGCTTCAGACTAATCACTGCACATCTGCTTGAGTGTTTGTTTTTGTACTGTACAAACCGAATACTATAATTTCCAACTACAAAACCCTGATAGGTGCACATAAGAATAGCTGATTAAAATATTTTTTTCTTATTATTAAGTGCAACTGAATTCGAATGCCAGTAGCTTTCAATTAGGCTACTTTTTCTTTTAAATAAGTTATATTATGCACCAATATAAGAGCTTTCATAATGGCATCGACTTCTTCAGGGGTTTAACCCTCGACTCAATAATATCATGCACTTTGCTAACTTGGACACTAGGAAATAATGACATACCGTCCAGATACGGTATGAAAAAGGGTTGGCTTCCACTACAAAAGGATTTAATTCGTCCAAGGGCATGTTCTGATCCTGAAATCGAATAGCCCATGTCAATTATCAACGGTTTAAGGCACTGTGCTAATGCACCTTTGAGCAGTCGGGTTGGGTCTCAACAAACTGATAAAAGGGGCCAGATGGGGAAGCCTTCCTTGTGAAGCCTAATCTTTCCAAACATTTGTGGAATTAGTTGGCCCGGGGGAGGCGCCATGGCAGAGGTAATAGAAGATGGTAAACTGGAATGGCTCTTGAGATGGCTCAATGCCGCAATTGTTGTCGAAATTGGATTACTTCGAATTACAATGTGAGAAATAGTCTGAATATCTTCCAGTATCTTTTTAATGCATTTGTTTTTTCAGAGGACAGCAACGTGTGTAGTCAGCCGCAAAAACCGCAGGCTTATTATTTTTAGGGAGGAGCCTAAGCTATCAAATTTCATCTCTAAACTCATATTTCTCACTGTTTTCTATGTAAGATCCAGTTTTTAGTGCTGTTACCATGTCATACCTGGTTTGTTCTTGTTCGTGGTCAGGAAGTGATATAAAATGCTTGTGTTCCGTGCATTCTTTTCTTAAACCTAATGATGCAGCTTTTTTAATGGTCAGAAGGATCTGATGTCACTGTATTTTAACTTTTTATCGTATTAAATTTAAACCTTAAGACTTGGGGTTCAATGATATCGTTCAATAAAGGAAATTTTTCTTGTCTTTATGTTGATAGATAAAGAAATGAGACAGCAGATTTTCATTGGAAACAGTCCACTGGGTTATGAGATAGACACCCTGTCACTGCCAAATTATTGTAAAAGAAAACAAGATGTAAAGGCAAACTAATATCACATGCAAGATTGAAAACACCCAAAAGATAACTCTCATTCTTTTTGGCTCACTGTATAGATCTTCTTGGATTAAAGTTAAAAAAAAAAGAGATAATAGGAAAATTTTAAGGCAAGAAATACTGCCTTCGAAAAATACATGACTTTGTTTTCTCTTTCTTTTGTTTTGTAAAGAATATTCTGCTGGAAGTCATAATTGGTCTGAACGTAAGAAATGCGCGTTCCATAAATTTGAAAACCGTTCTATGAAACCAATCAAATTTCCTGAAAAATGTAAAAGTTAAGCATATGAGTTTGGTCTTTGATAATTGTACAACGGTTGGTGACATCAACTTATAATATCAGAATAAGGTTCCTTCTCGGGCTTCGTAGTATTGCAAAATATAGTGTAAAACGCCTTAGTGGGTTTAAAGATGCCGAATCGCAATTGTTTCACATTTTGAGCGATATTTTTGACGGTTGTTAGCTGCTCGTAGTGTACAAATTCCGGTTGTAATCGGGCACCTTAAACTCTGAATTCATTCAAAAATGTGCATTGTACTTGTGTACGGTTACATGACTTCATCTGTGTGTAACTTTGCACGTTCATGTGAACGTCCTCCGGTATTGCACAAAAGCATATTTATAACACCTGTTTATGAAAACCTGAATTGAAAGCAACCATGCTCGTCGATTTCTCAGTTTTCACCATAATGAAACATTTTATAACACGTACAGGGTTTTACTAAAATAACGAAAGCATATTTTTTCATGTCTTTTCCATTTGTACACAAGTGTAGGTTTTCCGTATAGATACACTAATTTAAGAAATGTTCCTGCTCCTAATACTTGTTTTGCAAAAGCAACTTATTCTCTGAATACATTTTGAACAACACCCTATACATGATTTAGCAAAACTACAATCGAGTACTTTCTCCATTTTTATTTATTTATTTATTTATTTATTTGTGTATTGATTCCGTAGGTGCACTCCAAATTTTGTGGTAACAACGATCCCGTTGAATACTCTTGAAGCGAGAATCAACTAAATTTAACTCAGTGCGTTCAGTTGAGCTTACTCATCGCGATTTCTCACTGGCGATTCTTTTACCTTTGGTTAATATTTGCGCGGAATAATTCTTGGAATACCAGAACCATAATACGCCTTGTTTTTACGTTTTTTGTTTCAACTCTGGAGACGCCTTGAGCACAAAGAGTGATAATTTCCGCAATACTGGTTTATGTCCGAAGTGAGTATTTCTAAAATTTTCAACACTGGACGAAAGCGACATCAATAAATTATGGGTACCGAGTAAAGTATTCCTAAGCACGTTCAACTGAATTAAATCTTTTATGGTAACACATTTCGATGGGACTTTACAAGGGCCGTTCCATAAAAACTAAGAAAAAATCACACAAAATGAAGAAATATAAGTACACCAAAAATGTTGTTATTCTTTCTCAAATTTCTTCTCTCTAATGATATGCAACGTCCCGTCGTTCTGTCCACTTTTAAAGAATTAGGCGAAGGCATTTTGTGGGAGCTGCTTTAGCAATACCTGTACAGATTGAATAAATTGGAATCTGTGTGGAATGTTCCGCCACGGAACTTCTCCATTATTGTTGGAAACAATCAGAAATCTCTCGGGGCAAGATAAGAAACTGTTGAACACAAGCAGCCATATGTGGGCAGGCGTTATCATGGTGTGGGATCCACTTGTCCACGAGTTCCTGACGCTTAATGTATATGAGTCGTCGCAGATGCTTCAAGACCAAAATGTAATACTGAGCATTGACAGTTATTTGTGAGAAATGCACGCTGGTTGACTACGCTTTTATGATCAAAGGAAATTAACATGATAACCTTAACAGCTGATTTGGTTTGGCGGACTTTTTCGGAGGAGGCGAGCCTGTGTGTTTCTAGGCACTCGTTGCGCGCTTCGTGTGTTAGTCGAAATAGAGGACCCATGTTTCATCGACAGTTCTTACTGTGATCAGATAGCTTGGACACTTTGCAGTAATTTCTCTCCACTCACGACACACCTGAACTCAGGCTAACCATTCTTCTCTCCTCAGGAGATTTGGTACCCATTTGGAACACCCGCGATGCGCCAGTAATTTGTCGCGTATAACACGGAATACCGATATTTTTCAAATATTAGTTGACGCCGCTATGTCTTCATATGTCATTCGTCGATCTTCTTGCAGGATTGCCCGAGCAGTGTTAACAATACTCTCCTTAGCAACACTGGTTTTGTTATTCGAGCGAGTTCTCTCGAAAAACGCCCTTTTTTGAAATCATGGTGCCATCTAAAAATTGTTGACTCATCCAAACGTATGTTATTGCAAGCTTTTTTTCATTAAATCAACTGCTTCTGGAGCTGTTTTGACCAAACGATAGTAAAATATTATCGCAAAACGCATTTTACTTCTTAACTCTGAATCACTCAGCTCCATAGCTGTATGGAAAAATTTAGACGTACCTTTAACAACTGCACAATAACAAAACCAGAGCCATCTGCCACGGCTAATAAGTGGTGTCAAACACACTTCCTTAATTCGGTAGTCGTCTGCGTGGTATTTTCTTTTTGGACTGTTTCCAACTTAAAAAAAACTATGTTTTCGTGGAGCGGCTTTCGTATATTTGAAACTATTTAGTGCATGACTCAAGCGAAACATTTAAGAATGATGCATGTCAATAAAATAAATTTACATATCTAGAACAATTTGCTCTAAAAACAAACATGGAGTTTATAGATATATGGCAAAATACCTTTTCACAATTTGAGTCACGCAGTCCGTTCTCTGATAATGCAAATTTAAATGCGTTAAGTATGATTCACATCAAATGTCATTCGTAGTTCCAGAAAAAATGTGAAGATATGAAGTTCACATTACCTCTCCGAATCTAGTTTACACTGGAAACCTAATAAAAGGCGTTCTTAAAATTAAGAAGAAAGCAATATTAAAAAAAAAAGCAATTATAACGAAATAATTTTATTAAACATTTTATTTTAAGATAATACTGAGAGTACTGTAATTTTAATTTTTATGGATATATTTATTTCACTTATTATTTTTTAAATAATACTGTCAATATATTATGTGTAAAAGTGTAAATTATATATTACGGGTGGAGTGTATCACCTATGAATGGATTTCCAAACAAAGACTCCGACACACTTTCACATTTAAGGGAAGTTAATGTCACTTCTTTAAGTAGAAATTACTGCACTTTGTTAGGTCGAAAGGGATGAATACTGTTCTCCTGAGGTTTGCTCAAACATAGACAAAACGAATATCTGTTTCATTCCGTTTTAAGCAGAATTGAACCTTGACTATAGATAGTAAATAAACTCGAAAGTACATTTTGCGTATTCAACATTTAACAAAATAAACAATGTTGTTTTTTTCATATAGCTTTGCGGTTTAAACCTGTTCAACAACCTATGGATAATGTATTCCTGTTTAAGAATGATATTGCCGCCTCGGTGGCGCAGTGGTCTAAGGCGTTGGCTTCTGATCATTCGTCCGTAAGGGGTCCGGGTTCGAATCCCGGTCAGTCATGGATGTTGTGTTTGTCTTACGGCACTGGCTCTCTCCCTTCCCTGGAACCAGTGACCCTAAATTAGGGACGGGAGACTGCTTATAGCCCATTGAGTTGCTCACGGTGGTCGTTAAACCTCCAATCAAACGAATTAAGAATGATATTAATTCAATATTAGTTAAAAAGTTCTTCTGAAGGTTCCGAAAATGTCCGAATACGTACTAGGAAAGACTAGTTTTCTTTTTCTTTTTTCTACACAACGTACACAGTTCCAGCAATGAAAGTTAGATATTTCGTTCATTGGCAATCGAAACTCTTTGTTCAAAGACTTATTTTGTTAAACCTTGAGTGCGATATAGCTGGATGGTGAAAATATTTAAAATTCAGGGACTAGCTCAAAATGTTTCTCCAGCAGTGCTAATAACGGGGATTGATATGTTTTTTCGGTGTACAGGATGGAACCATTACACCTTCTGCATATCTATTAGATGTTTGAGGTACGTTTTCTCTTTTGTTTTTCTGTTATGATACGGAAATATATTTTTCTGCTTTTATACAAACACCAGCACCCTACCAGCAATAGAAATCAAATTCATTACCCTGGAACTAAAACCGTCTCTCAAAATTATGAAAAATGCTCCTGTACATTTTGAAGTAGTGTTATTGAAGTCGGAGTCGGAAAACAAAACTATTGTCAATGTAAACGATAGAATGAGGAAAGCAAAAGTGTTTAAAAAAGAAATTTAAATTTCGGTCTTAACGCCCTGATTATGAACTCATCTGAATGACTCTTTTCAATCACCCCTCGGTCTGACGTCATTGGCCATGACTAACGTTAAATGAGTCGTCATATCCAATCCTAACATGCACGTGTAACTATTATCATGAGACTCGCTCATTAGAAACCTGCATGGTGTGGCTTGTTGCACAAAGAAGGACTGAGTGCGTTACTTTTTCAAATTACATTATGAAATTTCGTGTGATACTCAGTATAATATCAGGTAACTCTGACTCTTTTGGATTATAATGAATGGACGTGAATAGACAAATTGTGCCCGGGGTATGTGTAAAAGTGAGAAAGATATGGATTGACCGACTTTGGCACTAAAGCTCAGAATAGCAAACACTGTTTCTAAAAATCAATATTAATCCATGGATTCAATCTCTAGTTAAAAGCTCAACCTGAATGAGCTTCAGCATCTAATATGTTGGGGCTCTACACTACTATTTGTTTAACTAAAGTTGTGTTATCTTGGACACGGAAACATTTCTTAAAAGCGAAATGTTAAATTGTTTTTTGTTAAAAAAAATGCTTGCTAATGAGTAGAATTTCCTTATTTTTTATGAAAACTTCAAATCACAAGTTATATAAATTAAATATTGCGAGTTTTTCGTAAATCCTTAATTGTGCACAGTGAGCACAAACTGTTCAATTTACGTTGTTTAAAATTTTCAAATACGAATTTTACAAACAAAAACGTAGTAAACGAAAAAATAAATAAGTAGTGTATGAAAAACACATAAAATATGACTTCGATAGGATACCCGGAACACCTATCACGGAAACAAGCACAAGAAAAAAAAAGAAAAAAACAAAATAGTTTTCATAAATTGATTTATGTCATAAATAATTTACAATTTATTTTTGAAACAATTACTGGCTCAAAAAGTGTATAACTTTTCGATACACTTTTTATTTCATTTTTACCTTATTTTATTCAACAACGCTTCCTTTCTGTATACAGGAGAGATAAATATTGTAACGAACAGCATGCATTATGCGGCATTGTAGGATTACTTTGGTATTTATTGGAAATGCATGAAAATCTGTTGATGGACTTATAACCGTAACACTAAAAAACAAATAAGGAACATTTACATTTATTTCTAAGAATTGGTAATATGAGGTATGCATGAGTTATTATACGTATTTCCAAGAATTGGGTACATATATGGATAGGTTTTAAATCCAAAAAAGCAGATCATCTTCAAAAAAGATATTTAATATAATGAAATCATAAAATATTTGAAGTAAGATCAAGGGTAATATAAGAGCGTGGTTTCGCAGTGGGTTGAGCTTTGGCTAATTACCTTTCGTCCAAGTACGCCCTCGTTCGAATCGTGGCGAAGCAAGGTTGTTTTTCTTATCTTACGGCACTGGTCCTTTTCCTTCCCTGGAAGCACCAGCTAAATATGAGGACCAGGTGATTAAGAACAAAAATTATAGTTACTGTTAACTGGATATCAGCGTCCGTTCATCACTGATTAAGTTGGTCCCAGCTGTGATTTTATTATACCCCTCAACAAAATATTTTTTTATCTGAATTTACGAAACGAACTTTAAGAAATTATACAATTAAAACAAATATACACACACACTCACACATACCTACACACAGCTGACGTGCCCCTCCCTCTCAATAAATGGATAAAGTTTAAGTTTGTGGATCAAGAACAGATTGGCAAAATCCTCTGTTCGACAGGTAGAAAAATTAGATGTAAGATCAGAATGTAAAAAAAAGAATTTAATAAAAGAAAAATTTAATAAAAGAAAAAAACAATGAATGGAAGAAAAATTGGAAAGCCTGAAAAATTCGAAAATGTCGGCGTAACAAATCTGGCCCAAAAGGAAACACTTTCGCTTTGTCAAAATTTACTGGGAGGAAGAAAAGGAACTAAAAAACAAAAATAATTTCTATGGAAGAAATGTTATCACAGTACGTGGAGATATTTTAAAATCTTTAACTCAGCCATCAGCAATCTCTGAGTTGCCTATATTTACTTTCCTCCAGGTATAATTAATCACAGCGGGAAACTTAAAAAATGCATCTTTCTAGAGCGGGAATGGAATACGTACCTTCGGAATTCCATTTTCTGCGGTTTCAATTCTCGCTACAGAACGATGAATTTTTTTCAGTTTTCTAATGCGATTAATGTTATGTAAAGAACAGTAAATACAGGCAATTCTGAGATTTCTGGTTGTTGTTTACTAAAATTGATTCCTTTACCGTAGCGCGGGCCCCACACTTTCCCCAATTAAGGTAGTGTAGGCGCGTTTTAAAAGACGTTATACTAGTACATCTTTGAATTTAGGATCCTTTTGAGTTTACGGAGCTTTCCAGAATCCAATTTATCGTCCGCAAAATAAGGGGAAGAGCGCCAAAGGAATCCTTTTTAAGGTTCACAGCGACGAGAACTCTGAGGTTCCCGTCGACGAGAATATGCAAATTCTTTGGATGCCGAGTTAGACTAGGATTTCTAAAATAGGGGTCTTGTACAACGCCGTTCCCAGGACACTTTTACTAACTTCTGCACCGCCACTGTGCGGGGGAACACTTTAGTAAGCTGTGAAGTCCCACGGTATTTAACATGCAACATGAAAAACACCGTGGGATTGTGACAATGTGGGTGGTTTAAACGGCAGGCCACTTGATCTGACAGTGAAAACGAATGTATATTTAAAGCAACGCCATCTAAATGAACAACTTGCATTTCACTGTTTCCGAAAAGGAAACAATGGGGTACCTAATAACTGTAATGTGTTTAATAATACTATTTTTAAAACCACAGTTAGAGTGCCATGCCACCATTTCACAAGTGTATGGAAATAATGCCATCTACAAAAGGGCCAGTGGTCGAGAAAACGGCGTTTGCAAAGCAAATACTAAAACAATAATTTAATACCTTCCCTAACTTGTTGAGTAGCTCAAAGACCTGTGCGAAGATAATTAGAGAATTGGAGCAAACAAATTCACCACTGTCAAACGCCCTCTTTCTCGTTTTCATTAATAACACAATTTTTATTAAACCTTATACTTTATTTTCTCTATCGACTTTTTAGGTGCTCATTCCTCCTCCCCCCTCCCTAACCATTTGCATCTGATTAGCTACCTGTTTAGCTGAAATTAACCTCTAGCCGTTTGACTTCATAGGAGAATCCGAATTTTTCTCAGATTTTAATTTAGGATACATGTGAGGATGATTTGAAAATATCTCACACGGAATAGGATGATCAACCTACTTACTGCAGAAAAAATACATTGTTTAACGTTAAAGAGTTACCGACATTCTAGAGCTAACGCACAGCAAAAAACTCAACCATAATCTGACGTAAAATTAATAATCGTCAATTTTTGGGATTATATGTATCTATGAATATCACAGCCCACTCAAAGATGATGAAGATACCTACTGCTGAAGGTTAGAGAAAGTATTTTCTCATGAGATTTAATTTGATTTAACGGATAATAAACTGAAAATGGATAAGTCAATATTATGGGAAGAACACTTTTAACACTATTTTCTAGAAAATATAATATTTAATAAGAGTACTGCAAATTGTGTTAAATTAACATGCTTATCGTGGCACGCAAATACGTACAATCATCTTAGAGTTAGAGGAGTGTTAACCACTTCACGTACATCACTGGAGTGGTTATTGCAGAAACTTAGATAAATGTTTCATAAAAATAATTAGACTGAGAAACCTATTGCGTTACACATATAATACGTCAGAACACCCATCTTGTTTGTTATCTATTGTATTTGTAGCTGCGAACTTGTTCTGAAACGCCGACTCCAATATTAGAAAGTAAGACTCCCATAAGGTAGCACTGTCAGTCGCTTTGTAGGCGTAGTGAAGTAAAATTACGATACATATGTACCGGCATTTCCTGGAAACATGAGATAATAGACAAAGTTCTTTTAATAATGTACTGCTTTTAGCGAATAAATGTATCGGTGAACAACGGAGGAAGGAAGAGTTATGATATTTTCCAAATTCCAATCAAATGAGTAAGGATTGTAATAGAAATTTAGCGAATAAATATCCTTGTTTCTGTTCTTATCGGTGAACAAGGAAGGAAGAAATAGTTATAATATTTTTCCAATTACCGATCAAATGAGTAAGGATTGTAATCGGTGGGACACGAGTAGTACCTCCTACGACAGTTCCTTAAACTTAGGTCTTCGTCCTATGTCTGTCATAAATCATGCTTTCTTATTATTACCGTACGGAGGGTTAGTATCTTTTTTAGACTTGAAGTAATGTTTATTTCTATTTTTTTTTTTAAATATCATTACCAGTAAAAAACTTAGTGGAACCTAAACCTCTTTGTGTTTTTGGGTTCGCGTTGATTATTCACACCGAAAGTTCTATAGTAACAAATAAATAACCACTAGTGGATCAAAATACTATTACGTACTTCTTAGTCCTTAGTTGATACAAAGCAGAGTATAGGTATGTCGATTCACTTTGTTGGTGGATTCATTGAGGATTATTAACACATGTTACGATTATTTCAACTATAATTCCATTGGGAGATGAAACAGGGAAATGTTTTCAAACTTGAAATTTAACTCCTGGTGCAACAAGTACAAGTGAACATCGATGGAATGGGATATTTTATCAACATGTATATAGTGATTTTAAAATTTAAGGTGTTGGAACCAAAGTGCAATAATGGGCATAAAAGAAAGATAAAAATCAGATGTTTCATCTCCCAATGGAATTATATTTGAAATAATCGCGACAAGTGTTGAGAATCGTCAACGAATCCACAAACAAAGTGAATCGACATACCAATACTTTGCTTCGTATCAACTAAGGACCAAGAGGTACGTAATTGTAATTTTGATCCATTAGTGGAGATTTATGTGTTAATATAATTACCGATCGTTCTACAGCTTGTCGGGCCTGACTTCTAACGACGGTTTGTAGCGTAATATTTTACGCCGAGACAAAGGGTACGCAAGTAAATCGGAATATATTTACCTTTACGGGTGCCACGTTTCAACAAATTTAAAAGATATAATGTGCGTCTAACCTGTGAAAAATAATACTAAGACGGAATGAGTATAAATTGCGCAGGCCATCGAAAGTCATGGTCTTCAATGGCTGATTTCTAACATAAGAAGAGATTTCCATAAATCATTTATGGCTACAGCGAAATTTCGGCTCTTTCCCAATACTAATGACTTATGGCGAAAGCAATATCATTAGGGAAAATGCAAATTATTGCACAGATATCATGCTGACGAAGTGGGATATGTGCCCTAATAGATCATGTTGAAATATAGTTCCATTGGTCATGCTTCATTGGGAGTATTTACTACATATTACAGGCTTACCTTAGAATTTTATGGTATAGTTCATTCAGTAATGGTCGCTCACAACGTCCCCGTTATGGTACACTTCAAAGAGGCAGTCACTTTGCTTCTGTGGCCATTACTCCGCACTGTACTATACATGATGAAGATTTATATCTGGTACATGGCCACTTGAGTCCATAGTCTACAAAGAATTTGTGAAGCGAAAGAAAACGGGATTGAATTCTGAAAACACTGCATCAGATCTTTGGTAATACACAAACCGTACCGTTTGTGAGTTTTTATTTCGACCATGATGCCATCAATGTTTGGCATTTTCCTGACCTATGTATTCCTTCGTACATATCTGTTATCGTGAGGTTACCTCTATGCATATAGACTGCTGGCCACTCAAAATGCAACACCAAGAAGAACACGAGATAGCAAAGCCAGATTTACGGGACACATAACAACAGATACAAAGATGAAACGATTGAGCTTACAGGCCCGTGCGACTTGCGGAACATGCAGACATCAATAGTTCGTGTGGCCCCCATGTCTTGCAATAACGGCCGCTACACGCCGCTGCATTGAACGAAAGAGGATTTAGATGTGGACTTGGGGTATGTCGGTCCAGGCTGCTTCCAAACGTTGCCACAGTTTATCAGGCGTAGCCGCGGGTGGTGCTCGCCCTGCCACTCGGTTGCCGATCAGCGACCAGACGTGTTCGATGCGCGACATATTGGTAGATGAGGCGGGCCACGACAGCAGTGACAGCTGGTGGGCCGTGAAGAATTATTGCACTATGCGTACCACGTGGGGCGCGTATTGTCCTGTTGAAACGTGGCATTTGGCAGCTCCTGCAGGTAAGGGATGACTACAGGCTCCAAAACATCGAAGATGTAGATGTGGCTGTTGAGTGTACCGGCGATACGTACCAGAGGCGTGCGTACTTTCAGACCTGTTTCAAAATGTGTAGGGCTCCAAGAAGCAGGCACTCAACTTTCAGACCTGTTTCAAAATGTGTAGGGCTCCAAGAAGCAACCTGCCAAATTGGCTTGGCAGTGTATGTAAGTCTGGAGGAATTCGAGGTCGCTGTGGTTCAGTGGAAGCATATCCGGCGAGTAACTGGAAGTCCCTGGATTCGATTCCCCGTGGCGGCCAATGAGAATTTTTCCGAGACTTACTTATAAACGTGGAAAGAGCGATGACTTCTGTTTGATGTTACTAGTCTCCGTCAAATATCTGTATTATTTAACATATTGCATAATTCTACATTTCTTCTGGATTATACGAAATGACTATTAATGAAGTACACGCACATTACATTATTTATTGATGAATGTTTGCAATTATATTCTTGCTGGGATATCTTATTTTTAACAGGTTGGTAATACCACTGTTTAATTACCGGCAAAGCAGCTATCTTTATAAAATAGGTTATTTTATACGATGTTTCATCATATATCCAGATTTCAAAGAATGACACTCAAATGACAAAATATTTACGTATGTTACAACATATATCCAGTTTGTAACTAAACTGCCCTTCGTAAATTAACTGGTATACATTTAGCGTTCTTAATAAAGAAGACTATTTCTTCAGGAAAATGCTCTCTGGTAAATTGTAATTACCATCTAGCACGGCATTAAGTATGCTTTCGTTAAAATGAACTAAACAAACAAGGTTGTTTGCAAAAGCATATCAAAAAATTTTGAAACAGGTCTAAATGTTGAGTGCATTAGACAACCAAAAATTTAATCTTTATATATTAGTAGCTAAGTTAAAATTTTGAAAACCATGGAATTACATCATTTAAGAAAAATTTTCTAACGTATCCAGCTACGAGATTGTTAGCCTATAAAATACAGCAAAGGTCAACTAGGCGAGTTCATACCGTCACGTCATTTGTGGCCCTCTACCCCGACTCAAATTGTAGAAGGGATCAGAAAACAATGGAAGTAGAAATATTATTCAGACAGCGTTTATACCAAATACATACATCTTTAAATCACTTATTCCTGTAAGTCGCTAATAAATCGGAACCAGATGGCACCCATTATTTTCAGATCTTCCTAAACAGAAATATTCAGATGGAGGATAATTCAACGACTTTAGGCTTAAACAAATGAAGACACATTAGGTAACTGGGTCACAGTCCCAATGGAAATTTTTTGGGCAGTTTCTCACGGAATATTTCCGGGATTTGGCCAGACTCCTTTGGTTTTTCGGAAAAAAAATTGCTTAGTAGAACTGTAAATTTATTTGATTTGATTTTCGATGAAACAAAATGAAGAAAATATCATAGAATAAAAAGCAGGGTATGAAAATTAAGGAACTATTAATTTCCCTTAAGATAATTATTTTGACGTGGCTGTCATCTGCTTAAGGAGCATTTGAATGGAATGGATTATCTAAAGATAAGCTTCAGAGATTGTAAAATTTCAAACTTTGAAAATAACAAAGGGTGAACAACACTCTTGCCTGAAATCGTTCTTCGAATTCACTGTTGTCTGAAGCGTTCACAGAAACGAGATTCCTTATGGGCAATTGTTACAACACTTCTAGTGTGTCGGCAGTTAAATTTATTTTATGGGACAATGTGGTCAACTCGTTCTCTTGAACTAAATTCATGTGATTTCTGGTTGTGGAGACACTTAAATGTGTAGTTTATCAAAGACATGTTGCAAATTTCGCGGCCTTGAAAGACAGTATCACATTACTTGTGAGAAGCATCGCAGAGGTTCAGTTACGATCGGCCGTTGCGTAGAGTTTTCACCGCCTTCAGGCTTTACAAATTTAAAATATGCGCCACATAGAGCAGTATCTCTTTCATCCCTACGGTTATGCATGGGTATCTTGGTCATGCGTTAATATCTCTGTATGCATGGGTGGGTATTTTGTGCAAATAAAATTTTGCTTGCTTGCAGCGCGTCAAGAGCCATACTGGTGAGCTTTGGTATTATTATTGCATTTCTTTTTACAGAAATGTCTTCCACGTGACCTGAAATTTCGCCATACAAAATTTGGTTGCATTTGGACAGTTAAATATCTCTTTAGAGAGCGTTGAATAGGGGTATTTTAGTTATGATCACCCTAAATTTAGTAAAGCACAGGTACGCCAAACTAAAATTTTCTTATATGGAAATGTATAATAGCACAGTCGTAACCACTCATTTCTGCGCCAGAGGAAAATCAGAGAATATTGATTTCCCATTTATGCTTCTTTTGCTTCCTTATTATTTCTTGGTTTAACGGCAATCGTGTGCAACTCTAAGGGCCGTAAGCAGTCTTCTGTCCCTAATCGAGAGCACCTGGTTCCAGGGACTCTAATTTAGGAATATTAAACCAGGGCCCCTAAATTAAAGAAGTTCACCTCTAACCGTTTTTTCGGGTTCGAATCCCGTATGTGGCATGGATGGAATGTTTATCCTACGGCAGTGTCTCTCTACCTTCACTTCTGCAAGTGGCATTAAATCAGGGACATGCGACTGCTTATATCCCACGGAGTGAAGTTGCTTACTGTTGTAATTAAAATCATAACCATCGATATCACAACAAAATGACTGAATGCAGCTTCTCCTGGCTCACAGCCGCAATAATGATAGAATAGCCCCAGGAAAAAATTGAACAACGTGAAAGATATCTTTTCCTCGTGATATATGTACGAGCACGCCCTTCGTTTCTGAATCTGAGCAAAGAACAACCGTGAACATTTTCAGGAAGAAACGGGAATTTGCAGCCAAAGTTACTGAAACTGGCAAAACATATTATAACCAGTTTTCGTTAATGGACAAATGATAGAGTACGTCGCAAAAAACTGTACCAGAAATTGGTTCAAAGGTTCCAATACCAACTTTAAACAGACTGTATTCAGAGCTTTTCGCGCGCTCTTTTGAGATGTGCCTGGGGTAGCCGCTCCGTCTGCCCCGCTCTAGTTACGCCTTTGTATAATATGTTTAACGATTCGCTTTAACGTTTTGTTAACAGTAACCACATCCAAAGACAAAGATTAGTACCATTAGCGTACTTGCGACAACTGCAGATGCTTTCTGAACTATAAACAATTTTTCTACACAAGGAGAGGAGATGAAACTCTCTTTCGGGTTTACTACTATTAATCTGTAGGATTTTAGGAAAAATAAATTTGATGTTATATATATAACTTTTTATTAGACTAATATACTAACAGATTTTTAAAAAATGTTCATATTACTACCGCAGCCACGCGTTTTTACTAAACCTTACGGACCACCACGAGAATTCATACAATAGAAAGTTCGTAAATAGGAATATAAATATAAAAATAAAAAAATGCACTCTAAATATAAAAAAAAACCGCTCACTACTGTTGGTTTGAATTAGAACACTTTCCATTGTAGCAATGCTACCAAGTTTATCAGAGTTAAACACTTTAAAAAAAAAGAAAAAAAAAACCCTGAGAGCTTTTCGCTGGTATCCTTAAATAACCTTTTATAGTTCCTACCATGGTTAGTCAGTGTTTAGTGGCGCAGGACCCTAGTATGACTAAAGAGCGCAAGCACGACCTGTACGTCATATGTAATCTTCTGCAAATTGAAAGGAATGAGTTTAGGAATCTGCTGGAGCGCGATGCTGTAAAATGTGTCGAATTGAAAGGAATGAACTTCTGCAAATTGAAATGAATGAATTTAGGAATCTGCTGAAGCACAATGCTGTAAAAAGTGTCGGATTGAAAGGAATGAACTTCTGCAAATCGAAGTAATGACTTTAGGAATCTTCTGTACCGCGATGCTGTAAAGAGGGTAAGTTAAAAACTCGGCAGTTTTGCATATTAACATCACCATTCGATAGAAATGGGATAATTAGCCTGTAAAATATTTCATGGCCAATCCGTTCAACCCCAGCAACAGATCTCAAAGCTCATGCATGTCTTGCATTCCTGTCGTGGAATGAAGTGTTGATCGTGCAAAATCTTCAAAGAGCAAAACCGCAGGATTCCTCTTAGAACTTTGTACCTCGCTTGTGACTCCTGTCACAAAACAGTGAAGAACGCCGTATGCCACTTCGCACTGGATTTGACATCCCTCAACCTGTAGCGCTGAAGCTATTATATTTCAATATTGTCTTCATTCATCTACAACTGATCTTAGTGCATCAACGGCATAGTTTAGGTAAAAAGAAGCAGTGCAATATAATGGGGGTTTTGATATTGATTGTGTCACTACGGAAATACATCTCTGCTTCTTGCCTGATTTCTGCATGACCCGTACATTGGCCATCAGCAATCTATTTGAAGGATTTCAGAAAAAAGTGGAGCTGAGGAGAACATGGTGTCCACTGATCACTCAATCGAACTTGGAATGTAGAAGCAAATTGTTCACGATCTTATGATACTGCATGTGCAGAAGCGTTTTCGTACAATACACTGAACAAAAATGGTTTGTTACTAAGAAAACGTAAACGGTTTTGTATATATTTCCGGCTGCTTAAACCAAATATGAAGTCACAGTTGCTCCACTGGGCTTCAGCTTTCTGTAATGGAACTCTCTATTGGGGTGAATGTTGTGTTATTTAAAGAAATTTCCCTATGCTTCCCAAACGAAACATCCGTCTGCAGTCAGGATAGCTGTGTCTCTGAGAGTAGATGTAATGGCGCCATTACTTCCTGCTGTACAATTCCTTCTAGGAAGGGAGAAAAAAACATAATTTTTCTCATTGGAATGCACATGTATTTAATCGGTATTGAAGGACGTGCATTTCCTCGTGGTTTTAAAAAGCAATGTGTATTGTGCAAACTGTATGTTAAATAATGCCGGGTACTTCTGGGAACCATCTAAATAGTTCGTGCTACATTTGTGGACAATTTACTTTAAAATCTCAAAGGCAATATTTCACACCGTTGATTAGAAAATCCTATGAAATTTATTTCCAGTGCAAAATGGGTGATGAAGATAAATCTTGGGCAAATCATATTTGCTGTAATTCGTGTGTAACTTTGTTGACTGATTGGTTTAAAGAATCGCGTCAATTCCCATTTCCGGTACCAATGGTTTTGAGAGAACCGAAGGACCACTCAAAAGATTGTTACTTCGGCATCACTAAGATATCTCGAATTTCAGCTACGACAAAAAATGTGATTCAGTATCCCAGTATTCCTCCGGCCATAAGGCCTGTTCCTCAGGGTCCACATCGTTCTGTTCCTCTACCTTCACAGTCGTGGAATTTTGATGATAGTGATACTGATGAAACAAATCCTCATAGCGAAGAAGTTATTGAAGTAAAACAAAACCCTGATTTCTTGAAGATTTTGTGCCTTACTTTATAAGTGAGAAAGAATTAAATATTCTAGTTCGTGTCCTTCATTTATCAAAAAGTCAGGCCCAAATATTGGCTTCATGTTTGAAGGGATTGAATCCATCAAGAAGTACAAAAAATATGTAGTTTTCGTCGACGACAGCGAGAGATTGAACCCTTATTTGTCGACGACAGCAAGAGATTGAACACTAGAATTCATATCGCCCTTAGGAAAACGAAAAAATTAAAATTTAGCCATTTGCAACTGTGCCGCCCGTTAGAAACTATTCAGTTCCAAAATATATTTCGGAAAATATCCACGTTATACAGAATGTGTTTTTCTTGTGTTTTTTTTTTTTTATTTTGTTTATAGTTTTCAGACACAAAGTGCAAATCACATGGTTTTGGCTATCCCGTTATGCAAAATATAGATACTTTTAGAAAGCAGTTTTCAGTATTTTCTTCGAAAACAAAATTAAACATATTTAATTCAATTTTGCACATCCTTCCATGTAAGAGACATTGTTCTTGAAAGGTATCCCTCGATACCAGTATGTTTAAAATGACTGGATATATGGTTCGGATTTATCGCATGCTAAATAGTATTTTTCAAGTATCTGTGCAGAGACAGTAAATATAATATTCTTATGAATCGTCAATGTAAAATTCAAATTTTTTGGACACTCATTGTATTATCGCTCAGACCACTGCGCCACCGGATCAGCAATGTGGAAAATAATTGTAAGTACTGGGAATTTGGAAAAGCTTTTTTCCTCTGACTACTCACGAACGGTGTGCGTCTGTGCCACTCCGCTAAATTCTTGTAACCGAACCGGACGTAAAACGTAATGATTTGTTCCACTCGTGTAGGTGTTGTATCCAAATAATTGAGCCAACTGCTCTGGAATTGCAATCATTTCCTTTCCTATGCATATACATTTCACATAAAAATGTTCAACTCGATTGGTTGATTCCTACTTGGTGCTTCATTTTTACGGGCAAAGACTGTACTTATAGACGTGTGGGCAACATAACGAAACAGAAAGTACTTTTGAACTATTGTTGGAGCCCTACTTTATAATAATATGATATTTTATTTCCACACCGAATATTGTTCAAAGGAAAATTATGTTTGATTTTTAAAATCTTTTTGCAGGGCTTTGCTTTTCCAAATCCTAGTGACTTTTAAGAATATGATATTTTTTTACTTTAATTTTAACTGAAATATGAAGAATAAGTTCCACATGATAAACGATATTTCAGTCAAAATATATCATTGTTTCAAACGGAAGGTTTTGACATTAACACTATCTTTGCTTCAACTAAAAATCAATCCCATCCAACCAATGCCCCTAAATTCTTGTAAGAAAATCAGCGGTCTGTGTTTTAATAGAAAGAGCCAACCCATAGATATTTAATGCAAGCTGGAAGTGTCTGCTTGAAAGTCAGCATAATGCCCTTTGTAATCCTAGATACAGGTAGCATTTTGTTTTAACTGGTGATATTCTGCATTGGTATGTCTAAGTTACAGAACAAAATGACATGTCACGTCCTCAAACGTTTCGTAGAATAAGATCTCGGAACCTCAAAATTCCGAGAGAACGGCGAAATAAGTAATCATGTTAGTTTCAATGGTGATAGTATATACAAACTAGTAAAAAAATATATACATGAATATTATTTTAACAAAATAATACTGAAAGCTGTGATAATCGTGTTTTAAAATATGTTATTTTTGATTGGCAAGAGAAATTGATATTGTCAAACTTTTGACCACCTGCTGTAAATTTTAGGTCTTTGTGTATAATGCAGTAATCTTCTGTATTATTGTCACGTTGCTCTTCTTCCTGTTAGTGTATAACGCAATTGTAGATAAAACCAGGTTTGAAATTGGTTTCTAAATTGTGTAATGACTAGAGAGGGTGTCGGAGCCTGTCATGTGCGTGAAATCTTAAATTTTAAGAAATATTTAAAGTCCAAAGTAAAAACTTTTGGGCTTTAATGTCAAATTCTTGATGCTAAATTCAGTTAGGTTTTAAAGTATAGCAGATATATTGTATATCGCCTGTTGATGGCTAAACTAATGATGATGGTGATTATTGTCATTGTCGCTGTTTCGCTTTAGTGTGATTATGGTAAATATTGTAGTGTTTTCAATCAAGATGAAATCTATGAGTATTATAAACAAATACGATTTGGTTGAATAGTGTAACTTTAAGAGGAGGGAACATGTTGCTACAGCAGTAATTTTTGTAGAGTTTCCTTTTTTTGTGGGGGAGATCTAAATGTATAGCGAAGGGACTTTCCCCCCTTCTTCCTACTATTGGTTTTCTGCCTTACTTTTTAGCAGTGTTTTTTTTTCTATATTTTCTGGTTCTCTGGTCTCCCGGTGACAGTGCATGCAAGCGTTCATCACGTTCTGAGATAAAGAAGCTAGAGTTTGGTGTGAACGTGTGAGAAAGATTTATGTGGTAAAAAGTGGTTTAAATACAGTGTGAAATGTGTGCAAGGTATTGTGTATTCCTGTAGAGTTAAGATTTTTGGGGCTGTTCCTTCTGTTGAATGGCTAAGACAGTTTTATATTAGTTTTGAGTAGTAATACCTGTATCCCACTCGCCTCCGGATGAGAGAGATACGGATATTTTGAGATCCTCAAAAGAATTCCATGCGTGGTGGATTTCATGAGATACCTTGATCTTAGAAGAAAGGGAATTTCAATATAAAAAATTGAAGGGTATCACATTGCTGATTAAAATGACATCTGATAGCCACTCCGGGGTCAGTGGTCCATGCTGCTATCTCCTGGCTATACGTGCTAACTGGACAAGCTCTAGAATCCGGAAAGAACCACAAAGGCTTACTTGGCCAATGGCGCAGTCTTTGTCATTTGAAAAAAAAATTGCCTAAATTTGATCAAGGCGAAATTTCATATCCGATATTCTTATAATGTCTTTACAACAAGACCAATTGAAATGTGATACTCAACCTAATCCAACGGATCGCTGATTCTGATTTGCTAATATTACTTTGGTATATTCGTTAATGGAACAAAAGTAAAATACATCAGAATAGTGGAAAGGTTGCTGTGATAGTGCATATATACCAACGTGAGTTTCTTAAATTTGTGTTTTTGTTGATTTCCAAACAGCTTTCAACTCGGTAAAACATGATATTCTGATACAAAAATTACACAAATCCAGTTTTAGTGGGAAAATACTTCCCTCTTAATAAACTACCTCTAATCGTAAAAATTATGTCTCTGCAAATAACATAAACTCTGATTTACTTAATATATTATGTGGACTGCCTCAAGGTTCTGTATTGGGACAGTTACTGTTCCTGTTATATACTCTCATCGTGAAGAAAATAGTTGCAACCAGAAGTTCGTGTCGAATTGCAATGCTATTCTGGAGGATGGAAAAGGTTACTATCCTCCGGAATAGCATTAAATGATTAAACATTGAGACTGGTATGGACAATATTTATGGAACTGCGCGCCAATTAGCTGTGTCTCTCAGTATGGCGTCGGGCCGTCATGTTTGATCACACAGCATGCCCGACGTCTCGGCATGGAGTTGTACAGGTTCTTAATGGTGTCCTGCGATAAGCCATCCCATGCAGCTTGAATCTTTTCACGCACTTCCTGCAAATTGTGCGGTAGGGTACTATTGTGTATAGTGCGTCCAGTAGCATAACACGCATTTTCAATCGTCGATAAGACTGGCAATACCGCTGGCCATGAAATTGTGTCAGCGCCTTAAAGTCAAGCTCTCGAGACAGCAGCAGTATGAGGACGAGCGTTGTGCTGTTTTAATAATCGCACTGGAGAGAGCGTTCAGAAAAGGTAGGGCCACTTGTTGCAGGACCTCATTAATATAACGTTGGCTGCCTAAATTCCTGTAATGAACATCAACTGTGATCCGGCACCGCAGGCAATTGCAGTGTCGGGCCATTCCTCGCATGTCCGACACATCATGACAACAATCCTTCTGGACGTGTAACGCTCGACAACAAACCGTTGATCTTAGCGCGGACCACGGTGCTTCCACACACTGTTTCGTTGGTCGTCTCCTGCAAGACAAAAGCCGGACTCGTCACTGAAAATCACCCGCTGCCATTCTGAGTGGCTCCATGATAGTCTGGCAGAATAATATTGCAGTCATTGGCGATGATGCAAGGGCGCTCAGGGCACTCGTCGTAATGATGTGCGTGCTCATAGCCCTACTTCGTGCAGCCATTGGCACTAATCGGGCGATGCATGGAGGTCACCACTGCTTGTCGAATACGTTCAATGTGGCTGTCGCGTCACTCCTCACATGTCGGAGAACCTGTCGGTGCCCTCTCTCTGCGGTTCGTATAGGTCTCCCAGGCCCTTTCTGTCGATGCTGCGTGCCTTTTATTATCTACTGTCGCCAACAGCGTGCTATGGTAAATCCGCACATGCACGACCAGAATGGCGCGAAATACGGCGGTAAGACCATCCCTCTTCTCGGAGCCCAACGACGCGGTTCCACTTTAACGCCTCCAACTTCTCGAATAGCTACCTAACGTTTCACCGAGGCGTTCTCCACTTGCAACGGATGCAACCATTACAACATCACGAGCCAAAATGGCAAGCACGCGCTATTTAACTCGTGATGTCAAATAACGCGTGCTTGCCATTTTGACGCACTTACAGCGCTAGGTATCAGTGGTCTCTAACTTAACCAACTTCTTCCTTACTTTGCTCCTTTATTTCTTGACGGAATCTTCCAAAAGTGGCATGGATACAAACTTCAGAATAGAGGAATGAAGCATCACACAAAAAATTTGAATAGAAAGCTTTTTTATCTCTTTTTAGCGCTCCAAAGTAAACTCACTCTCAACGGCAGCGAACGCGAGCCGCCATGTTACGTTCCCGCTGTCCGTAAGTTGCTTTCACCGCACAACCTGTCTAGTGGCGTCTGCTAGGAAGAACGGTGTCACGGAAGGGGGAGTAAAATGACGAAACTTCCTGTGACGTCGAAACTCCCTGGCTGCTCGGTCGTGTTAGGTAAGTAGGTTTTTCTTGCGAAAATGTTGTTCCGGAAAGGAAGCAACATCGTTTGACGTATTTCCTTGTCTGATCGCGGCAGTTCCGTTAGTTTTCATGACACTCTTCGGGTCTATTTCGAGACTATCATTTTCCCTCACGATGACAAAGCATTAAACAGCAATAAAGCAACTTACGGACAGCGGGAACTTAACATGGCGGTTCGCGTTCGCTGCCGTTGAGAGTGAGTTTACTTTGGAGCGCTAAAAAGAGATAAAAAAGCTTTCTATTCCAATTTTTTTCGTGTGATGTTTCATTCCTCTGTTCTGAAGTTTGTATCCATGCCACTTTTGGAAGATTCCGTCAAGAAATACAGGAGCAAAGTAAGGGAGAAGTTGGTTAAGTTAGAGACCACTGATACCGTTTCATTCCTTTCGGTTACTTCGTTCAGGGTACAACTATTTTTTTGACGATGAGTGTATTAATGATATATCTATGTGCCTAGAATCCACTCATGCTTTGCTATACGCTGATGACGTCGTAATATTTTCAAAAATGTCATTACTTGCATAAGCTTCAGGTAATGCTCAATAATGATCTATCAAATTTGTTTGATTGTTTATAGTCTAACAAATTATCTCTTAATATTTTTAAAAAATAACTATATATATTACAAACAATTTTATGAATTTTCAAACTGAATGAGATACTTTTTTCGGACATTTTTGTTCTTCTAATGAAATGACGAAATTTGTTAATTTTCTTCAATTTCTGGCTCTATTTCTTTCGCATGGTTTCTGTAGAAAGACTTATTGAATAATTTATCCATTATTTATTCTGTGCAGCTCCTTGTTTTTACCTCTGATCTATGTTTTACTTTCGTATATAAGACAGATATAGCAGCTCGTGAAGAGAGTAACAGGTAATGTGTCACAAAATGGTAATGTATGAAAAATTATGCATCAACTTCACCTAAAGTAGTTCAATACTCCTATCTTTCAAGGAAGCGTAGCTGTCAATGATGTCATCGTAAAGCGACTGTTTAGCTTCAGGTTTGGAGAGGTTTTTTTGTACTGCGATGTTAGTCATTGCTGTGAAATAAAGCTGTTCAATTTGTTTTTTATTTTATTTATTTATTTATTTGATTGGAGCTTTAACGACCACCGTGAGCAACTCAATGGGCTATAAGCAGTCGCCCGTCCCTAATTTAGGGTCACTGGTTCCAGGGAAGGGAGAGAGCCAGTACCGTAAGACAAATAACAGGATCCATGCCTCACCGGGATTCGAACCCGGACCCCGTTCGGACGAATGATCAGAGGCCATCGCTTAGACCACTGCGCCACCGGGGCGGCTGTTTTTTATTCGTTTTGAGCAGGGAAAAACTTCCTTCTATTGTTACAATGGTTGAACGTAAAATAAACAAGAACTAGAGAAAAAAAGCTACACACCTCTCGAAATACATTTCGCGCAGAAGCAGAATTACATTCAACTTCAATGATGTAGTAAATTTCGTCTCGATACAAAATATCTAGCTTATTCTTTAGACGCATCGGGTTTTTAAAAACTGATGGACGAGATTTAGCTAAATTCTGTAAGGAATCTGTTGGAAAATGTTTAATATGTACGTTAAATTTTGATGCACCAAAGAGACAAAGAAATAAGAATTTATCAAAGTCTTGCAACATTGCTCTGAGTTACTTCGTAATGCCGTCTACAATTTTTCAAAGTGAAGTTTTGTTTTTTAAAAATGATTCTTCATTCGATAAATAACAATATTTTTTGTTTTGTCATTTGTCATTTGTCTGGCTTCGAGGAGAATTCCAATACAAATTTCATTATCTTTTTTGACTATTTATTACCGCCGGGGAATTTCGGATGTTTAACGTAGAGTAATTAACATCGAAACATTTCTTCTGTAATGTCACAAATACAATGCCAGTTGCAGTAAAAACACTGTGCAAAACTAATGCCAAGAAAGTAAACTCAAAACCATTCATATTTAGAGATCCCCTGCATTGACGTACAGTGCTGCGTCCGAGCTAGTGATATATAATATAAAGGTAAAAGCATTTTTTAACAAACCAAATTGTCCACTCCTGTGTTAAGAACTTTAGAATTCGACAACCAACTTGTATCTGCTGGGTCGATACTCGCTTTCCAGCAACAGATTTAACACAGAATTTCTTTTAGACTAATGATGGAACATACATGCAATCCCATCAACATTGGTACAATATATTTGGCTTTTCGTGTGTTTGTCTAAACACTGCTTCCATAGTAGATTCAATCGATGCGATGAATTATAATCAAAAATAGCCTGAGAAGCTTCATCTCTGATTTTATTTTTTAAGCCGTTTAAATGGCCAGACATTATAATGGTACCATCATAACACTGGGCTATCAACTGACGTATGTATTGGGATGAACTTAAAATGTCATTTAAAAAAATCGAACAACGACTGTGAAATTTTATCGGAACTAACATCATGGAAGCCCAAGAAACGCTCAGCAATGTAGAAGATATATCATTGCCGTCGCTGGCACAAACTACTAGAGACAACATGTAAGACGGCGTAGCTTCAGTGGCTGCATTCGATGTATTCTACTGCAACGTCACATGAAAAAATCTCACATCGTGAAATGGAGTGTAACACAGAAACATGATATCACAAAAAATTGTGAATGGTTAATTAGATACAAGCATAATATGAAAACAATGTTATTGTGTACGTCCCTAACGATAGTTAGGAGATGTTCCTAAGGTTGCTGAGTAACCTACGCGAGAAATCCTGAATCTGTGTTTCCAATGTTTCCAATTCCTGGCCATCAGTATTATGCGTGTTGTTAGGGCACTGGTTATAGCTCTTCCGACGATCTGTTTGAAATACAATGCAATTGGACGTCTTATTTCATTTATTTTATTTATTTATTCTTTCAGTTGCCACTACAGCAACTAGAAAAAGGAGGGAAAAGGCCGTGAGGCCTGACATAGACCTCCTCTCCTCAGAATACAAAAAAACATAAAGCTTCAAAGAAAAGGCAAGCCAACACATATATGGTAGGTACACGTACTTGCTCACAACCAACACATATAACAATGTGTTCCATTAACAATAGTCTTCATTTTATCTAAACAAACAAGTATCATATACACTTCACTACATAATCACATATATATTTATAAATAAACAACAAATAACGTTTGCACCTCTCTCAATAATCATACTAACCCACATTTCTTCCATTTAGTCGATATTGTCTATTGTTTACTAATTATTTCATAAGATATGCCTTTAGTTTTATTTTAAATAAGTTAAAATTATTAATTGATGTTAGTTCTTGGGGCAATGAGTTCCAGAATTTTGGGCCACAGTAATTTATACTCAATTTAAGTTTCTCAGTTTGTGGGAACATTGGAATTAGTAGTGATCTATTCCTTGTATTGTGGTAATGAGTATGTATATTTAGTGTTATTCTAACATTGTGTATACCATTTTTAATTCTTTTATACATTATGTTTCCCAAGTTATAATCATATAATTGCTTTATCGTTAAAATATTATATATATTGTGGTTCACTTTTGACCGAATATATAAGATTGGTCGAAAATTATTTGATGTTTTAAGATCTATTAATTTTATAAATCTATTTTGCAATACCTGTAGTTTATTAATATTATATTGTGTGGTTTGTCCCCAGGTTAAAATGCAAGAATTAATGTGTGTTTGAATTAGAGCATGATATATAGAAATTAATATTTTTGGTGTTAAGTTTGGCAAAGCACTACTGACCATTCCGATATTTCTAGAAATTTTGTTACTTAAATTTTCAATGTGTTTGTTCCATTTCAATTCATTGTGTATAGTTATACCTAGATAAGAGTGTGTTGAGACCGTATTAATCCTGACTCCATTCATCAGAATCGGCAAATCGTATAAATGTGAAGCTTGTGAATCAGAGAAAATCATTAATTTAGTTTTATTAGTATTAACAACTAATTCACTTGCATTCAGCCAATCTGTTATTACTTTTAGCTGAGTATTAGTTCTTAGTGCAAGCTCATTCATATCAGTTCCCTTTAAAATATTAGTTACGTCATCTGCATATAGGATTGTATCATTATCTTTTAATACTGAAAATAAGTCGTTAATATATAAATTAAAAAATAAAGGACCAAGAACTGATCCCTGGGGTATCCCACAGTTTATGATTTGTAATATGGATCGACTCTAATGATCCTGAGTGAATTGCATTCTTTCTGAAAGGTAACTTTTGAATAAATTATAGCTAGATCCCCGGAGTCCTATAATATTTAACTTATGAAGTAATATATTATGATTTAGGGTATCGAATTCTTTTGATAAATCAAGAAAGACTGCTATTGTTATTTGTTTTTGTAATAGATTTTGTTGAATTATATTTTTTGTATGTAATAATGCTAGTTCAGTTGATTTATTTGGTACAAATCCGAATAGTCTGTGATGAAATATATTATCTCTGAATGTATGAAAATAGTCTGGTATGAATTAATTTCTCTAGTACTTTTTGCGAAAATTCATAAGTTTGCGATTGGACGATAATTATTTATGTCGTTTTTTGACCCATTCTTATATTTCGCAGTGATTTTGGAGATTTTTAAGGCATCTGGAAATATTCCGGTTTCAAGTATAAGGTTATAAATCTCCAACGACGGCTGAACTATGATATCGGCCACAAATTGTACGGCTATTGGAAAAAATTCATCGTAGCCAGGTCCGACATTTGTATTGATTTGGTTTAAAGCATGAGTAAGTTCAGTCCTTGTAATTTTCGACATATGAAAAGTATTTAGTCTTGAAAGATTTTGTAGGTATTTTGTAAAGTGGATTCCTGAGAATATAAGTTGTTGCTTGGTCAATTGTGGTGACAATATAAAGTGACTGTTGATCTCATTAGCTATAGCCTGTTTATCAGTTATTTTATAAGTTGATTTGGTTAAATATTGCGGCGTAACTGGGCTGATATTATTCCCCAGTAATAGATTCAGATGTTTCCATGTTAATTTAGGGTTATTTTGAGATAATATATTAGTGTAGTAATTTCTTTTTAACTTCCGAATATCTGAATTCAATTTGTTTCTGTATGTTTTAAAATTCTGGAAATCCACTTGTAGTTTACTTTTAATAAATTTGGAATACAGTCTATTTCTTTTATTTATTCGATTTAAGAGATTCCTTGTTATCCATGGTTTCCTATTTTTTTTAATTTTATTACTTTTCGTTATTATTGGAAAAGCTTGATCGTATGAGTCTTTTAACAATATTATAAATAAGTTATATGTTATATTTGGATTTTACGCTGGGAGGAAATTTAACCGATTTATAATTTGAAGCAGGTTCCGAAATTTTCCCAGGCTATTAGAATTTATTAATCGTATTTGTTTGTTTATTAACTGTTTCTCCACTACATGTGTATAAGTGTAAACTGTGAAGATTGATAAATGGTCACTGATATCATAATTTATAACTCCTGATAAAACTGACTCTTGTGGAGCATTTGTGAGTGAGAAATCAATAATCGTTTCTGTGTTAGGTGTAATTATCGTTGGATGTAATATTGTATTATTAAATCCAGCAGCAGTTAATATTTGAACAAGGTACTGAGTCTGTGAATTAGTAACAGAAATATTAATATTAAGATCTCCCAATAAAAATCCCTTTTTCCCGGTTAAATTCACATAATTGAATGCCTCTGTTAATTTTTCGAAGAACTGAGTTGTATTTGATCCTGAAAGGCGATAGCACACCATTATAATAGTGTGTTGATCTTCTATTGACAAAATTTCTATGGTAGAGTCAGTAAATGTTAAGTTTTTATTAATTGTATAATCATGATAGGTATCCTTAACGTAAATGGCCACTCCACCTCCTCTTAAGTTGGTTCTATTTTGATAAAAAATCTTATAGCCATCCAAGCCAACACTATAATTTTCACTGGGAAACCATGTCTCTGTTATACACAAAATATCTATTTGGGAATTAGTAACCTGAATTAGTGCCTCAATAAGAGGTACTTTATTTAGTAAGGATCTCGCATTAATATGAATAATTTTCAATGAATTTGTGGAACTACAAGAAAAGATACTATTTATTTGTTGTGTTGTATATAAATTATCTTGCATTAAATTTGTCTATTTGCTTGCTATTTGTTAGTAGGAATAATAATTAATGTAGCGTTGTATAATGCCCTAACTTTTACAGATATTTAGACAAAATGAGTCCTTTTCAACACAAAGGACACAGAATAACGAACGCACTGCTGCCTTAAATTGCTATGTGCGCTTTGCTCTTACAATGTCAGACAGCGATGCAGAGTGAAGATCACAAAAACATTACTGTAAGATCCATACCTAACGAACAGAAATTCATCTCTGGCGAATTCTGAAAACGATTCCACACCGTTGCTTAATTTACATAAGTCTCCTCAGATATACCGTTTTACAGACTTGTACGTAAGACAAGACATTGCGAAGAAAATATTTCGCTGACTTTTTAAGTGCGCCGAGCAAAAAATTCACCTAGTATGGACGTGTGCTTAATGGACAGCTGATTAAGTCTGGGCGAACGCTGTAAAGAACCACTTCCAGCAAACAGATATTTGCTGAAAGCATATGTGCATGTTGCTTTGTTTGTTCGGCTGGAGATTTAACGATCACCGTGAGCAAATCAGTGGGGTATAAGCACTAGCACGTCCCTAATTTAAGGCCACTGGTTCCAGGGAAGGAAAAGAGACGGCGCCGCAGACGACACAACCTCCATGCCTCATCGGGATTCGAACCAGGATCCATCTCGGACGAATGATAAGAAACTATCGCATAGATCAGTGGACCACCGGGGCGGCCCATCTGCGCATGTGCTTCTGTTTTTCTTTGAAGAATGAATCATCATCGAGAAAGCGAAACCATTTCACAAAATGCAGATTAATGAGATCGACTCTCCAAAATGATTTACAAAATATTCAAAACTAATCATTTTTATTTCTCGAATTGCATGATGTCAAGAAGTCATTCAAATAAATCATCTTACCTACAAATTCACGTAGTGTGAACGATCCATTTCGCATATTAATTACACAAATGAAGAAAGGAAAAAAGCTGTTTTATAAGAAAACCTTCTTTCATTTTATTACTTTAATATCTCAAAAGAGTAATTAACATATACTTATATAAAGAACATATAGCAGTGCTTTAAACTAAAATTAAGGAATTACATTTTCGTGTGAACGGATTAACATTTTCGACAATGCCGCGAAATTTGCAGAGTGAAGGCAAGCAAAATTGGAGAAAGCCAAAATAAGAGCTAAGAGTGATTGATGAGGAATGTTCGAAGCCCAAAATTACTGCATTCTAGCGAACTAGAGAGTTCGAGAGCGTCTGAAAGCATCCGTTCCCAAACAAAAGTCCAACACTCCCATCGAACCCGTACCCGACCCATCTCGTGCTGCCTTGTTTCAGCTCTCAAAACTGGCAGCTCAATGAGAACTTAGCCTACCTGGTAATTTTTTTCTTATCCCGTTTAGAGTATAAAACATTTTCTCATATATCTTCAAATTTATTTTACTTGTACAAAATTATTTCTTAATTTGAGAGAAACAGACGGGTCAAAAGATGCACTTTAAAATTTTAAATGTATTTAAATGGGTAAAATATTCCACAAAAACAGTATTTTGGGTGTGAGATCAAAATTATGCTCTGATAAAAACAAACGGGTCAAAAGATGCACTTTAAAATTTTAAAGGTATTTAAACGGGTAAACTATTCCATAAGAACAGTATTTTGGGCGTGAGATCAAACTTATTTTTTTTTATTGGAGGTTTAACGACCACCGTGCGCAACTCAATGGGCTATAAGCAGTCGCCCGTCCCTAATTTAGGGTCACTGGTTCCAGGGAAGGGAGAGAGCCAGTGCCGTAAGACAAACACAACATCCATGCCTGACCGGGATTCGAACCCGGACTCCTTACGGACGAATGATCAGATGCCAGCGCCTTAGACTACTGCGCCACCGGGGCGGCGATCAAACTTATGCTGTGATAAAAACCTAAGTTTCACCTGTATTTCTTTCATTAATATGTTTAACGCCAAATTTCATATAATGATACAGAAACAAAGTGATAAATTTGGATTTTACTGGCAGTTTTTACTATTATATTCGAAACATTAATATTATTAAATTTAAATTCCTGCAATCAAAATACTGCTTATCCGTTTCCACCATTAAATAAACCTTTGGGTAAGTTTAAGTAGGTGCACTAAGGTAAGACGTACTTCAGTAAATATTTCCATAGATACATCATGATTTCCTGGAGAGAGGTGTTCGTCCGAATGTTAAATTGTGTACCTCTCTACAGTTCTTTTTTTCTAGGCAGTAGTGACATCGCACGTCGGCCACATTGCACACGCATATAAAATAGAGTAACTTTTAATAGGGTAGTTTTAAACATCACTTAGAATTTTAGATTTGGCTTAATGTATCAAAGTGTTTAGGACCAATATCTGATTCTAAATGAAGTAAGTTACTAAAATATTCAAAATGACTAAAACTGATGAATTCCCGTGCTCACATATTAGAAACCGATAATTTTCACAACCCGTTCAAACACTAAGCACAACACTAAGTTTAAGTACCTTTCATGTATTCAATGCAGCTTGTTGTATGTAAATACGTTAAATTGTAAGCAAAAATGTTAAATTTTCATAAAAGATGTATTTTTATATGAGAAAATTATTTTACTTATGGGATTTCATTCTTTTTCTTGATACATATATATTGTTCACATTCAATGAACTAATCATTAGGAACACATCTATGTTAATCCACATTTTATATTTTAATTGTTTTAAATTACCCTAAAACTTACCGATAAAAATTAAAAAATCGTTTCCCATCGATAATAGGTGGGTGGACATATTTAAATAATACTTAATATTTTGCGTGTTCTTGTGGTATAAAGCACCATATCACTGGGCTTGAAATTATGTTCTTTTTAGTTTTTCAGCTAATATGTAATATATTTTCTCGCATGTGTTCTTATTAGTATTAAGGCCCTGTGGATTCTTGTTTCACACAGCAATATGATTATAACTAGATTGGAAATCAGTTTTGTTTCGAACACTTACTGAAAAAAACGTGATGAATGCAGTTAGCCTAAGAATTAAATATCAAATGAAATGAGACTCCGAAAAGAATGATAAGGAACGAATATGGCGTATACATTAAAAGGGGGTGCTGAATATTTTGCTAAAAATATATTTCTTCATCAGAAAATTTCTTTCTCGCTTCTTGACGTTCTTAGTAGCGTTTTCCCTAATGCATTTATTAACATCATTTAGCACCCAGCTGCTTAAAAATGATTATTGAATTAATGAATCCAAATAGGGACCACAGCATTTTCTTTGGAACTTTGACATCTGAAATAATATATTTCACTAAAGCGAGTAATACGATCCTATTGACTGGGAATTCGCTTTGAAATATCGCTGCTGAGACACAAAGCTACAGAATAAGTGATTCAACAGAAAAACTGTAGCTTCTGGACATAAACGCAAATATTTAAATTAAAATAGTATACACATTGAAGAGGTTCAATTTCATTTCGTTTGAACTCATTAATAAATTAAATTTACCGCTTGTTGAACTCATGTTATGATTCCTTCGTACAAGATACATTCTACTAAGAACTTTTTACTTCTTACCTAGCTTTAATTTTCTTATCTGAATGTATATACACTGTTTTGACCAAACTGACCAACCACCCTTTTAAAAACAAATGAACGGACCGGACACCCTTTAAAAGCATCCGCTGCGTTGTTAAGATACGCGATACAGCTGCAAACGGTATATGAACAAGGCGCGGTCATATCGCACTGTGAGGATGAGTGCAAACGTCGCGGCAGGAGAGAACCGACTTTGAGAAAGGAAATATTGTTGGGTATTATATTAGTGTTTTGTCCATAATAGAAACCTAGAGGAGTTTAAACATAACCAAATCAACTATGTTGGATGTACTGAATAAGTGGAAGACACATGGCGTGCCTGAAGCAACATAACGTAACGGCAGACCAAAGAGAATTAGTGATAGAGGATGTCGAAGCCTCAGGAGAGTCGTTATAGCTAACAGACGGAGTACTGCACATGACCTCAACTTACAGGTGAGTAAAAATGCTGGAATCTCGGTATATACACGAACCATTCACAGAGACCTTCACTCCAATAAGTTACCGTGGTCGTGCGGCTGGTACTAAGCCTTTTTCTCCACTCGGAATGCTACTCGTCGTTAAGCATGGTGTAAAGAACATTTTTCGAGGACCGTAGATCAATGGAAATGGTTCCTACGAACTCATGAATTCAGATACACGATCCATCAGTCTGATGGCTGTGGGTGGGTATGGAAATAGCCGGAGGAACGCTATTTAAGACAGTGTACTGTTTATACGGTCAAGTTTGGAGCTAGCAGTGTACACGAGTGGGGGTGTTTTTCGTGGTATGATCTCGGGCCATGGGTTATCGTGTACAAACCTGTTAACCAGCACGTCTACCTCGCTAATCTGAACAATCATACCCTACCAACTCTGTTGCAATACTATGGAACCGAGACTTGTTACTACCATCAGTGTAATGCACCGAGCCGTAATGCAAGGACAGTTGCGACCTGGTTGTACAATAGTTCCTTATCGTGTGTGGATTGGCCAGCACATAGCCATAATCTTATTCCCATAGAGAACCAATGGGATGAATTAAATTGTCCCATAAGCAGTTTTGAACCAATGCCTACTACTAAGCATCAGTTAGCGGCAGCATCATGTACTGAATGGAAGCGTATACTTATCGCTGTGTTCCAACACTTTGTTGAAAGCATGCATCCAAAATGTCAGTGCATGCATTAAGGCCAAAGGTAGACCGACACCGTAGTAATGTATGTCAATAAATGGTATGTTGTGTTTCTCTCTAGGTATCCGGTGACTTTTGTCAATATAGCGCACGTTAAGTCCCTTTAATTTCCCACGTAATCTGGTCGTGCTCTCAGCCCCTCCGGAATTTTACGCCCAGAGCCCTAGATTGTTCAACTGAGCTGGCAGGTCTTGACCCTGCCGATTATTAGTTGGCTCATGAGCTACTGAGCAACGCAATAGTACTTTGGACAGGTAATGTTTTTCGTTATGGGAAGGTAATGTTTTTGTACTTTAAATCCTATATATTTTCCCAGGATCTAGTGAAATGTGAAAGATTATCGCTGTCCACGTACTACAGAATTAGGATTTTCTTATGACACTACGGTGTATTTTACGAGGTTTACTACAGCCTTTACCCAAAAGGATCGCAAATTGTTAGATTTCTTATACACCTAACTGGTATTCGGATTTTGATATACGAAACCTTAGATACCAAGACTGGGGACAGATATTGCTTAAGTTATGGTAGTATCAGGATTCTTCACACGAGGATAAAGAAAATAAGAAAAATGTCCTGGTATTTCCCTCGAGTATCAGAGGATAATGAAATATTCTGTCTTGATTACTTGGATTCATATAACGACGGGAAGTAAGGCAGAGAAAAAGTAATAGGAGCAAGAGCAGAGGTAATATAATTAAATAAAACAAGTAACTTATACTTTGTTCTTTTAACAATTAAGAAGAAACATAATGTGGCCCGAAAAATGAAAGATTTCAGCGGAAACAATTGGAACAATCCAAATCTCAATAAAGTATTACTGTTACAATTTAGGACAAAAGTAGAATTATTCTCTGCGTTTAGCTTTTGATAAACGACCATTAACATATAGTGTATATCTTTCATAACTGACACACCCATACAGTCCAACACACAAAAAAGCTAGTGGGGTGTAAACCAATATTGACTCACAGGCCGTCACGGGCGCTAAAACTAGCCTGTCGTCAAGCAGTCTTTTGTACTTTCATGCAATGCTTCCAAAGCGATTCTCATCTTTTTATTTCATGTCATAGTATTCCATATATTATTCCATTTTTTTAATTTCTTTGTGTCTCAATTAGCCCTTGAACTCTTTGCTTGGCTCACTAACACTGGACATTAGAAGACCAATAATAAACTGCGGGATGTATGTGGTACAAGATATAGGAAAACGACTACTTGAACAAATCGATTCTCTCAGCTTCCAAAGATACATGTATACCCTTCCATTTCTTTCGCGGAGACAGACTTATCACGTACGAGCGTGAAATCTTTGCTTGGAACAAACGCGCTCTTTTGGAGCGAATCAACACCTATGTACAAGAATAAAGTCAGGGCAAACTTCTAGGACGTGCACGTTTGCCATACGGAGAAGTTAAGTTTTAAGTATAAACTTGAACGTACTGACACCGCAATATAAACTGTGCAAGTATACGTTCAAATGCAACTTACTGAATTTGCCAGGCAAAAGAAATTGGGAAGCAATAAGTATCAGAAATCTGACCCCAAAGGTTTGGAAACATTGCCTATGGCTTTAATATATAACACTGACTTTTACAAGAACACAGTAGTTTTCTCATTTTCATGAGTAGTTCAGAAACCTTATATGACGGCAAGAAAACAAATAGGAAAAATAACATATATATATATATATAATAAAGAGGAAATTCCTTTAAAATACTTAAATTGCATTTGATCAGTCTTGATACTATTTGCACTTCTGTTGCACACAAAAAATGACATTCAGATTTCCTGCATATCGTTTTCTTTTCAGGCGATTTATTCCTAAACTTTCAATTTTTCTTGTTGCTGATGTTTCAGTGTGTCTCAAAATTTATTGTTAATTGTCGAGTAATATTTTGAATGCCTTCAATATTCAGCTACCCTTGGACCTCCCGTCTGCCTCACTGCTATTCAAATCATTTCCTGAAACCGCATAAAACAGACTCCGCCTGAGGGTGGTTCTTCACAACGTTATATATTCAACATTTTTAAAAAATCTGTTTAAATTAACTTTTATTTATTATATATATATTTTTTTAAGGAAAATAACGGAACTAACATTTTGGGATATGTAGTTTAGTTTTAGGGCAGTTTAGACAATTTCTAATATCCAGAAATGCAGTTTCTGTATTAAAAAAATTGAGAGCTGTTTGAACTTTCTCAACTGCAGTCATTTCCTCTTCTTATCTGTCCTGGTTCTACGAAGCATGCATCACTCCATGCCACTTTCAGTTGTCTTTGTATGTCTCTTTTAGTTAAAGACCACGACTCTGCACCATACGTAAGCACTGGAAGGATGCATTGTTCAAACAGTTTTCTTTTTAGACACAATGGCATATTGCTCTTGAAAATTATGCTGTTCTTTCCAAAAGCTCTCCAGGCAAATTTTATACGCCGATTAATTTCTTCATCAATGTGACCCTCACTTGATATCTGCTGTCCAAGGTAAACTTACGTATCTGTTATCTCCAACTTTTCTCCATCAATCGATAAATCTTCTTTTCTTGTAAAAGCATTGAACATCACTTTTGTCTTCTGAAAGATCATTTTTAATCCCAATTCTTTACTCTTGTCAGCAAAATCCTGGGTCATACTATGCAGGTAAACCCTTTAGTATTTCTTTTTGCATGCTCAACTTCACCCCTCTATCGGCATTCTTTCTTGGTGGGAGAACATCTATGGCGAGCAGTGTCTATGTATATGTTCGATCGGGGGTATATTGAAGTATGTGGGAGTGACATAGTGGAGTCTGGAAGAAACATGAGGAGAGCTTCCTCCAGTAGCGGACTGATAACGGTTGACAATAATGATGATTATAATATTCGGTTGATGTAATTCCTTTTAGCAGCCATATCTCGGTTTCTTGCGTGCAAGATAAAGCATGATTTCATTTTTTGCTAAAGTTTACTGTCAAAGTAGCTATGATGTTATTCATTGCTGTAAAATCCTACGCTCTCCTAATGATATTATTCACTCGAACCATAAAAAAAGTATTTCATAATATTAATAAATTAAATACCTCCTTTGTTGATCAACAACACAAAATTTACGCAAAAATGATTTTCAGACACATTTTCAAACCAACTCTTTTAATTTTTTTTTAATTAGGGTGAAAACATTTTTTTGAACATTTTACATATATATTTTTTTGGAATACACTCAGAAAATGTTCAGAAATTTATTAAAATAATTTGTTTTATTTAATAATGTGATGAATTATTTTCCATATTGAACTCCGAAAAGTGTATATTCCCTAGTGAGTTTAGGCTAACAAAAATTCAGGAATGTGTGTCCCGGTATCATAATGTCAAAGCTGTTTGCCGTACTCCAGAAACTTTATTGGTAAAATACAGTGTGTGTAACAAAGTGATTAATTTCTATCTCTCACTTCCTCCTGTTTTTTATATGACATGATATACATATATACTTAAAATATTCTTGGTGAAAATGGGAATTTTGCCTTGTTTTCTTTTGTTACAATTATAATTATGGAATTTTCAGCTTATAAATTTTCGCACTGATAGAATTTCCTTCCACGAAAGGGCAATTGCGGGTAAAGCAGGAAGGCAAGTGATGTTGTAATAATGTTCCTATCAGAAACAATAACAAATTAAAATAGATAATGATATTAAGATTTTGGTACGAAGTTTTTCCGTTGCAGCTTGGAGTCAGAGTAGCCCTGTCGCCCACGGAGTTATACAATATAAGGGTGTTACAAGAAAACCTTCATATATACATATCATCATCATCATCATCATCATTGTCAACCATTATCAATCATCAACTGCTAAACGCAGGTCTCCCCAAGTGTCCTTCACAACGGTTTGCCTTTGGCCAGTCTCATCCATGTCACTCCCGCATACTTTCGAAATTCATCCACCAATCTCCCATGTGGTCTTCTTCTGGGTCTTTTCCTGTCTCTTGGAATCCAATCTAAAATTTCGGCTGTCCATCGATGGTCTGTCCTCCTGGCAGTATGTCCAGCCCATTGCCATTTCAGGGATTTAACTCTGATCAAGATGTCTTCCACTCCTGTCATTTTTCGGATCCACGAGTTCCTCTTCTTATCTCTCCTGGTCACACCAAGCATGTACCTCCCCATGGGTACTTTGAGTTGTCTGCAGCCTTTGTATGTCTCTTTTAGTTATGGTCCACGTCTCTGCACCACACGTAAGAACTGGAAGGATGCATTGATCAAACATTTTTCTTTTAAGACATAATGGCATATTGCTCTTTAAAATTATGCTGTTTCTTCCAAAAGCTCTCCATGCAAGTTTTGTACGTCGATTAATTTCTTAATCAATGTGACCCTCACGTGATATCTGTTGTCCAAGATAATCGTACGTGGCTGTTATCTCCAGCTTTTCTCCATCAATCGATAAATCTTCATTTCTTGTAAAAGTATTGAACATCAAGTTTGTCTTCTGAAAGTTCATTTTTAATCCCACTTCTTTACTCTTGTCAGCACGTTCCTTTATCACACTCTGCAGCTCTGATGGGGTAGTTGCAAAAATGACTACGTCATCAGCAAAACGAAGGTGGGTTAGATAATCTCCATTAATCTTTATCCCTTTGTTTTCCCATTTCAGTAATTGAAAGACATTTTCCAATGTCGCATTAAAGACCTTCGGAGGCATTATCTCCCCTTGTCTCACTCCATTTCCAATTTTTATGTGTGTTGTATTTTCAAACAGCCGAATCTTTTCACTTGCATTTCCATAGATGTTATTAATAATATTAATGTATGCATCTTCAATACCGCACGATTTCAGAGCCATTGTAACTGCTGATGTTTCCACCGAATCAAAGGCTTTTTCATAACCGATAAAAGCCATGCACAATGGAAGTTCATATTCCCTCGCGCTTTCAATTAGTTCTCTCAGTACGTGGATATGATATATTGTGCTGTAGCCACTCCTGAATCCAGCTTGTTCTCTCGGTTGAGCCATGTCCAGTGTTACCTTCAAGCGGTGTGAAAGAACTTCAGTGAAGATTTTTCAAACCACTGAGAGGAGGCTTATAGTTCTGTAGTTCCTGAGATCCTCAACGTCACCCTTTTTTATGTAACAGGATCATTTTAGCGTTGTTCCAATTCTCAGGAAACTTCCCTTCATTAAGGCATCGAGTGAAAATTTGGGCGAGTACTCTTTCGATTTTTTCACTTGCTTCTTGTATGATGTCTACAGTAATTGCCTCTTCTCCTGAAGCTTTTCCCCGCTTCATGTTCTTGATTGCATGTGCAACTTCTGCTGGCAGGCCTGGAAGAACTCTGGTACCGGCACCTTTCATGATGCCTGGAGTACATGTATCATCCCTTTCATATAATTTGGAGTAGAAATCCTTCACTCTTGTAAAAATTTCGCCTCTATTTCTTGTTACAGGATCATCTTTTTTCAGTGCCATAATCTGTTTTCTTCCCTTACTGAGATGTCCGTTTGCTATCTTTAGGATTTGGTTGTTTTCAGTTGCTTTCCTCACTAGTTCACAGTTGAATTTCCTTACGTCTTCAGTGATACTTTTTCGTACTGCCTTGCATAGCTCTGTATATTCCACTTTGGAAGTCACCACTTCTTTAGTTGTCCTCATCCCTCTTTTTTTTTGCATCAACATTTTGGTTTTTCCTGATAATTTGTTCACATACAACTTGTTCTTAGACCCAGCTAATTTTTATGCTGTTTCCATAAGAGCTTTGGTTACTTCTCTGTTAACTTCAGAAATATCCACTTCTTCCGATGTTAGGCTTTCTAAAGCAGAGAATCTGTTCTTCATTTCCAACTTGAAGGTATTATGGTGTTTTTTAAGGTTGGTTATGTCAATACATTTTGTTTGTCTTATGAACTTGCCACGTTCGAGTTTAGTGTTGAGGTGCATCTTACATCTCACCAATCTATGGTCACTACTTGTGTTGAACTTGTTTAGTACATTGCAGTCTCTATGATGAATTTTTTGTTACATATAATTAAATCAATTTCACTTGTCGTCCAATTTGTATGTCTCCATGTCCATTTCATGTGTGGCTTCTTCTTTAAAAATGAGTTCAAGATGAAAAACCCTTCTGCCTCTGCAAACTCAACGAGAGTATTTCCACGCTGGTTTCTGTTGCTGTGATCAAATTTACCTACTGAAGTTTCATTCTGTTGCCGTTGTCCTATTTTTGCATTGCAATCTCCCATAACTATCTTCAAGTGCTGCTTACAAATATTATTTAGATGACGAATTTCCCTATAAAATTCTTCAATTTTTTCTTCAAAATGACTTGTTTTGGGATAATAAGTTTGGATAATCTGATCCTTGTATCTTCTCTAGAGTTGGATAACGAGTCGTGCAGCTCTGACAGAGGAACTTTCAACTTCTACAACTTTATCCTTAAGTTTTTTGTTTATTATAAATCCAACACCACTAGTTCTGCCAGTATCTGTCCCACGATAGCAGAAGAGATGTCCACTTTTAAGTTCAATGAGATCTTCTCCTTTTCTCCTTACCTCACTTAGCCCGACGATGTCCCACTTGATCCTTTGTAGTTCCTCTTCCAATTCAAGAATCCTTGAATCATAAGATAGGGAGCGTCCATTATACGTAGTCAAGGTCTCATCAGATGGCAGCCTAGTCAGGTCCTCCGGGGATTCTTAGCACCCTCTGCCTTCATGTCGCACTGGCCGTTGCCATGGCCAGGTACATTCCATCTGCCGGAGACTGATGGCCAAGATTTACGTTGTGGAGTCATTTTGGAAGGGTTTGCCATAACTCACCAAGCTAGCTAAGCGTGTTGGTAAGTGTGGAAAGACATTTCCTCTAATCCCGATGGTATAGTTATACCGCTATTTGCGGTCGTCAGAGCCCCTTAAGTGGGAACAGGATGCACCACGAGAAGGCGGGTTTGACATTTGTCAAGGAGAGTCTGTGATGTTACGCATCACCTGACCTTACATCCCATATACGTATATACATCAATAAACCAGGGTAGTTGCACGTTCTTCGTGCGATTGGGAAAAAATGTCATGAATATGGTCCAAAAATTTATTCGCTTTGACGATCACCGTTAGCATCTTCATGTGCACTATGCAGTCTCCGGCATACAAGAAAGAATATCTCCAGTTCAAGAATAATATTCGTCCTGGGCTTTTAATTATTAGTTATAATAGAAATTGACATACAATTCAGCTATAAAATTGTTTGAAATGTTATATAGACAGGTAAACTGACACTGGAGTCTCGTCGCCTACTTCCATATCACGAAAGCCGGGAAAATGGTCGTAGCCAGTTAGAATTAACCGACGTAGGATATTGACTATTAGAGATCTCCATTGCTTCACATTCTGATATTGTTTGGGGGACATTCTGGGACCTCGCACTCTTCGCTTATATTTCCAAACAGGAGATACAGTGGAGCAGAAAAGGAATGTGGAAATTATTACTAACTGCAGTCGTTTGACACAGACATAGACTGGTATTTATTACTTCAGGAATTCATTATTTATACTTCAATCTGTGTTCTCAAATTTTCAATATAATAAATTTTGGATTCCTAATAAGTAAAATCATTTTTTTGGTCTTGGGTTTAACGACCATAGTGAGCATTTTGGTGTGCCATAATAATTCGCCGTTCCTGATTTAGGACCACTGTTCCCAGTGAATGGGAATATCCAGTGCCACAAGACAAACAGAACATTCATTACTTACCGGAATTATAACTAGGACTCTCTCGTAGGAATGGCGAGAAAGCAGCGCTTAGATTACTGCCCTACCGGTCGGAGATAGGTAATTTCCTTCGAAAGTAGAAATGAGGAAAATGCGCGCAGGAAAGAAAATAATTATTTTGCTTCACCTCTTTCACTATGTATCAATAAACCAATAAATGCATACTTTATTCCTGCAGAAGTGAGCATGTTCCTTCTAATGGCGCAAAATAATTTTTAATTTCAGTTTAGACCATAGCTAAATATTCCTCTTTAAATAATATTTGGAAATAATTTTTTTTTTTTGGAAATATACTATCTACACTTATTTTTTTTGGGTTTCATTTATATTCCATTTCTCGGTTAAAATATTTCTTTTTAATAACTGTGTTTACTCAATGGAAGTACTTAAATCTAAATTCATATATTCATTATAAGAGAAATTTCGAAAAGTGAAACACAATGCTTTTAGTAAAATATTTGTAAAAAAATATATATTAACATAATACCATGCCTTTGTTTGTGGGTGTTTGAAGCTTTCGGCATAAAAAACAACCTTTAATTAGGTGAAATGTTTTCTATTTCGGGCTTACATAAGTGTTTCACTGTGCCTCGGCAACTTGCATTATTACTCATTTGTATGCATTTGTTCTTGGAGGCCAGTTTATATTACTCAGTGACCATTAGATATCCCCACATAACGCCCCCATTATAAATATAGTGCCATTTCTAACTTTTCTCTGAATTTCGAAGATAATTTAACGATCTTATAGGAATATGCGTTGATTTGCTTTTTATGAATCTGTTTCCTGAAAGTTCCTAATTATTTGAAACGGGCGCATTTCCAGCTGTGGGAATCATAGAAGAAATATTTTCACAAAAACATATAAAAAATTTCAGGATTACTAATACGACAATATAAATATCATGAAGTACCATTGCTGTTCAACATATCTTATCTCATTACAGAGCGGCACAAACCTTTGAAATTAATAGATTACCTGTATACATTTCCGGTGGACCAGACCCGCCATCATCTGCAGGATATTCTTCATAACCACATCTAAAACAACATATGGTTATAGATCTGTTCCTGAGTTTGAATTGGGGGAAAGAAAGCGGATGAACACCAAGTCCTTGGACCACTATCCCTGAGGATAATGCGATATTGATATTGTATTCTGATTTAGTGTACAGGACGATGATTTTCTTGAACATTATAGCAAAATCTGTAATCTGATTCTTCAAATTTAAGACCGAAATAATACGAGAAGAAGAGAAACGCATTTTCACGTAAAACTATCAAGTCAAGATTGGTTCAAAACATCATACAAATCAAATTACTTTTAATTTTTAGATAATATATTTTGCCGAGTATTTTATTTGTCACTAAAACGCTTTGGATGAAAAAATAACAATTGCAATATAAAATTAAGTCCCGATTCGCTCTTTTGGTCTTCAGTATTTCTGTTCATAGTGCTACATTGAAGCGTTATTAAACTTACTTTGAGAGTGAACTCTCTCCTTGAAATGTTCAGAACTTGGATTCCTCACTATAATTACTAGAGCTACGTATTTGCATGATCTTTTGATGGTGCTGATGCCATGATCTGGCTTTCAGTAAGCGTGTATTAAGTGAAAACATGATACATTGCTGTAGCTGCCGAAGAATTTGTCTATCTTTAGCAGTGATGTGAGGTACAAGAACGCGCGTCAGGTGTTATAACCTTTTCACGCCGGTGTACAGTAAAACCTCGAAAATCCGGCATCCAGAAAACCGGCAACTTCAGAAACTCGGTATTTTTCTGAATTCATTTCGTGAGAACATTCGATTTTTCACCAATAACTATGGAAACCTTCCGATGTGCCATCTCAACAACTCATCGGGACATCATCCGATCTCAGCTTGCGAATTGCCGATAGCCGCCTAAGTGTGACATCGGGAGGATTTTCAAATTCGCCATCTCATTGAGTTGCATGGTGATGCCGACCAATGAGGCGACGAATCGGCGTGTCGGTTTGAAATTTGTGTCGAACGTGTAACGATGATTTATGCTTGGTGATGGCAGGATGTAGATTCGATCGTGTAATGACTTCGACATGAGCTTTCACGATTCGTAGCTGTAATCGCCTAAGCAATATATCGTAGTTTCGTCAGCCGAAAACCGTAACATCGATGCAAAATTCAAATTGGGTTTTCGCGATATATCGATACATTGCTCTGCCCCAGCGGTTCCTCTGGCCTTTTTCAAGTTTTTGCTAACCGTTGGACAAATTCAAATTTTTTCGAGAGTTTTATAATAAATAGTCCAAAACGGTAAAGGCCATTATTTTCGCCAAATTTGTTTTCGATCTCGAAAACGATTTTGTTTCTGCAAATTGCGAAGAATGCGATCGGTGGCGTGACATCTACAAATTTATAAGGCTCAGACGCTCAAATTGTCGTTAAAATGACCTGTTAAGTGTAAGTACGTGTTTTACAAAACGTCCGTAACACAATTTTTTTATAGCTTCAGAAATCTGGAATTTTCATAAATTCGGCAATCCACCGGTCACATCAATGCCGGATTTTCGAGGTTATGCTGTATAAACAACTTGTAATAAAATAGGAATCAGCCATTTCGTTGAACATTCTGTTTACAAGACGCCTTGCTTTGCATTTCGCATTAAAATGTTTTATTTGTTACATACGTCTGCCTTTCTTCTGAAAGTTCATGGAAAGCATCTCCGTCTTTCTGCCTGAACCAAATGAATATTAAGACAATAGAAGAAATTTCACTAGTGGTTTTCGTAAAACATTTAAGACTTGATGCACTGTGGAAAAAATTTAAACAATAAGCTTTTCAAGTTCGTCACGCCATTTGTTTCCAGCAATCAGCAAATTACTTCAATTACTTATTTGGGTTCTCTGGTTTTTCGTGCGCATCATTTAGTACGAAAAAAAATTAATCACAAGTGCTGGAAACCAATTTCTCTCTTAAATGTTCTCATCAGCACATAAAGTCACATACCCAGAATAATTTTCAAGAACGCCTTATGTGAATTTAATTATATTTTTCAATTTCAGGAGGATATTATTTTCCAATCCAACTTGAACTTTTCTAATATAAACACAGAACGTTTCTCTTATAGGCAAACCCTTCCGAAACCTCACTGCGGAGCATGATTATGCCATATATGTCGTACTGATTCCTCTGAAGTCTCTGCAAGTGCATTCCTCCGTCTCATAATTTATAACTAATACAGGCCGAATTATAGGAACTAATGAAAGAGCAAAATATGCATTTAAAGTGATTGAAATATACAACTAAACTGTGTGAAATATTCACCAAAAATGCACTCATATTCAGAAAAAAGTGCACAACTGCAGTTTACTGCAATTTAAACTTGGAAGAAATGCCAGAAAAATGTGTGCAAATTAGCGAACAGTTAAGAAAACAACAGTTAAACAAATAATCAAACAATGCGGGCAAAGAACTTGGATTTAATACTTTTATTGCTTAAACGTAACTTACACTAGTATCATGTACTGTCAGCGGATTTTGCAAGGGCATTCAAATATGCCGTGGGGTCTAGATTTGGACCGACATCGAATATCCTTCGGTATGCCGTCCAAGTGGTTTACACCTGTTTTCCCAATGCAACCACGTTTTGAGCTGGTTGAGATTATCGTGCAAGTGATGTCGAACAATGTGACGTATATGATAAATTTGGGACAAGTCCGTCCAACTTGCCGGCCAATCTAGTACATTGAGTCCGTATGCACTCTCAAGCAAGCCGTGTATTATGTGCACGTGCATCATGGCGACGGCTGCAGCGAAAGGTTCGCATGTGACAACCGTCGTTGCACAGTAGAACAGTGCGAAAATGTTGCCTTCGAATTCCCTCAATTTGGTCGGCTTGAAAAAAAAATATTTGCGACAAACTATGTTGTATTATCTTGATGAATTTATGTATTAAATATACCAATGGTAACCCGTATTAAACTTATTGTGCTTCAATTATTGGCTTTTTGTATCACAAATGTATATCTCATCCGCTATTTAAAAAAGATGATAAGATGGTACGAAATTATTTTTAAAATACCGCAATGTTCTTACATCCCGGAACTAAAATCTTCTGTTTCATCGTGCATTTCGAAAGTTTGCGCCAATTTGTAATCGAATTGGTATCCGCCATCTTAGTACCTCCCACGGAAAGGATGAATTTGAGGTGCCAAACGACTTTTTGGAATACCAGTGTGCCTAACTATCTTTTGCAAAGTAGAAGACCAACAAAACCATTATGATTTACTTAATTTATGTTTCGCATAAATTTCTGAAAAGGGTGTACATCACAGCGATAGGGGCTGTTATAGCAGCACCATAATTTTGGAACTCGTAAATCGCTGCAAGCCCATTCTTAACTATTCATTTACTGATCATAGGCAGTTAGTTTTATCTGTGGTAAGGTTGACGGTTCATAAAGTACAACCTACCATAACAGAACTGTCGTTTCCTTGAATAATGAGAAAGGGCATACAACTTGCATTGTTCTCGCATGATGAAAACTTGATTCGGTTCTTGAAAACAGATATTCCATTTGTACTTTTAAACGGAAACTTTCAGTTGAGTTCATTTTAAATTCCATCTCATCTTTTTTAAGGTCTTTACTCTCGTAAAGAATCGTAAACGAAAACTTCTCAGCTAATAGAATTCCTACATGCCACAGAGACTTGAGATACAGGTGTCAGGAATAAGAGGCCTCAACGAATAGTAAAGACAGAGATGGAGAGGATAGCGTAAAGAAAAAGGAGGCAGATAAAATTATAAAATTTAGAAAAAATGAAAATTTTTTGAAATTGGAAAATTCAGAGAAAATGAAAATTTAGGAAACTGGAAAATTCAGAGAAAATTTACTCTCGTAACGAATCGTAAAAGAATAATTCTCAGCTAATAGAATTCCTACATGCCAGGGAGACTTGAGATACAGGTGTCAGGAGTAAGAGGCTTCAACGGAGAGTAAAGACAAAGATGGAAAGGATAGCGTAAAAAAAAGAAGGCAGAGAAAATTGAAAGGGACCTCTTAATTTGCGAATCATCTGGTTGAAGATAGTTGGTAGCACATCAACGTTATTTCCTGTTTAGTTTTCCAGGTGTGAAGCTGTGGAACAATCAAACTTAAATTTTCAAATGGTTTGAAAATGTTGCGATTTAGAAATCTACCAAATACAAAATTTTCAAGACGCGTATACAAATATTTCGAATTACAAAAGTTATGAAGCCATATACTACAATTTACAAGCCATCCAACTTCATGAAAGGCGCAGAGTCCGAAAATACTGCTACCGAAATTAAACTTTTATTAATACCTTGCACAGTGTTTAGTATCAGACTCTAATATATGAACTATAGGAATACCAAAATTAATGAATCTCTAAAGAATTAATTAAACCGGATTAAATTGTAAAATCATTTATAGTCTAAACACGATGAAATTTACTATTTTCTCTTGAAAATTTATTTTATATAAAATACTTCTAAAACCCTTTATCCTAATTGGAAAAGGGTCATTTTATCCATTACGAAGCTATTAAGCGTCGGAGTAAATTTTCCCATTGATTTTATTTGACCAACTGGATTTAAGAAAACGATGAAAATAATCCATTCATCTGAACAGTTATAATCTCCATGTAACCTATTTGCGCATTACGTCACATTGTAAAAGAACCCGACACTGAATCGGAACATTCATGTAAAAGGCCCTGGTTTGTCAATATATTTTATATATCCAAGGGCGCACTTAGTTTTTTGATGCGTGTTACCAGTTTTGGTATTAAATTACTTGTCTGGTTTTTAAAATATTCTTCAACAACTGTCGTTTTTCATATCATCCTGTTTTTTGTGTAAGTTATATATCTTGAGATCTGCAAAATTATGATATCTACCGAAGAATTGGTGGACCAGAAGATGAAAAATTGTTTACCATTGATTTCCTGAAGGTTATGAGTTGGTAAAAGTATGGGAAATCGTATAAGTAATTGATGAAAATGTCAATTTCTGATGCAAAATGTCTTTCCGGATGTGTTATGTTTTAAACATAATTATATTTTTATTGTCTTCTTTCGAGCCGTGGATTATTTGTAAATTATTTTCATTCCAACATGTACAATATTTTCAATTGCTTTCACTTTTATGTGAATAAAATAATTTGAATATATATGGGTATTTTCTGATGCATTACATTTTTTTATTAGAGGTTCAACAACTACCTTGAGCAATTCAGTGGGCTGTAAGCAGCCGCCTTTCCCTAATTTTGGGCTACCAATTCCAGGGAAGGGTGACAGCCATTGCCGATAGCCAAACACAACGTCCATGCTTCACGGGATTCGAACCCGGACCCCTTTGGGACGAATGATCAGAAGCCATCGCTTAGACCACGCGCCGGGAGGACCGCTGAGTTTGACTAAACTCTTCGACAAAGCATTCGCTTTTTATATTGCTTATTATCCCAAATACAATTATTATGACATAATTCAATATCAGGCTTTTAGTAAGGGTCTTGAGAATTCTACATATTTCTGGAAACATCCCGGGCATGCTTTCCATTGCTTAGTCAAGAACGAACACTCATTTACATAACGTGAACTGACTATAGATGTGGACCTTCTCCCAAAATGCGAAAAACCAAATTGCAACATTGATTGTTTAAGCGCCAAAAGATTGTACGAGTAGAACAGGCATGTTAAAGGGTTTGCTAAAAAAATTCCAAATATAACAATTGCGTCAATAAGCAAATTTGGGGATAAAGGAACACAAGGTAAAAGCCGTCCCAGGGCGCAGCGCTTCTGATTATTTCAAGGTAAAAGCCGTCAAAAGCGCGCGCTTCTGATTTTTCGTCCGATCCGGGTATCGAAATTGAAATGACATACATCAAACATTCTTTTGAAATATCAGCAACATCAAATTTCTCACCCTCGATCTTTGCTATTTTTTTTTATCCATTATGCATTCTTTCAGAGCTTATATTCAATCAAGTCATCAAATCATTACACTGAACGTTGACTCTTGACCCATCCACAAAAGTTACTTCATTTAAATGAGGACTAACTTCTAAAATTCGGTAGGAAACATATATTAGAAATTAATTGAAAAACCTGTTTCATAAATCACGGAAAAGAAAATTTCAAAAGAAGTTTGATTGAAAGTACGTGCTGAAGTTTGCCCGCCTATGGTTGTAGTTTTGCGAATTCAAATAAATTCCAGTAATAATCGTCTCAGCTTGCTCGGCTTTACATCTGCAATATCATAAACTCAGGTACCCCTCTTATTAGTGTGGGAATAATAGTTTATCCTGAAGAATGCTGAAAGGCGTTAAGAATTTCTATGAAACGAACTCTTACGTTCAATTGAAGTAAATGCAAAACTTTATAAATTCAAATGAAACGAATATAGCGTATCAAATCCGTTTATTTTTTTGGTGTATTAAGCATTAAGATTCACCAAGTTTTCACACTCCACTGGGAGGCTTTTTCAAGGTAATGGTAGACATAAAAATGCTGGGAATAGGAACACAAAAGAAGCAAAGATCATTTTTGAAAATAACGTAGGTGCAATCACGAGCATATTACATGAATTTTTATGACGCAATTATACGGTACGCCGTTATATGATTTCATCTTTAAATAACGCATGCCAAACCATTGGTAGTTCAGTAGTAACTATATCATTGCATGCCATTTTGCTGGATAGGATTTCCACTGTTTTCCTGCTGGCAGTCTCTTTAAAATTCGTGTAAGGGGCAATTCTTTTGAAATTATAATCCCATACAGGAACGGCCGAGAAATGCATAACTTCTCAGGCAAGGGCTGTATTCTGCATGTCCTGGTTCACACATTCGCACGTTGTTTTTTTAAATCTAGTGTCCAAGGATGACTTTGTCATTTCAATATATGTATTTTCCATGTTATCAGGATATACCAACGGTATAGTGTACACACCAGCCACATCTTTCTGACACTGCTGTCCTTGAAACTTGATATTACATGTGATTAAAGAGAATTAAGTTTCAAGAGAATTAAGGGAAATGGACAGTGAAAACTAAAACTGAGATCTAGTTTTATGTAATAGTATTATTTTATTAATATACCGAAAGAAAGAATCACAAATCAGTGCAGATCAAGTAGTGAATTTGAAATATTTAAAAGCGTTTATTTAATCAACCCTTATGTTTAAATATTATTTAAAACTTTAAAACGTGTAACAGCGGGAACGAAATTATTAAATTAATTGTCAATGAAGTGAAATCAACGGATTCCAAATTACTGACTGGTGCGATAGGCTCCGAGCATTTGAAAAGCGGAAGAAACAGATCTACATTTTCCAACTGTTTATGACAACGTCTGAAGGAAAAGGAACACAGCGGTGTGAAACATCAGATGACAGACTTATGCTGCTGCTTCTATTCTTTGTTATTTTAGAAATAAAGATATCATGTCTTACGGCGCTATCTTCACACATGCTTTCTTAATGACCATAGTCCTAAAATGGCTATGTGTTACTTGGCGTGCCTCTAAAAAGGTGTGTCTGACACGGGCATTTATGACGTGATGGCTAACTGCTCCATTTTCGAAAACGAATACAGAACAGAGGTCTACGAGTTGTCGATTCTTCCAATTTTGAGGGAACTGATTTCACGAAAGGAAAAATGCCGAGGCCTTTAAAATGACTCCATCCATGTCAAAGCTGGGAAATTGAACCCAAATACACCCTGGACCATTCATCAGCAGCCTATCTGGAACCACTGTACCACAAGGCCTGCTCAGATTTCCTGTCTGAAAGATATTGTAAATTTTCGTCTCTCAGGAACATATTTTATTGCAATATTTTACCAGTGAGAGCGATGCATATTTTAGTAATGTCCAAGAAATGTATTCAATATGTGAAATTTAGAGCAACGTTTTAAATATGCGTTTACATTATAAAATTCACCTCGTATTACAATTATAGAAGATAATAAGCAACTATAAAGAACAATCATTTAAAAGAACAAAACCGAATGCTCGTGTTAGATTGCATTTCAAGAGAGGAACGACGATAAGAACTGCCTGTTTTTAGATCGACTGAAGAATTCTTCCAGTAAAGTCCAATTTTAGTAGGCCCATGATAGAAATTTGAGTGATGTTCTTGCTAAGAATATGAATAAACGTTTTCGAATTTTACTACAGCCTGTTACAAATACCTAGTTAGGTTTATTGCGGTTCATGACAAAAGGAACGGTGCCACTTTAGTGACTCCATTACGTCTCCAGCTCATCTTGTGAGGATACAGCTCCAATATGTGCGGTGAAAGCACGCCATTCATTAGATAGATGAATCAACCAATTCGTCTTAATGCAGACGAAACTACGCCATGAAGAGTGAGGTATTTAAAATATATTAGTGTAACAGGTAGTGCAAAAGGCTGTATTTTTCGCAAGTGTCAAGATAGTTCTATTGAAATTGCATTTGAAAAGTGATACATGAGGTATGCTTTGATTTAATTTATGGTATTTTCATTCGATGCCTACTAAAAAGCGCAAACCGAGATTTTGTATAAGAATACTAAATGCTTAGAAGTTAACTTTATTGAAATCTGATATAAATATTTTTTGGATGTAATGCTAACACTAAAATAACTGCATCCATTATTGCATTATTTTGCAATGGCAGTTCCAACAAATCTGGTTCAGAAATGTATTAATAAACATCAGATTAGTAGGTAATAATACTTTTAAACAATCAAGTTGAAAATTATAAAAACACCTGCCGAAACACGTGTCAGTATTAAAAGGTGCGTTGTTTAAATGTTCAAGAATTTAACGAAGGGTTGATTTTTCCTATAGGTAAAATCATCTGTGCGGATGTGATGGTGTGAGTTATTTGTCGAATGTTCGTTGGAGAAGGAGCTCTGTTACCAATGACCTTTTCATTCACATCCCGTAGCTGTCCAATTCATGTTCAGAATAATGTGGAGTTCAATTTTAGCAATCTGAGATCAATTTTATTCTGATGTAACCAGTGTGTAAAGATCCAAGTCTTGGGTTGCAGGACATTATCGTATATACATACATCAATGTTCATGGTAGACAGTAATACTGAAAGGCCACTTGATGCACAAGTGTTGCTCCAGCGGTATTAAAGCAAAGAATCCGGGCAGCACGCATGGAATACAAACAGTCACAGCGCTGCCTCCAGATTGAAGAATTAGCGTTAGCCAGGTGGGACAGATCGATTTGCTTCCCTTAACACCACATTTCCGGTTTGTCCATATGGAGGTCTTAACTAAAAATGGGATTGATTGGATAAGGTGATTTATCCTTTTCAGTAATGAAGGGTCCCACTTTTGGAGGTCATACGTTCACCACACATAATTTATATAAGAGACCTACTATACATGAAAGGACGTCTGAGCGGTTACAGATTATCAGCGCCAGTGTGCAAATGATTGTGTATGCAACAGACTAATGGTGAACATGTTGTGGATACGAATGTGTCTTGCGAAAATGCAATGACAGAAAGGTAATTTAAAATGATTTTGCATTGTTCTTTCTAACGAATACTTCAAGAATACCACGTCTACTTTGATCTTTTCCTACCAGTGTTAAATTTTAATGGGGAATTTCCAATGATATAAAGGTAAAACTTCATAAATTCTAGACGAATAAGGGCATTTTTTTATATAAGTATGGATATTACTAAATATCAAAGTGAATTAAAATTAAATCAAAATGATATAATTGAAAGTTTCCACCTGTAATTTATTCCATATAAAGATATCTCTGCATTATTTTGTTCATGCACGTAAGCCTAGCTAAGGCTTGTCACAATGATTAATCTCTAGCATCCACACGAAAGTTTTCGAACTAGGAATTGTGAATGCAATTTTAATCAGAAAAGAAACTGAACATAAAGCAAACTTATCCTTAAAGGTACTCATCTGCTTTTCTAAACATTAAATATCAATTAATTAAAAGTGTAAGACACTTCTCTCCATATCTGGGTAGCAGCAGAACGCTTCTAGTGTCCTTCGTACTTGGGTCTGTTATTATTACAGCCTACACGGAAACACATACTCAATTGACACGGGAGCATCAAACCCAGCTTTGAATGATTGGAATAATGTTTCCTGGTCAAATGAATCTCGTTCCTTGTTGCACCAGGTGAACTTGCAGTTGCGTGTGTGTCATTTACCTGGAGTAGTTTTGAAAACAGGATAAACCGTGGCGCAAAAATTAGACAGTGTTGAGTGAATAATATTTTTATGAATGTTCTGCTAGCATACTCCTTGCTGTAAACTACGATGTTTACAAATTGCCTAAACATCATTATTGACAAGATACATCTTTCGTGTCAACGGCATTCCACTATAGTGGTGCTTCCTTTAAGCAGTAAAATGCGCAATACCACACAGCCTGAATTGCTGTAGAATGTTTCGCGGAACATGAAGATTATTTCCAGGAATGCATATGGCCTCCGAATTCCCCTGATTCTAATCTAATGAAGAATCTCGGTTTTGTGTTGGAACAGCAAATCCTACAAGCTGAGACTTAACCATAAAACTTACGAGAGTTTAAAAACTCCTGCAAAATTGTTTGTATCAAATAAAACAAAAGCATTTCCAACTCTTGAAACGTCCATCCTGAAACCGATAACTAACTATATTGGAGGCAACCGGAAAACTAACATCAAATTAGGCAAATGACAATAGTAATACTTTGAAATTTCATTTATAATTAAACCATAATTTCGGAAGATGTATATATATTAGGAAATGGACCACAATGGTCAATATATTATTTCCAGTTTTTGACTGCAATTATTTATTACATATAATTAAAATTTAAAATAAGCTTTGAATTGTGTTGCAACTTTTAATATTCAGATGTCGCCTTAAAAATGCTGTATTTAATTAAACTAAAGTATATATTTTACCTTACGGTTTTTACTCCTACAAAGGTTTATGTTTCCAATTGCAAAACTTCTTCACATATTTTCTTTGTAATTATTATATTACCAAGGATGAAAATTTGCACATCGATAAAACTAAATTTAAGGTAGTGCATGGGGTACTTACTACTTGCTAAAATATGACCGTAATTAAGGAATCCAACATTGTGTGTCTGTCATAAATGTAGAGGCCGCGCCATCTCTTAACAGGTCTAAATATTAATCATAGTAAAATGATTGATTTTTAATATAATTATATTTATGTTTTACAAGTATTAAGTATCCCATGCTATAACTTAAAGTTAGTTTACTCGATGTGTAAATTTTCATTCTAGGGAATACATTTATTGGAAATAGCATATGTAAAGAAGTTTAACCGTTGGAAACATAAGGCAGAAATTTTAGGAGGAACCACCTTAAGCATGGAAGTGAACTTCATTACCTCTCTGAGTGGAACAACAATGCTGTGGTAAACAATAACGCGACTTGAATTTTGCATTCAGAAAGTATAATCTAATGTTAAGAACCGTTTTATCCTGTACGCAAACTTTCATTGATAAAAACGCCTTGCTCTCGCACTGAAAACAGATTTCTTCCGAATGATTTGGGTTTCAAACAATTTCATTTAGGATTTCAGTCTGCTTTTCTTTGCAGACAATTCCTTTTTTTCTTAGTTATTTGATCTGTGAACACCATCGAAGTTTTTTTCTACTGAGTAAGTTTTGCTACTGAAGTTTACATAAGAAAAATTTGTGAAATTTAGAAACTATGTTTTCAGTAAAATAAATAGGGAAACCTGGAAACTGAAATATATTCAGCGAGCTTTGTTATTTGCACGCTTGTTGAAATACGTCTGTTCATTTATCTGGTCGAGGATGCCTTACGAATTTACTTTATAAAGTACATGCAAGATCTACATATTAAAGACGAATATTTTCCCCAATGTATCTGATCGCAAGCTTTAGTCCCATTCTAAGTTTAGAATGCAAGATGTCTATTGTAACTTTCCATGACTGCTCGAAGACAAACGTTAATAAATTACGGCTTATGTGCTGCAGTTTATGTGGAACACGAAATATTTATATCGAAATGTAATTTTTAAGATGCTAACTGCAATCAAAAGTTGTTATTTTTCTGTTTCATAAAAAACGTATGATCAGTTTTAATATTTTGTTCTGGTATCACAGCGACATTTCGTGCACTTTCTTCGATAACTAAGTTCGAGATTGAGAGAATACCATGGTATTAGCTAGAGGGAACATAATTACGTTGCTGTTCATAGCAAAAGTTTTAAAGCTGGCTATGAAATGGTGTAGAAAATATGAAGTCTTCGTCTCGATATAAAGAAATTAATTTGACACCATTGAATGCGTGTTAGGAATATCACATGCTGCTTAAAATTTTATTGCACCATCGACTCCAGTTATTGCGTCAGTATTTTAGAAGGGCTTCCTCAGTGCGCGAAAGCACTAAGCTACAGGTGCTAGTTTTACCAATATTTTTGAGTGAAGCTGCAATTTAGTCGCAGCAGTTCTGTGCATCTATCGTCATTTCGCACTGATGCCTTATTCTCCCATCACTGTTCTTGCATTTCATTTGACACGAGTTGTGATACTAATTCAAAATATGATGTTTCATAATCCTAAGATATGTCGAGGTCCAAGTCAAACAATTGTACATACGAAAAGCTTTTGCTCTGTCGTGCCTTGAGTAGTCTATGTAGTAAAACGTGGGACTGATCTTCTGTAGCTTTCTTGTGTATCTACAGCGAGACAGTTGACATTGCGTAGCTCGCCCACGAAACCTGTGCACCTTTGGGCTGATGCTTTCTGTCATAGAATGTGTCGTTCATCTAACAAAGCTTAACACTCGTTCTGTATAGCCTTCTGGGTTCTATACAGCGGGACAGCTGAGACAGCTCGGCCTGTACACTAAATCTTCGTACGTTCTGGCTACTGTACTGTGTCGTGGCATAGGTAGCATAACAAAGCTTGAAACGTGTTCTCTGCAGCCTTTTTGTGCCCTTCGGCAAGCACATTTGGGCTGTTTTGTGCCAGACACGAAATCTGCTCATGAGCAGGCTGCTCTGCCGCGTTATGAAATTGTTAGTCTCTCCCGAAAAGCTTGGAATTCGTTCTAGGCATCTTTTTGGTTATTTACATCGGATTATGTGAAATGACTTGCCCCGTTCTCTAAATCTGCGTACGCGTTTAATTTTGTGCTGTGTCGTGACATGGTTTGTATATATTGCAAAGTTGGCAACTCCTCGTTTTCTGCATATTTCTTGGTTATCTATAGCATGTTAGCTTTTATGGCACGCATCGCACACGGTCACTGCTTACCAGCTTGCTACGACTGCATTCATTTCCATTCCCTAAAGTACCCCATTTCTCGCAATATTTTACGTCCAATTTGAATCATTTCCTTTGTGTTGCAATTGCCATATACGGTCTCTTAATATCAATATGCAGTTCTTTTTCGTTCGTTAATATTAATTCGCCGTAGTCAGGAAATTTTAAAAATTTCCTAGAAATAGCTCTTCAAATTGAAATTCTTGTTTCTTGTTTGACACGACTGACAAACGATAGGAATTTCTGCTGTTAAAACACATTCACGCTAATATTCGGCTGAATGTGTATGTTGAAATTTTCGTCCTTTTGACAACGCTGTGGGATTGAGTGAATACTCGACACAACGGAACTCGTGTCTCATTCCGAACAATCCCTTAATCCGCAATTTGTTGAGAAAAGTGCTATCCAAATATTGTAGAACCGCGAACCAAAGCTTAGAGATTTCCAGGGGAAATTTTGGTGCACATTTGGTATTCAGAATACTGACAAAATGTAATCGTGACAAGTTTTTTCGAAATATCTTTCATTCTATAGCTGATAGTAAGGTTTAAAGAAAGGAAAATTTTAAGCAATTTGTATATTTTTGTAAAACAAATTGTTAATAAGAAAATATGTCAAAATCATGTGACTTTAAACATTGAATGATTTGTCCAATTTGGACATTGTCCAGGCCTCGGGTCGTCGACATACGGCTCACGAGACTTTTGATACTTGAAGTAATAACCGAAAAATCTTATTTTCTAATGTTTGTGTGTTTGAGAGTTGTTGCGAGACGCACAGCCGCAGAAATCGTTCAAGCACTTTCTCTTTCTCTCTCTCTCTCTTCGGTGCGGACGGCTCTGCACTCGTTAAAATTATAAATACAATATTGGCAAAAATCTTGTGTCATCGCCAGTTTCAAGAACAGTTACGTGAAAGATAAGTACATTGATCCTCCAGAACTGTCTGATGACAATTGGCTGTCCAAGTTCTACTCTTTAGTAAACATAACATCGCGATTAAATAGCATGAATTTTAAACTTCAAGGAAAAGGGAACACTGTTTTCATGCTGGAACACATCGGTAGTCTCGAACAAATGCTAATTTTCTTGAATGGAATAGGGGATTACAGCATACAATATAAATATTGAAGATGACGAATCCTAATTTTATACAAATATTTATTTTTATTTATTATACAAATACATATTGCACACATTTATATTATATTTATTATACAAATACATAATGTACAAATTTATATTTTATTTATTATACAAATTTTGACTACCGAATTATATGGTGGTTATATTCAAATTAATGAGCTGCGTGGTGGTGTTGTTAGCATACTCGGGCGCTGTCTGCGGTACGCGGGTTCTGTTCCGCTCCAGGACGACGGGATTTTCAATATCTCGGATATTATCTGACTTACCATTCTTGTCATATTTACACAATAAATAACGGATTGTCATCTTTAAAATTTCTTAGAGCTACTTTTGTTTGCTTCTGACTTTCAACGGGGCAGCTGATTGTATTTCAATTTCTTGAAGAAACGTCTCGAATCTAGAGTTTCGATAGATATTAAAGTGATTCAAAGATTGTATCGATGGAATGCGGGCAAATTCCTCATAAGGATTCAAAAGTTCAGGATTTACAAGGATGTATTTTAGTTTTTAAAACAACACCTCATATGTGATTTACAATCTTTGGATTTTTCAACATTACCTAATTTACATCGCGCAGATTTTGAATTGCAATTTATTGGTCTGAAATCTAAGGAAATATGGGAATCAAAATTCTCAGATTTGGGACGCAAATTGGAAGAATATGGTCAAAAACGCAAAAATTAAATTTCTGATAATCGGTGGACGGAACTTAAAAACATTACCCATGTCGACAAAATTGTTTTCGAGACCTGGAAGAGTCTTCCTGAATCATATTCGTCTTTGAAGAAGTAGGCACATGGCGTATTGACTATATATTTGGTTCAATGCTCTGAGCAAACTTCTTTCGTCAGTAATTTGTTAAAATGCAAAATGAAAAGCTCACTTACAGATGAGGGTCTCCAAGCTTCTCTTATGGTGAAAATAACGCAGTACCAATATAGGAAATCTAGTACGCAAGATGCAGGAACAGATCAGCAGTAGTCACTAAAACTAAAATTTGCTGAAACTGTTACATTTCGCTTATTTTTCAATTCGAATGCGTTTGTGGCGAACGAGCTGAAAACACAAGCATCAGCAAAAAACACCGAACCCTAAATATATTTTTTCTCCCTTCGGTTTTTTGCTTGCTCTGTGTGTTTTAGTTTGAAAGAGAGTTGCTATCGGTACTCTGTTGACTACGCAGGTCTTTTTCATGCTATTTTAAAGTTGAAATTTTGTAAAACTTCAAATTCGCTATGCATTTTAATTTGACGCGGATAATATTAAATATATATAGTCGAGATCTATATTTTTTAAATATTGTACACACATTTCACAAAATTTGTTTGTGTCGTCAGGGGCTGCAGGTATGTCCTAGCTCACATTGCCGCCTATCATGGCTCTTCTAAAAGTAAAAAATGTGTATTTCACAACTTCTGGGCTCTTGTTAAGTGCTGAGTTGCCGACCTCCGGACTATTCCTTTAAGTGCGAGAAACCATACGATCAAATTCTCAGTGAACATGTACGATGTAGTTTTTCTTTACTTGGAAAAGGAAGGAAATGTACTCGTGACGTGCATGCTACAAACATTGGATTCTCATTTTTTTTTTCGGCAGGACATCTTGTCAAACAGTGAAATATTTACCATACCATCGAAAATAGCGCACGGCTGGTTATAAATTGTCAATTATTCTCTAGTTCGCTGGCAGGTATTTAAAAATTAACCAGAGCTTCATTCCACATAATGTTGTAAGCAATAACTCGGAAGACGAAGCCAATGGTATCTGATGCTGCATTAAAAAAAATAAAGTTCAAATAGTCCGGCACTTTCTTATATGAACAATTTGCATATGTATAATATCATATGAAACAGTTAAAATTTCATATGTATAATCTCATATGGAATTTTAACTGAGACATCAGTTGTAGTATTTTCTAAGTGAGGCAGCTAAGATACTGGAAAACACGCAAGCTGAGCATGTATAAATGAAATTGTTTTGGTCGAAAAATGAGCTGCGTTCCCGTAAATTTGGGACGTGGTTCCGTAATGCTGATATTCTTCTTTATATTGTCATTTTAACAACGTGTATTTCGCGTTGTGAATGGCAAGGATTGCTACCAACTTCAAAGAGATCTTAAAGGGATACCGAAATGATTCTCCGAGTGGATACGTCTTATCGTTTTGAAAAACCCAGGTGTCGGAAGAAAAACGTTTCAGGGAAGAATGATTTGCGTTCCCTTACACTTGGGGCTTGGGTCCATAATGCGCATATTCCACTTGATGTCGTGACTTCGGCTACGTGTACTTCTAATGAGAACGGCAAGGATTGCTTCCAACTTCAAAAACATTTCAAGGGTCATACAATGACTGTCAGAGCGGATATGTCTTCTCGATTCGTATAAGTCATGCGTTGGAAAAATCAGGTTTCAAGAAAATATTACCCTCTTCCTGGGCATTTGACTTATTTCGTGGTTCAACAATTCTCATAGTTTCTCTTTATACTATCATGTCATGGAGAGTAGTAGACGTACACGCAAACGGAAGCTAACAAAGGGAAACCAAGATTTCCTTTTGGCACACAAAATTCTGCCATATTTATCCCAAAGGATTTTTCTTTCCTCAAAGCATTGCTTCGTTGTGCTCATTTGTATCATCAGACTGATCTTTTCCTTGGCAGGTAATCAGTGTGCAGGATATATGCTGCTAGATAGAGAGGTTATTATTTATGGGGATACAAAATTTAAACTTCAGAATAAGTACGTAATTTGGAACAATTCACATACCTAACTGTTCGTTTAAGGGACAACCGAAATAGCAATGACCCGATCAATAGAGAATATACGTAGTTTTACGTTTCACATCGGCCGACAGAGATCAGTCTTCAGCGCCAATACGTCGATTCTTCAGACAAGTCCGGGATGGGGGTACAACCTTAACAGACACACTTTGATTGAATGATACCTCTTGAAAGGCGAATTTCAAATACTCTTCAAAGTTATGACGTAGAAAAAATGCAGTATTTGTCATTTTCAGTATTTGTCTTACACCTAAACTCTACTCACTGTAGGACTTCCGTCCACAGTGAGTAGAGTTTAGGTCTAAGCCACCTACAGCGCGATTGCCTTTCGGGCAGGACACAGAAACGGAAGGAATGAGAGCAAGTCTAGCGACTTTGACAGAGCAGTTTTTAGTGAGATTAAATTACAGTACATAGCGCCACCGTACAAGTACGATATTGCACATAGAGGGGTGAGAGAATTTCAGGGGGGACAAAGGAAAGGATACCCATTTAACCAGTGGGACCAGCCTGGGGGCTGCCACCTAACGTGCTCGTCCGATGCACGGCGAATATTCAGCGCTTGTTAGTAAATCACACCATCTCCGAAAGATCAGCTCAGGCTTGAACATGGGGACCTTGCTTCGATAGTCTGAATCACTAACCACTAAGCCATCCACGGCTTGCGAAAATGCATTAATGACGATATATATTTAAAACTAATTTTTTTTATAAATAACTGAATGCTTCAAAAATCGATACATTTAACGACCAGAAGTCACCAGAAAAAATTAATTTTGGTTAAGTATTTTTATAAAATTAAAGAACATGTTAAAATGGGATATATATTAGTAATGACAGGGCTGAAGATGGATTTCCATAGTAAAGTTTTATTTTTATTGTTGAGCCTTTTATTTTTTATTATGAGTTGGAGACATCCTCTGAGTTTGAGAGCTTTGGCCAGGGTTTCTTTGATATGTTTGTTCCAATTCAGATTGTGATCCATAATAATGCCTAAGTATTTAACATCTTTTACCCAAGGTATTTTATCCCATATAATTAAATTTCAAAGTCAGAATTGCATCTCCATATTCTGCGTGAGAACAAAATTGCTTGGGTTTTATCAGTGTTAATTTTAATTTTCCAGTCAAGGAAATTCTGCTCTATTTTTTTTACAAAGTGTTGTAGCATAAATGTTGCTTGATTTTGATTTCTGGAAGTATAAGCAAGTGCAATGTCGTCCACATATAGAGCGGTAGTCAGATTCCTGTTATTAAAGTTGGGAAAGTCTGGCGTAAAAATAGAACATAGCATCGGTGCGAGTACACTTGTAACGTACCAGGAGATGTGACGTACCTGCCAGAAGGACGCACACGACATAAAGGCAGATAGGAGTCAGAATAAAATGTCCGCGTAGCTCAATTGGTAGAGTGACTTATTCCGGAATGAGGGATCCGGGTTCGAACCCTGGCGCGGATAAAAATGACGGAGAAATTTACTTCGTTATAATGGCGCCCGAACTATCCGGATGACCCGACCGTTCACAATCTTGCATTGGGGTGATGTTGTTTCCACACCGCGAATAGGAAAAATAAGAGAATCCTTTCTCCAGCACTTCGAAAAAAAAATAAAAAAAAAATAAGGGGAAGATGATGTAACGTACCAGGAGATGTGACGTACCTGCCAGAAGGACGCACACGACATAAAGGCAGATAGGAGTCAGAATAAAATGTCCGCGTAGCTCAATTGGTAGAGTGACTTATTCCGGAATGAGGGGATCCGGGTTCGAATCCTGGCGCGGATAAAAATGACGGAGAAATTTACTTCGTTATACACTGCCTTGTGGAACACTAGCTTCAATTTTTGTTTCGTTCATTTCTTCCCATTGATTTTAACACAGAATGTTCTGTTATCAAGATATGACTTGATTATATGGATAATCCAGGGTGGGAAATTATGTGCTATATGTTTGTAAATAATTGCCTCATGTGGGCATTTATCAAACGCTTTAGCCTCTTCCAAAAATATTGCTGCTGTGTGTTCTTTTTTTATTATTCCTTCTGCGCATCTTTCTGTTGCTCTTGATAATTGATGCACCGTTGAGTGTTTATCTCGAAACACTCCTTGAATACATGGAATAACTGGGTATTCTTCACAGAATTGTTGCATTCTAATAAGGATAGTTTTTTTCAAATTTGTTTCCCGTAGTTGAGCGCAACTAAATAGGTCTATGGTTTTCTGGGATAGCAGGATTTTTATTTTGCTTGGGAAGTAAAATTACTTCTGCTGACATCTACTCATCAGGGAAGTAAGTTATTTCAATAGCTTTATTATAAATTTTAGTAAGGATTTGCACATAATCATCCGGTAATTTTTTCATGATTTTGTTATTAACACCGTCTTTACCAGGTGCCTTTTTATTCCTGAGTTTATTAATATGAAACCTTACTTCTCTATCGCTAATAGGAAGTGGGGTTTCAAAGTCAGGTGGAAAAGATTTCTGTCGGCTCTTAAAAGAACCGTTGCTATTTTTTTGTTCTACAGTTCAGGTGTTCTCCGACTTTTGCTACTTGCACCGGGTTTGCGGTCCTAAGAGAGGTCGTAGCGTTTGCCACTTTAGACTGCTGCTTCCTATGCCTCTTTCTACATTTTTTATCACGCCTTTCTAATTGCTTTTAGATGGGGTTGTCATCCCAGGTTTTTCTCTATAAGTAAAATTGTAGAGTTGTGCACTTTGTGCAATCAATCTAGAGTTTCCAACATCTTCAGCATGTTTAAAATAAGTATCTAGAGATGTTTGCGTTTTTACGGCTACCTCAGTGTCAGGGATATAATTTATATTAAACTGTTTCTCGAGTGAGTTTGCAAAACTTTCTCCTTTTTTGTCATCGATTCTAACAACCGTCCCATCTTCTTTTTAAAGGGGTGGGAGTAATCTGATATTTTTATTTTGCAAAACTCGACGTAATGTTCCATAGTGTCATTTTTTTCCCGAGTCTTCAGAGTAATCAGCGTGTTCTTCCTCTAAGGCCAGCCCGTATGAACCGTTTTCTGATTTTCTATTTTCTCTTATTACTTGCTTGTTTATAGAGCAATAAATGTCGCAGAATGTTTTATTTCTTGTCCTTTGCCGTTTGCTTCGGTACCTATTTTTCTCCTTAATAAGATCCAAATTTAATTGGGTAAATAGTACGGATTTTCTTTTTCTTTGGCAGGAGATTGACATTCTTCTATAATCTTTTTAATGGCGAGGTTAAAGAGTTCAATAGCATCAGGAAACTTCGCAAGAAGATGACTAAAGATATACACTTTATTTTCGTCTGTTTTTTTTTTCATTTTTTTCAAGAAACCAATGGGGGATTTTAATTTAGGAACGGTTGCTTTTTCCTGATGAAGTTCTACTCTTTGAATGCTCTGTGAATAAAGCTTTGTCACTTCTTCTTTAAATATACGAATTAAGACATTATTTTGGTAATACCTGGCTCGGAATTTAACATTCTTCTCAACTTTTCTTAACTTTAATTTTCCATTGCAGGAAGAACCAATAATAGTCAGGAATTCTTTACTGAAACTTTCTTTGAATTATTGAAATCAAAATTTATTTGTTGCAGTATTTTAAATAGATCCGTGCTTCATCAAGAGTCACAATAAATTCCAATCTGTCTCCGACTAAGTGATATTCATCAAAAAGTCTACATCGTGTTCTTCTCTCACCCACGTGATTAGGAAAAAGGCAGTGGGCATTATGTTTTATTTTTATTTCTTTTTTTTTTACGGATTAAGATATCTCTTAATAAGTTATTTACAGTTGATACAATGATTTTAACGACTGAGCGATTACTGTTTGTGTCTGCGGATTTTGTTTTAACACTTTAACCGGCTAGGACGAATTAACTCGGGTTGACAACGTGGCCTGAAATTAACTCGAACGAATGTATTCTCTGTCTAAGAATTAGACGGAATGCGACTCGGATAAATTTGTTCAAGTTATATTTAGTGTTCCCAAAACTCTGCTCATACGAGATGCTTCAAAAATTAGAGCATAGAAAAGTTGCTTTCAACCTTAGATTTCTTATTCAGACTTAAAAATGTGTTATTCGACGAATCCTTTCTGACTTCTTAACTGATAAAAGACTATGGCAATGGAGAGGTATTTAAGGAAGGAGAAAGGAGAGATATGTTCGAGACATATTTTTTTATCCAGTTGTATGACGTTTTTGTCAGGGGGACTAGTCCTTCCATATCCTATTTTGGGTCATGGAATACAGAATTTAATAGAAGGGAAAGCTCATCATCTATAACAGGTTTATGTTTGGTGCTGCATAGATGAGCGGAGCTGAAGATAAATTGTTTTTGCATAGATTTCGTAGAAGCCCGTCGTTATGTGAACATTTCTCTTTGGAAGAGCAAACGTTTTGGGCTTCGTATAGTTCATTCAAGTTCATCAGCCGTTAAAAGGGTTAAGACCGGAGAACTTACCATTTAAATAGTCGTAAATACACGTTGCTTCATTGGATATTCATTTGGCGTTTTTTTCTGAGTTAAAGTCAACGCATGACGTTTCTCCTATTGATTATTAACAATATCGTTTAGCTTACAGTTTCAAAATTTCATGGTTTTCACTGAGTGTTTTAATGTTAGGGTACGAATGTTTCATTTAGTAAGAAGCAAAAACAACTTTCTATTCACAGCTTGTTTAACTACTCCTTTTCAATTTTATGAATATTCTGCTGGACCTACGGCATGGAACCAGAACTTTGATTCTAGGGTTCATTTTTCAATGTGAAATTAAAGGAGGAATTCGCGACATTTTAATTAATATTTAAACTACTGAGGTAATCTAATTTCTTCAGACATTTGGTTTCAGAATAAAAATTAATTTCTCCAGAAATTTTGTGTTTCAAATAAGAGCCATATTATTACTTTTCTGAAAACATTTTTTGGGATTTTATTCAAATTACGAACTGAAGAGGTTATTCGACATAAAAAAACAATCGGGATGTCTTCACTGCCGGTCATTACTTAGCTATTGTTATAACAGGAGTCTGTAGTTCAGGTTCAAATACCAGAACTTGAACTCATGTGGAATATAACTCACGAGGCTGGAATAAAATCGGCAATTTTAATAGAGTGTTTGAAAATGTAACTTACGTTCCTTTCCAATGAATTAAAGATTCTACATGAATCTTGTATTAGTTAATTTCCTTGATCATCTACTCAGCTAGGAATTGAGTTGAATAACAACAGTTTCTTTGGAACAATATATAGCACACAAAAGTAGAAATGCGTTTCTTTTCTCTTTCTGACGAAAGGCGTGTCTTTGGAAAAATATTATTATTAGAAGTTTATAACATCAGCTACTTTTCGTTTAGTTTTTCCTAGGTATCTTAAATTTTAGTAAAGGCATAAATCCAGCATCTAAAAAAAAACATTGATTTATGTCGCAGCGACGCATTAAATTTGCTAAACTGTAAATTTTTATCCTCCTGATAATGTAGATATTAGTTTACTATTGATGGCTACCATATGTTACAAGGTGGGAACTAGTTAGATTTAATCAGGTACATGTCATGAGCTTTTGCTGATTGTTCGTAGTAAATTTTGTTTAGAAACGTATGTATTTTCGTTCATGTATGACACTTTGACATTGGCTAAACCTGAAATCTTGTTGCAAAGAGAAACACTGTATTTAACCCTATACCTAAGTTAGAAAAAATACATTTGATATGTTGTTCCTGTAATTTTGTTCATATTTCATAAAAAAGCTTTAAGAACTTTATCTCAATATTATTTCCTATACCTGTGTTTGACTCTTAATACTCAGTCACTCACCAAAGTACACAAATTTACAAAACTACCTAGCTATCCAGTATAAAACCAACTGTCCATCAAATTTTCCTTCGTCAATTATTGAAGGAGAACAGACCGGCAAAAATTCATGATAATTCTGCCATAAATTCAAAGTCACCATTGTTGGAAAGGCTAGAATGCTGATCTGTTTGCGCTATTATTTCAGATCGAAATCATTAAGATTTTGAAATATCTTTAAGATTTAACTATTTAATTTACTTTAGTTTTACATTGCGGAACATGAAAATGAGAAAAACAGCACAGAGCAAACACATCCAAAATCTTCATTACTGGTCTCGGGAAGTTTGCTATTAAAATTTAGCTTTTATGCAACAAGAAAACATGCACCTTTTCAGTTTTTATTTATTTGCGTTCAATCTAATGAATCGTCCATTTATCTTAACCGAACAGTCCGTTCAAATTTTTTGGTGTAGAAGGTAACAAACTGCAATGCTGTTGAAAACACTACGGTTTTGTAATCTGCGATGTTTCATTTACGTCCTCTAATGAATCTAGAAGGCAATACCTCAAATATTCATAAAGATCTATTTGTCTCCTGCATCATTTCAAACTTAATGGAACATTTAATACTTTCAGTTTAGTGGAAAATATTTCTAGTTTCTGCTTTGCACGGGGCCAAATGAAAATGAAATCATGCAAAAGTATGTTAACCAAAATAATAATTTAAGAAAAAATCGTTAACAATAATATTTCCCATAGCGCTTACGAACATCTTCTCCAAAATGCTTTAAAAAGGTGTGATCACATTTGCGCTCTTATTTTTGCTTACATGTTCCTTAAGTCGAAAAAATTGCATTAACTTAGACATTAAAGATGCTAAATTATATATGATGTAGATAAGTCCATTATGATGAAATTACAAAGAAGTTGAGAAACTCGCTACTGCCCTTGTTAAGAGGATTACTTCCAATGCCGTAGCTCCACCTTTGACGGATTCAATGTTCGTAGCCACATTTAGCACCACCATCCAGGAGATTCTCCTGTCGGGTAGAATACATGACACTCGAAAAATATTAAGACCAGGAGTTTGTAATGGCTTATATCAAACCAGCTGCTGTCGGTTCCGCATGTCTTTAGATAAGTAGTTTACTTTTGGTCCAGTATTTCGTTTTTGTAAAAGAATTACCCTGAGCTAACTTAACGCAATTGCACTTTCTTTCAAACGTGAATAAGTAATTTCTTTACTTATTCACGTTTGAAAACATTGCAAAATGTTTTCAAACGTGAATAAGTAAAGATATTTCTGTTTGGTTTGTTCTGAATTGTCCAACATCTATCTCCGAAAATGCCGACCGGTCGATGGATGATGTTTGTTCTATTTTTATGGAAATTAAAAGAAAGATTTAGGTCGCACTTCTAACAAATTTTATTATTAATGAACAACTAATATTGAATTGCTTCTTACGCTACAAGTAGGAGCAGTTAATTTCTCTTCCACCAGGGTATCACGAATTCGTACCACTTTTGTTTACACGCGAATCACTGAACTTTAAGAACATCTCAAAACACTGATTTCAATAATAACAAACAGATCAGTCGATATAAATGTTTCCGAAAAATTTGGAGCCTGGGAACTACGTGAGAGAGTTTTATAACGGACGACCACCTAGAAATAATAATAATAGTAGTAAACGGTAAAAGAAATTCCCAGCATGAATTTCCACGTAGCAATATGAAAATAATATCGACGTTACTACTAATGCTAATTAGTAAGCTACAACCAATAATGTAATGGAACTATGCAGTTCCGTTCTTTCACCACAGGTTGAAAAACAGTGGTACGTCGGAGAAATATGGGGAAAAGTTAAAATTATTTCTGGTGGAGTAACAATTTCTTTAACACAGATTATTATCTAACGTGCACCTTATCTGTATTGGTGTTAACTCCATCTTGTAAGCAAAACTTCCCATTGGCTGTACGTAGCAAGATCGTCCATGTTCTGTAAATCAGGTTTCACGCCATCTATCGGCGCATGCAGTAAGCCGAACCTTTAAGTCGAACAAACTTTTTGCAAATATTAGTTGATGTCCAAACCCGAGGAATATAACAATTATGCACTATATTGGGAGATAAAACATATGTTTTTCGGAAATTTTTTTTGTTTCGAGATGTAGATCCCAGTACTATAGGAATAGTATGCAATTCTCGCAGTATATTTCAGACAGACGCTTATTTCAGGCGCGATTTTCTATTTTGTCGTTTTAGTCTCTCATTTGCCTAATGGCTGAGAGCGAAGTGTTTCCCTGCATCTGTCTAATACAAAGCTCTATTATATTGTGATGCTGTTCCATTGCATTTGTCTAATACGAAGCTCTATTATTTTGTGACGCTGTTCCCCTTTCCTCTCACACACACACATTTATAAATGTTTCATTCGTACAAATACTTGATGAGTAATGTAGTTAGCATTACATATGCCGATCACGTTCTTTAGTTTATTAGCTTACGGACGATTTCCTGTAGTAAAGAACCCACGCTTGCTTTTAGTCTAATTTCTGTACGTCATCCCACATAGGAGCAGCTAACTGGAATATGACTTCTGAGGCATAAAATCATATTCCAGCAGCTAACTGGAATATGAATTTATGCCTCTTTTATACTACTTAACTCTAATTCTAAATGAATGTTTGGTCATTCCAATGTAGCAGCGTTTGTAGCCCTTCGTAAATTGCACAGAAATGGCATAAACACCTGTTTCTTTAGAAACTGGGTATTTGCCAGTGTTTCCCTTCGTATAAAGTCGTCAGAAACCTTATTCCAATATTGAGGTTCATCCTATTGAGCGCATGTTAGAGCTGATAGGAAACATTCGTTATGTAGGGAATGGAGCCCAGGTAGCATAGCTGCTGGATAGAAAGATTAATTTCAATGGTTCTGTTTTTTTTCGATATAGCTATTTACAAGATTCTTGGGGTATTGCTTTAGTGGCCAATTCTATAACGTCATATAATTCGCATTGTCTAGAAGGAACATCGTGGATATTGCAAAGGTTCTTCTTATCCGAAACTGGAAGAAAGCAGTCATGTAATCAGCGGGGCAGAATGATCTGCGGAGCATCACTTTGGGGACAGATGTGAATTTATAGTAGACCTGCGTATAAAGGCGACATTCTGGCAATTTGCTCAGTAAAACACTCAGATAAGGCAAATCAAAATTATGTTCTAGCTTTAGAATACTATAGCTTAACTATTTTTTAAGAATAACAATTTCAGGAACTTTTTTTTTAATTTGGGATTTTTAAATTGCTTCTGTTTACTTTTTTCTTAATAAAAATTATTATAAAAAAAGGCACTTTAAGCTGGAGCTTATTAGTCTTCCATTGTGATGTTTTCCTTTAGCCTTTAATTTGGCTCGGTATTTGCAGGTAACACTTATCCTTGAATTTTATATTAATAATTGCTAAACCCTAGCTGGTATATACATAGCGGTTCCGATGCCGAGTCCAATTTAACTGTATTATTCTTCATCGTTTAATTTGTAAGTATTATTCTGCTTGAATTATGTACGAAAGATTGCTAAAACGTTATTCATGTATGATTATAACAGTATCAGCAAAATCATCTTCTACATTAAGTTCCGTAACTCCGTCCAATTTTGTTCACCCTTCAGCATCATAAACGCAGTATTAATTAGGTTATTCGCAGCACGAGCGGAAAGTGGTGTCTTCATTTACGTTCTTAAAAAAGGAAAATAACTATGTTTCTTTCTATTGACAAGTATGAGTTCGAGTGGCCTTGTGGAAACGAAAGTCTCTGGTATTTCCCAAAACTTAGTCTTAGACATCAAAATGCATGACACAGAATCATTTATATTTGCTGCTGCACTTTTCCTGTTCCGATTTTAGATTCATGGAACAAACGTTATCTCTGGCAACAATATTAACACAAGTCGGTATTTAATAACATAATAAAATTACATTTCCTTCCGTAAATTAAAATTTCCTGGAAAAAATCGCGTTAGCTGAAATTAAAGGAAAGGTTATTTTTTTAGTCCGGGAAGTACTTTACCACCGGACCCACCAAAGAAGACATTTGCGATTAGATCAGTTCTTTCTTAAAAGGGCGTTTTTTTCCTAAATATTACGCAACACTCTTCAGGTGGTTCAGCTTGAAAAATATCTTCTTTAAAGAAGGCACTAAATAATAAACAATCTTGGTGATCTCAATGGAAACTAGAGCTTTCAATTTTCTGGCGAATTTATTTTCTATCTTTTTTATTATTCTAATACATGCTAAGTAATTATGTTTATAGATTTGTCTTCCGAAGTGAGTGAGCTGAAGTCATGAAAAAAATGTTTTGCCCGAAGATCGAGCTAATTCGTGGATCCTTAATTCTCATTTTCTGCTTGTAATGTATGATATTTTTATGTGTCTCTTCACAAGAGCTAAAGAAGAAAATTCTGCAGTTCTGCATTCAAAAAGAAATTTTCTATAATGTTTAGTATAATGACGGTAAGAATTCGTGAGAAATTGAGTAAATAAAGTTATGAGTAAGGTTGTTTCTCAATTGTTTTTTCCTGGGATCGTTTAAAACGACAGCAGCTGGATGCTGTCTTTTTAAATTACCTTTAACATTTGACGTATTGCCCAACGTTTTGTAGTTCTTTCCGAAAAGGCTACATTTTGCTTAACCCTTACCCTTACCAAAAGAAAAATAAAGTTGCACAAAATATATCTTACGTTTACCCATTTTTACTGATGACTTACTCTCAACAAATAATTGTTTCAGCAACTTACGCACCTTTAAACTTCCAGTACAAGCAACAAGAACAACGCTTTTAACTACCTCTTTATTTGACTGAAACGTACACTTTCGGTTTGAGCTTAACTTGACGAGAAGGGCAACAGAGAGCAAAACCACACTACCTCACCGTTTGCTCTTTTGATTACAGTTAACTTTAGTCCCGCATTGTTGTCATGAATCAATATGGTTTCGCTCAATGTTTTCGACACCAGTAAAAATGAGGTGAAAATGAGGTTTCCAGTAATCAAAGCCATCGACGGAAGCTGAAGAGTTTACAACACCGTCATTTACACTTTCAGCATTGGAAAACGTAAAACGCAGCCCCGGTGGCGTAGTGGTATAAGCGAAGGCATCTGATCATTCGTCCGAAAGATGTCCGGATTCGAATCCCGATGAGGCATGAATGTTGTGTTTGCCTTACGGCACTGGCTCTCTCCCTTCCCTGGAACCATTGGCCCTCAAGTGGGAACGAACGACTGCTTATAGCCCACTGAGTTGCTCACGGTGGTCGCTTTTTTTTTTTGATTGAAGGTTTAACGAACACCGTGAGCAACTCAATGGGCTACAAGCAGTCGCCCGTCCCTAATTTAGGGTCACTGGTTCCAGGGAAGGGAGAGACAGTGCCGTAAGACAAACACAACATCCATGCATCACCGGGATTCAAACCCGGACCCCGTTCGGACGAATGATCAGAGGCCAACGCTTAGACCACTGCGCCACCGGGGCTGCACGGTGGTCGTTAAACTTCCAATAAAAATAACTGTGAAACTATCGAGATTTACAAAAAACTATCAATGCACTATCAACGTACTGATTTGGACAAAACCATCGATAGGACCTCCACCTCTACCTCATAGTTGAAAAAAAATTAGAGTAAGTGTGAGATATTTAGTATGAATCTTGTTAGTGTTTTGGTGAGTCCCATCTTAAACGACACATGTTCCCTTGAATGAAAAATTCCTCACATACCGCAGGGTGGAGATTTTTGTTATTACAATATATGCCGAAATAGGTGATAATAATATGAAAAGTTGCAGTGAGCCCACGATAAATTTAAGCAGCAGATTATTATTTATTCAGTGTTAATGACAAACAAATGAAGAAAACTGTAATGTGAAAGATGCCAATGCGAACCGTTTAATTCCATTTCTACTGGTGTGCAAGCTGGGTCTCCAATGGTTTCTAACGTATCATACGACGTCAAAATGCCTCGAAACTTCCCTTCTAGCGCAAGACTGCTACGTCTCTTGTGCCCACTACTCACTGTTTCCTTTTGCACCCCCAAAAAAAGCGGGTCTTTTAAAAGCAAATCTCTTTTCCTCCTGGTCTGGAGAGAAGGTATCAGGAGTGCCACCGTGGTCGTTAATCCCACCGCTTTTCGCCTGTCCTCTAATGGCTTTTGGAGTTGACAACCAGAGAGAGGATTTTGACGATCATTTTTAAACAAACCCAGCGTTCTCTCATTTTCTTGCTAATTAGTTGAGACTCTACTACGCACCATTCCCTAACAATTGCGCATTAAGCTGAAACCAAAATCCCCTCCTTTAGCTATTACTGAAGTTCTAAACTTTTCTGAACATCGAAAATTCGAAAATATCCATTAATAAGAGCTGCTTCAGTTGGCATTACGGTATTTATTTATAGCAGCGATTTGGCTAACAAAAAACCTTACCTAATTGCTATCACTTTAATGTTGACGTTGTAAATAATTTTAATTAAAACGAAAGCATTGAAAATTATATCCGCTTTGAAAATCATTGAAGTTCATTCGGAAAGATAAGTGATGGAATGTGTGTGTGTGCGCTCGCTCGCCTTGGGGTGCGTCTTTTGAGACCTTTCGTGTCTTATTCAAGACCATTTGTGTTGGAAAGAATATCGATTTTTACAAGGTAAGTCTAAATAGGAGGCTTTGCAATAATTGAGAACTGGAAGCTTTGTCGGTGCAGAAAAGACGTTATTCGCGAACATACTGGCGGTCTGGTTGTGCAAAACTAGATTATTACTTATTGATAACAAGGAACAATACACCAACTGTACTTAAGTAGTATAACTATACCAATTATCTGAAATGTCTTGGCGTACAATAGAAATAAAAGTTTCCAAGCTCTGGCACTTCAACCAGATGGCTTTTAAAAGGAAAGTAGAAAGCTAGTTAGCTGTCAAACGTCATTTTTTTATAGAACAAAATACTGAAAACCAGTTTAATTGGAGTTTCAGAAAAAAAATCACTTTCTTATTAAATTTTTAATCGCGGTACATTGATGCTATTTACCAAGATTGTAAGGAAATTTAACAAAGTATTAATTAACATCGAACAATGTTGGGAACTTTTGTGGAGTAATGAAAATCCTCATTGTTAATCCAAGTAGTTGAACATACTCCCTTTTTCCGCAATTAAAAATAAACATTGTTTCCTCCATTTTCGGTAAAAAAAAATTAAACTAACTAAGTAATAAAACCGTATCATATATCAGTAGTTAATAATTCCAAACATAACTTTACTAACTGACCGGTTTAGCTTTCTTGGCAAAAACTTAATCAGTTGCTAAATTTTTAGTCAGCACTAATACGAGTTCCTAAATTCCCCTCTTAACACTTTTCAAAACTTTCTTTAATGTTTTTTCGGTGTCGTTCAAAAAACTCCTCAAGCTCTGAAGGACATTTTAAATTTGAATTCCATCTAGGAAAATGACATAGTTCGAAAAATTAATAATGTACATTCAATTTTAAACCTTTACCAAAGGGGACGTTTTCGACTTTTTCCAGACATGATGGACACGGAATAAGAAACATGCCTTAATTTTTGAATGAATAAAATAAATATTTTTCGTGTTTTTACAATTTTATTCATAGAGTATATTTTGCAGGCAGATGAATTTTTTTTTCTTTGGTGTGAGACGTTATAATTCTTTTTAGATCCATTAGTGAAATGTTATATTGTTTTTTCTTATTGTAGAAAGACATTTCTTGTTTTCCTGAACACGAAAATATTTTATAGAGATATTGTGTTTCTCGTAATTGAGCAGGACAACATATTGAATATATGTCGGGAAAAAAAGTTAGGAATTAACCTTTCCCCAAAGATAAATCTCCGTTATACCAACTTTCATGTTAAACAGTGCTATAACTTGGAAAAGATACTAAACAGCACCTGATTATCGGTAATGAAGGATGAAAAAGTTATATTTTGTGATGCATTAAAGAGTGTAATTCTCTATATTTTAGTAAGGATACTGCATAAATATTTTCAGTGGTGCCTAAGGAGTGTTATTCTTTTCATGAAATTACAAGCGTACTTATAATATGATTCATTTATTTCAATCAACAACAAGGAAGATTTGGTGCGTTTCATGAAATAGTATAGCATACGATTTTGTATCCAGTCTATTTCAATCACAGAACTAATGGGCATTTCCTGTGCTGCAGTCATAAACTTATTGCCAGTCTTTCCTTTCGACCTTTAGCTGATAGTTGATTTGGTACGTATTGATAGCGCTCCGAAGCATTTCAAAGACGTGACTTCTCATGACAGCTGAATGAACTGAAGAGACATCGGGTTAATATAATTTGTTCGATGTAAGTTAGGCGAAACTATTTCCAATATGTTGTTATCACACACTTTGGAATTGTGTCCAGAACGAAAATGAGGTACATAATTCCTATAAACGGTACAAAATGTACCGACCAATTCTCGTGAAGTTCGTTTTACTTATAGCACCCTAACATTTACATGCCATGTATTCTTCTGTGTGTTGACGTTGGCATATTTTTATGAACCCAAATATCACACAGTGGCAAATGCACGCTTTATCAGAACTCATGTTAACACCTAAAATCCTGCTAAGTTAACTTGTTGCAGTTGGCATGTCGCAACATGACGTGTTTATGTCCCCACAAGCTGCAAAGTTTGTCTGTCTGTCGCTTGCCTTCCAGTCAGACTGTCTGCCGTCTGCTTGTATATATTAAAAAAACTGGGGAAAAGTTACGTAACCAATTGTGACAAAATAGGTCGAATCTTTAAATAAATTTTTAAGAGCTTCTTCACAGAAAAGCGTGGTTGATAAAAAACTGCAGATACGTATTTGAATTCTGTGTGGAATGTTATGGAAAATATTGTGTTGAGTAGCCAAATATTGTGTTGAGCAGTGTGATTGACAGAATATTGTTGTTTAACATTTTTTGCACGATGTGTTCAGCAGCGGTGCGTATTTAAATCTATTAGATATGATTTCTGGATTTCCGAATATCCATGGAATTAAATGCGCTATATCCCGTATAGTGTTTCCGTGTTGTGTATATCTATTTACCGGGAGAGTCCCCTTCTCTTCTGTTTTTTTAGAAATATTGTCAATTCGTACTGACGTGAATGATTAACGACCAACATCCATCCAAATGATATACACTCTACAACATAACCATTCAGTTCCTCCTGTACCTGCTGTTTTCATTAATGTGATTATTAAAGCACTTCATTTAATTTATTAAATGAATTGAATTTTCATCTAAATAGTAAAAGCTTTGAAACCAGACTTTCAGAAACTGCACAGCTTTTCTTATTAAATTGTGTGAATTTTTGAATAATCACTAAGCAAATGCCATGGCATTGTTGAACTAATATATTTTATACGAGTGGTTGGAGACATTTTCTTTAACATAAATATATACCACTAGCATTAGTTTAGCCCTTAAGAGAATTCGGTTTGATGGTTTTAACTAAATAAAATTTAATCTATCACATTAAAAAATCGGTCTATTTTTTGAAAGTAGGAGTACTAGACGACGACACTTTCAACTGAATTTTATTCAAAGACAGTGAGTGTTTATTGAATATATCTCCCAAAATATCACAAAATATTTTATTGACATATAGAGAAGTACGAAAAACTTTGACTGAAGTAAAAGATCTCCGATTGCTAAACAGAGACACTCATAATGTTTTGAACAAGATGAGAGACACATCTCTTTCCTATGACTGGAAAGTCATTCTGTAAATGTCGGTGTGCAGGGCTCTGAATCGCGGCAAAGAATCAAAATAATTCGATCCTTATCTAAGAGCGGAATTCACTAGGGGCGCAATACTGATTGCTTTCAGTTGTCCTTTAATATACCGACCAAGTTTAAACGCAAAATACATCACAGCGGTTAATGAGAATAAAAAGAAATTTTAACATTGCATTCTTAGATAGTTGGAATTTGTCAGTGTTCCTGTTTCCTAGCAGAATCGAGAAAATTAAAATGTGTAGCATATTTTTAACGAGGAAAAGTATTATCGGTCATCGGATAGTCCGGAAAATGTAAATATGGCATTCCATAAAAAGTTAGGCGTCAAAGCCGGAGCAGACAGACACACTATAGGAAATATCGTCGCTAAATTGCACACCTATCAAGAACGAAACGAATGTTAGAATGGTACGAGAAACTTTTGACAGAAGAGCGAAAACGCCTATGCGACAGGCTACGCAACAGTTGTAGCTGACACGCAGATGTAGCGTTCATCGCATTATCGCAAAAAATCTGTATTTGTTTTTTTGCAAATTTCACTCTGAACATCCTCTAACAGTGAATAACGCAGGTGCAAGGCAGGCGTTTGCCGAGACAATGCTCAACCGAACTGAAACAACATATCTACACAGGACACACCTGGTGTTCGGTTAACCCTCTGGGTGCCAAGAGCGTGTTAACGCGTTTTCATTGCCTGTCCCGCAAGCGGCAAGGGCGTCTGAACTCGTTCTGAAGTAGATGTCACAATAGCGGCATGAACGAGTTGAGACGTCCTCTGAAAGATTCCCCAGTAGCGCCAAGAGTGCGTTTAGACGTTTGTTCCTTTACCCTGCGTGGTAACCTAAGATACGCCCATATCAGTTGTTTATTGATGAATGGAGTTCAGCCAAACAAAATCCTGTGACCCAAAGAGTCGAACAAAGGCCCCCCGATTACTCCCTATCCCCTATGGCGGGCACTTAGAAGGCAACATCATTAGGGCTATGTGAAATGGTAGGAGTAAAACTGCGTCGCACGGGAATTTTTTCATTTCTTCTCAGGTTTTTACTATGCTTTATTTTTTCATTTCCTTTCAGGTTTTTATTATGCTTTATTTTTTCATTTCTTCTCAGGTTTTTACTATGCTTTATTTTTTCATTTCTTCTCAGGTTTTTACTATGCTTTATTTTTTCATTTCTTCTCAGGTTTTTACTATGCTTTATTTTTTCATTTCTTCTCAGGTTTTTGCTATGCAGTTATGAACGTGAATTGGGCTGGTTAAAAACCGTTAAAAAGTCCTAGGGTCTACGAAATAATATTTAGTGCCTAGGTAAAAGCGCAATTCTATTAACTTGACTTGGTATGTAATCGTTGTAAATATGACATTTATAGAATAAAATGTGTTAAAAAGTCCTAGGGCCTAAGAATTAAATTTTAGTGTCTAAGTAAAAGTGCAATGATATTTATTTGACGATGTTAAACGCTGCAATTATGACGTCAGTAGAATAAAAACCGTTCAAAAGGACTAGGTCCAGGGTCTATGAATTAATTAAATAAAAGATAAATATTAATAACTGGACATGTTATGTAAATATTGAGTTCCCACGTAAAAGCTTAGCGTTATTAAAAACTTCCAGCTTATTATCCTTTTCTGAACACAACATGAGTCATGCTGTAATTCTGTAGTTTCATCAAGCATTGTGGTTTTAAAAACTGTACTAAGTCACGGCTATTTCTTTCTTAAAATTAAAGTGCAAATCTTGCTTGGCTTACATAGAATGTTTTGTCCAAATTTGTTTTGGGTTCCCAATTCAATTCTCAATAGAGGCAAAGAAACTGCAATCTTTATTACACCCCTTCCCTCCTCCTTCCCCTTAAACTTTAGTGGTAAATTACGCTACACTCGTGTGAACCAGCCTGTAATTTCAGACAAACAAAAGAGCTCCTTCCCGTCGTTAGACAATTTAGAATACTGTCACACATAGTTCGGTAACTTTTAAAAATGGCACACATCCGGTGTTCCTCGGAGGAAAAATAAATTGTGCCCGGCCATTTAACGAAAAACATGTGGCAGTTTTCCTGTGTGGCACTTTTCTAAGTTGCTGATCATGTATGGCTCTTTTCCAGTCTGGCGATTTACCAGCAACCGTATCATAATCAATGCAGTGCATGAATTAATTTGCTGATTTTTAGCACATGTAATATTTTGTGTTTATGCGTGTCTGTCTCTTTCTATCAGATTTTTCTGTTAAGAACTCAGTGCTTCTGAGGAAATTATAAAAGTTAGAAAAAAAAATGATGACTTTTGTGGACTCTTAGGCTAAGTAGAGCTTTTCACTATGAAATGTTTAAATTGTACAGTTAGTTAGCTAACTTCCCGCTCGAGGCACAACAAGAAATGGACCAAATTTAAATGAATGCATTTAAAAAAGCGGGTTTAGTTCATTTTAATTCATTTTAGCTAACAGCACCAGCGTTGGTATTTTGGGCGATATTCATTTTTCTCTTAGTTTGCACATATCCTTCTACTGACACCGCAAGTATTGCACATAGAATTTTCCTTGATTGTAGAGATTTTTGAGAAACTTATTTCTGGTGCGAAAAAGAAAGCCATATTACATTTCTGTTCTTTTAGATTTTCAAATTGTTCACGTATTCATACAAGAGGTGTTAAAAAGTCTGGATTTCAAAACTGTCAATGTGCCGTCGTTAATGGACTGTTACAGTTGCAACACAAATTCCTTTTTTTATCTCATGGACAACAACTTCACTTTGGCATTTTTTTAATTTGCCGATGCCCGCGCAGATTTCTTAGAAAGGGAATTGTACTTCAGGGAGGTTTTGATAAGATTATTTTTACAGCTTGCTTCACTATAGCGTAAATATATTTACTCGATTCTAATGAATATTTGCAAGTATGCAACTATTTGCAAGTATGCATACTTTGCAAGTATGCAACTAAAGCCGTTGAAAATTGTTTTTGAAAAACAGAAAAAAAAAATAGAAGGACAATGCGAACGAATAATCGTACGCTGGAATGCGTTTTGTAAATCCGTATTATTCACTCGAATGCAGAACAACAGATCTAAGTTTTCTTATTCTGGCTGTACTGCTGAAGGGCTACGAGTAGGCAGGTTTTTTTTGTGAGAAACATTTCTCGCCGCGGACTCTTAGAAACTGAGTTATATCGACAAGAATAAGATAAGACATACATGTATGCCACTGGCGGAAAAATTATGCATCGTTTAAAAAGAAAGTACTCTGAAAATGTTTTTCGAGGCGTTTTTTCAATCGAGGTTTCAGAATTTAAGATTTTGCTACAAATACATCAAAAGCAGAAATAAATACTTATAGCTTCCTGGTGACCAAACCGTTTTTTACTAAAAATATATATATATATATATATATATATATATATATATATATATATATATGCAAAAGATTTCCCCATCAGGAGTTGTTTCGGAGTTTTAGAAGCAGAGATATCGGGGGAAACACAATTTAACTTAACGTACTCTAGAAGAAAATCTATGCATTACCTGAAAATAAGACTGTACCTAAAATTATCTTCGATATTAATGGCATCGAAAAAAAAAAAAGAAAGAACCGAATTAGAAGCAAATGTGTGGTACAAAATATATTTTGTATTCAATGTCTACTGCATTTACGCCCCCTTTGCGACGAAGTTGTGCATCGAAAAAAACAACAACCGGAGTACAAGAATTATCTTTCTCACATTTCAAGCATCCCAATGCAAAAATACTTTTTCAAATCGGACTAACAGTTGAAGAGAAGTGGTGTCCACAGACAGGCGGATGGGCAGACAAAGTGATAACATAAATACGATCTGTTTTTACAAAAGACGTGCTAACGACTGAATGGAAGAAATAATAAAACAACTGTTATTTCAGTTACCTGTAACGTTCGGTCAGTTGTATTTGATTTATGTTTGAAATACAATTTTTTTTCACTTCTGAAAATAAGTATTATAGACCACGCTCTTCTGTTATATTCTGAGCTGCGTTGTGCACCTTACCGGGAGTGCGGGGGCGCAGCTGAGGATATAACTAATTTCAAATTATAATCTGCGATCTTTATCGCGAACAAACCCACCAGCAACTACCACGGGATAGTATTAGCCATGATATCAAACAAAACAAACGCATCGGCGAACGCCGCTGAAAGATGCACGTAGCTCTTTGGAAATGCTTCCCTTATTTTTGAAAATAATTCTAAAAACATAAAACTTTTCTACAGAAATACGAGATTTTCAAGTAGAAAAAATGTTGGTTATAAGTAGGAGATTTTTGTTAATCTTAATCTCCTCCGCAAACATATTATATAAAATGATAGTCGCTCCGGTGGCTCAGTGGTCGAAGTAACCACTGGCTTTTACCGAGATGGGTCTGGGTTCGAATCCCTGTTAGGCATACTTGTGTTTGCCTTACGTCACTGGCTCTCTAGTTTTTCTGGAGCCAGTGGCTCTAAATTAGAAACGTGCGATTACTTATAACTCATCGAGGTGATCATGGCGGTGGTTAAAACCAAAAAAAAAAATGAATAAATAAAATAAATGAAAATAATTGCCCTTATTTATTTTAATTTGTCAGAACTCCAAAGGGAACGAATGGACGCAAAACAACATTGTTTTTCAAACCAAGTTGCCGTATCTGTTACAACTAATAGCATTATTCCTGTGATCTTCATGCTTTGAATTTTAGAGGAGTTTTGAAGAGGGGAAAAAAAAGAAAGATGATGGAAATGCCACCTTACGCACCTGTTTGCTTTGTTGGTGTCAAGAGCCACCCCTAATTACTGGTAGAGACCCTTCAACCGTGTAAAATCGGTGATATCAAGAGTGGTTCTGCCCGTCTGTTAGGTATAGTGTGAACGGCTTGGCGGCGAAATGCTCTGAGAAGGTTAGGTGCCTGAGCCCTTGTATTCTATAGCTCACAGTCGGCAATCGCCGGCGACCGGCGTCCTTTGAAAATTTTACCAGCTAATCCCATTCAGCACAATAGGGTTTCCTATGGACACCCAACCTTTCTTTGAGCCCCCCCTCAACCCCATCTTCACCACCACCCCTTGTCAAAAGAAAATCTCTACGCAATTATAACACATGTCGAGGGCAGCCCTCTAAGATTTTAAGAAACTCAGATAAACGTATGTGAATTCTTCATATTTATGAAATACTGCCTGAAAATTTCTGTCCACAGAGTTCTGATGAATGTACCGCAGTACGCCGGAAAATCTTCCACTAAAGCCGCAGTAACGTTCGAAATACTAACCCGGAAAATCTACCCACCCTGTCAGCCCGCTTATTGTAAGACACCTTTCCATTCAAAACTGGGGTAAGAGTGAAATTACTAACCCGGAAATTTCCCCCACCTCATCCAGCTGATTGCAAGATGGTTTTTTAACTCTAAACATAGAAAAAAAAGTTTGAAATGCCGACACCAGAATTTTCTCCTACGCTGTCGCCCTGTTGGCTGTAAGACATGTTTCCATTCAAAACCGGGGTAAGAGTGGGAATACTAACCCGGAAATTTTACCCACGCAACCCTGCTAATTGTAAACCGACTTTTACCCTAAACAACGGTAAAAGTAGAAATGCCGACTTCGGAATTTCCCCCCATCCTGTCAGCCTGCTTATTGTAAGACCGTTTTTCCCTAAAAAGCGCGGTAACACTCAAAATACTACCCCGGAAATTTCCCCTACCTCATCCAGCTACTTTCGGTACTATAAACTCCAATAAAGGTTTGAAATGCCGAGCCCGGAAATATCCCCCACATATTTGTGCTACTTGTACGGCTGAATGCTATTTTAAAGTGGACGAAAATAGAAAAGATGATACCGGAAATTTCCCCAGATATTTGTGCTATTTGTACGGCTGAATGCTATTTTAAAGTGGACGAACATAGAAAAGATGATACCGGGAATTTTCCCCACCCCATCCTAAAAGTCGAAACGCCAATCCCGAAATTTCTCCCCACCCTGTCAGCCTGCTGATTGTAAGACCGTTTTTCATGAAAAAAGAAAAAAAAGCGCGGTGAAAGTGGAAATACTAACCAGGCAATTTCCCCACCTCATCCAGCTACTTGTAAGACGGTTTTTTACTATAAACATCGGTAAAAGTTTGAAATGCCGATCCCGGAATTTCCCCCTACCCTGTCAGCCTGCTGATTGTTCGACACGTTTTCCATTAAAAACCGCGGTAAGGGTGGAAATACTAACCAGGAAATATCCCTTATCTAACGCTGCTATTTGTAAACCGATTTTTACCCTAAACAACAGTAGAAGTTTGAAATGCCGTCCCCGGAATTTTCCCGCACTCTGTCAGCCTGTTGATTGCAAGACAGTTTTTCACTTAAAAGTGCGGTAACAGTCGAAATACGAACCCCGAAAATTTCCCCATCTCATCCATCTACTTGGAAGACAGTTTCAAATGCCGTCCACGAAATCCCCCCCCCCCACCCTGTCAGACTGTTGATTGCAAGACAGTTTTTCACTTAAAAGCGGTAACAGTCGAAATATGAACCCCGAAATTTTCCGCGTAGCTTCACTTAAACTAATCCGTTTCTTTTAATTCCCGTTTGTCCTAATAACATTTGCCCCAATCGCATTTTCCCGAATTCGCTTTTACCCGAATTCCCATTTCCCCTAATCTCGTTTCCCCTAAATCGCGATTCCCCTGATTCTCGTTTGCCCAAAACACGTTTACCCCAATTGCGTTTCCACAAAATCGCTTTTACCCAAATTCCCATTTCACCTAATTTCGTTTGCCCTAATCTCGTTTCCCCTAAATCTCGTCTTTAAGGGGAACTTTGATACAGACAAATGTGTTTAGGGTAAATTTAAATTAGGGGAAACAAGACTAACGGGAACGAAATTAGGGCAAACGAAATTAGGGGAAATGGGAATTTGGGTAAGAGCAATTTCGGGGAAATGCAATTGGGGCAAATGTGTTTAGGGCAAACGTAAATAAGGGAAAGGAGATTAGGGCAAACGAAATAAGGCAAAATGGGAATTCGGGTAAAAGCGATTTCGGGGAAACGCGATTGGGGTAAACGTGATTAGGGCAAACGGGAATTAGTGGAAAAGGGTGTTCATCGTAAAAATCTGTCTTCCAAGTTGCTGGATGAGGTGGGGAAAATTCGGTGAACACCCCATAAACAGCGAAAAACGTTTGAAATGCAGACCCAGAAATTTTCCCCCACATATTTGTGCACGTTGTTCGGCTTCATCTTGTTTTAAACAGCGTGCAAATGGAAAAGATGACACCGGAAATCTACCACACGTTCGATATTTTGGGTCAAATGCAAATTTTGCATGGTCCCTGACTGAAAAAGGTAGGGTACTTTTCCTGTGGGGGAGTTTTCCAATGTGGGGGACTATTCCTAATGTGAGGGAGTTTTCCTGAGGAAGGACTTTTCCGATCACCACCCGATTTGTTCCGCCGTTTTGTAGGGAAGCTGTAAATTTTAGAATTTCAGGGGGAAAAACATCATTCGATGAGAAACACTGTTTCACACATATTACACCGGATACGGAGAAGTGGGCACCGGAGAACTGGCCACAATGAAAACTAGCCAACGGAGAACTGGACCCACTGAAATTTCATTGCCATAAAATTGTTCTGCATAAACAAATTTTATGTGGCTGTGTTTCCCCACTACTTGAGCAGCTATTGTTCGCAAAAAAATTTAATATTTCATTTTCAGTTAGAAATTTAGATATTTCCATGATTTTCGGGCCAAAGACAAAGCGGAGAACTGCCCAACGGAGAACTGCCCACCGGAGAACTGGCCACCCCGAAAACAGGACAGAAAAATTTTAAGTGGCCATATAAAAACTGCGTTCTAAACTGCTCCATGGCTACGTCTCTCGAGATTGGTTATCTGACACACATAAAATTCCCGTAATTTCGTATTTTCTTATTTACGATATTTTTCTACAAACTACAGCTAAACAAATTCTCTGCGAGTATATGAAAACCCAGGAAACTTGTTGGGGTTGGGAGTGGGGGTGCTTAAAACATAAAAAATAAAATACAAGAAATTTCTCATCCGATCGGGGAATTTTCAGCATTTACTAGGTACAACTCAACGAATTATCTGAGGGCATGTTCCTACCCAGAAAACCTGTCTGGAAGGGGGGGGGAAAACACCAAAAGTGTAAACGACAGAGTATTTCACGTCCAATCGGGAGATTTTCAGCACTGATGAGCTACAACTCAAAAAATTATCTGACGGCATTTGCTGCCTCAGGAAACCTATCGGTCGGGGGTGGCGGGAGGGGGGGGGTAACATCAAAAGTGTAAAATATAAACAATTTCTGACCGAGAGATTTCGAGCGTTCACAAATTTTATATCAACCAACTCTCTGCGGACATGTGCTAACGCAGAAAATCTGTCTCGGGCGGGGGAGGGGGCCACCAGAAGTGCAAAATATTAAATATTTCTGGTGCAATCAGGAGATTTTCATCATTTACAAGCTGCAACTTGACACACTATCTGAGGGCATGTGCCTACGCAGGAAACCGTCGGGGGGGGGGGGGGTAATACAAAAATTGTAAAATGCGTTAGCACATGCCCTCAGATAATGTGTTGAGTTGTAGTTTGTATATGCTGAAAATCTCCCGATCGGAGCAGAAATACTTTATATTTTATACTTTTGGCGTTACCCTCCCAACACGTTTCTTGAATAGGCACATGTCTTCAGATAATGTGTTGAGTTCTAGCTCTGGAAAAGCGAAAAAGAAAATGTACTGTTGTTTTGATATACATGGTCGAGTCACAATATTGTGACCACCAGCTTATATCCAGAGTATCCGCCGTGTGCAGGGCGCTCAGCAGCTAGACGTGCTGGGAGTGACTCAATAAGCTTCTGAAAGGTGTTCACAGGTATATGGAGCCATGCTGACTGCAGTGCACATGACAGCTGGAGGAGGCATCGTGGTGGAGGATCCACAATACTAAAAACACCATCAAGGTGGTCTACAGATGCTCAATTGGAATTCTGAAATGCTGTTATGTAAAGTAAGAATGATACGCTAACTTTTCAGTTATCATGTTTCAAGAATTAAAATGACATTTTGGTAGATATCAAACAAACTTGTGTTACATTTCTCTTTGCAACAGAGATAACTTTGGGAAACACCACGGAGTACAGTAAAATCAAGGATGAATTTTCCGAAATTACAAAATTTTGGAAATGTATGTGTAGATGTTTTAAAATTTTGTATAGGGAGAAGAAACGATTACAGACCAGTATTTTATTTTTTTTATATGCTTCCGCATCGAATGATTTCTAGGAAATTAAGAAGATTTTCACATTCACAAAAACAACATTTATTAGACAGAACGATTGCTGTAACATCATACTGTATGACTCAGTAATGTCCAAAATGTTAGGTTGAGTAGGTATGCTTTAAACAATATAAAATGCTCAGCTTCGGAGAATTCGAGCATATCTAGCAAATATGTGCTCCTCAAAGGAAACAAAAACTACACTGGCGGAAAGTGAATAAAGAACACCAAGAAGGAGCCGTCTGATACCAACGAAATTTATACCGCATAATATTGGAATGCAGAGGATAACGTGATAAAAACATTATGGGAAAATACAGCTGTATTTGCTGGTAAACTGAAAAATAACATTTCCATGTAACATGGTTAGCACGAGTTTGAACCGCCATGAACTGCATCACACTGTGCAATTCTGTAATGGAGTCTGTCGTACAGATGTTGGATGTAAGTTAGGGGTATTGAGTTCCAAGCATCCTCAACCTGGACGCGCAAATCGGGGATGGTCGTGGCTGGCCGTGGAGACCGGATAAGTCGTTGTCCGTAAAATCCCACACGTGCTCAATGGGGGACAAATCCGGTGAACGTGCAGGCCATGGAATTTGTCTCACACCCTGAAGTGCATGTAGCTTTGCACGTGCCGTGTGTGGGCGTGCGTTATCTTGCTGGAAAATACAACGATGGACCGACCTTACAAATGGCACAACAACGGGCTAAATGATGGTGTTGATGTAGGAGGTGATATTTAACGTACCCGGTACAAACACTAGAGATGTACGGGAGTGATAGTTGATTGCTCCCCACACTAGGAGTCCAGATGTAGGCCCTAGGTGTCGCTGGCGGATGCAACACGGGTGGAAACGCTCCCCTGTGCGTCTGCGAACCTGCATACGGCCATCGGAGGCTCCCAAGCAGAATTTGCTTTCATCGCTGAACACGACAGATCGTGATCGCGATCTCCAGTGCAGACGTTGGAGACACCACTGCAGCCGTTCCTGACGGTGGTCTGGAGTCAGAGGTACACATCCCAGAGGCACACGTGCACGTAGTCCTGCATCCAGTGGACTGTTGCGAATTGTTCGCACAGTCATCACAGGTGCAACGGCAGCTCGGGTTTGCGTCGCAGTGGATGTTCTGCTTGACAACGCCGCTCTTCTTATGCGTCGATCGGTCCGCTCATCAGTCCGTCTGTGACTTCCGGTACCACGTCTTCTCGTGTGGTAATGTTTGTTGTACCATCTACGCTACCATCGTACCACCACCGATACTTCCCGTCCAATTCGCTCCGCAGTACGACGTTATGACCACCCGGCCTCGCGGAGTCTGACTAGACGACCTCGCTCAAAGTCCGATAACTGCTGAATTCCTACACGTCTTCCATGTCCAGGCATTGCAGCTTCTTCAGGGTCTTCGGCGTGTCCGTACGCCGGCGACTGATTACATTCACTTCTTCGTACTCCTTAAATACCACCGACGATAATTTGCATAATATGCCGTGCTGTGGCGTAAGCGCTCACCGGTTGTTCCCGATATTAATAACACACCTACGTCAACTCGTCGCCATTAACATATGTAAATTTCATGATGGTCCGCCAATTCCTTCTTGGTGTTCTTTTTTCATTTTCCACCAGTGTATTATGTACACATGAAATCACTTGAAGAGTGCGTAAGAAATCATGTAGATGTAGCCAAGAAAAAACTCTTGGTGTCCTTTACAGTTCGTTAAAAAAAATAAAATTTCTTGCGATCTTCCGAAAACGAGCGAAAACACTAGTAAATTGCGATGTAGAAAAGGATATCGGTGATACCATTTAAAATAATACTAATTTCACGAATGTGTTCGAGATTTTTATAAAGAATATCTTCTTGTAAAGGAGATGTTGAACCATAGGGATTACTTCAAGCAAGTAATAAAATGCAGTTTTATTGCCAACATTTCTTATTCTTATTCACAGGTTATAGCGTACTTAAAATTGTTACCTTGTTTCCAAATTGTAACACTTTAGCAAATCATTTACGGTACATAGTTGGAAGCATTGGATTTACATATTTTGTAAAACTGAACTTTGTCTAAAGCATTTTATAAAACAAATGTCACAGGAATTAACAATTGCTCAAACACAGCATTTTTCCAACACGCATTTCAAAGCCATATATCTTAGTGTCCGTCCATAATGTACGTCCGAGATTACAGAGTGTTAGGGGATTCCTCACAACCGGTCCAAATGTGACATGTTGGAGGAGTTTTTAGTAATTCGGACGTCCAGAGGCAAAAATATAGTGAAAGGTATTTTTTCGTTCTTTTTGTCTTTTTTAGCACGTCTTTTGTAAAAACGGTCGTGCTTACGTTACCGGCTTGTCCGTCCATCTGTAGACAAGATATCTCTGCAACTAATTGTCCGGTTGAAAAATTATTTTTGCATTAGAATGATCGAAATGTGCGAATGAAGATCCTTTATTTCGTTTTTTTTTACGATGACAAATTTTGCTGCTAGACGTCGTAAAGGCAGATATCGAATTTAAGCACATTCTATGTCATATATTTGCTTCTAAAAATCAAATTTAATAAATTATTTTACTCTTCGATATCATTCGTGTCGAATATTATTTTAAGCATAGTCACTTTTCCAAGTTACCCATAATAAAAAGTGAATTACTTTTCCTCAGATATCTCTGCTTCTTAAACTCCGATTTCAAAATTACTTCTTTCAGCGGACACAATTTGTGATAGGAAATATTTTACATATATTTCTAATGTTTGGTGTGAAATGGTTTGACCACGAGGGGGCGTAATATTTCATTTCCGTTTCTAATGTGTTTGCAGCAAAAGTTGAGCTCCTGAAATCTCGATTGAAGAAATTGCTTCGTGGACCAATGCTACTCACGTAGACAAAACATTTCGAAATGTCTTCTTAAAAGAACGTCTAGTTTTTCCGCAAGGGGGCGTAGATATGTGTATATCATGTTTTTGTCAATATCTCTGTTTCTAATGGTCCGATTTGAACAATTTTTTCTTTGTTGGACATAGTTTCCGGTGCGACATGATTCTAATAGAATTTCAAAATTATCAAGTAATTCATTGACCTCTCGCTAGGGGGAGCAATGGCCTTTTCCGATATCTCGGCTTCTAAAACCCCGAATTAAGAAAATTCTTCCACCACCAGATACAGGTGCTGACGGAAGTATTTTTATTGTAATTTCTAATTTTTTATAAAATATGGTTTGACCAGCAGGCGGCGTAAAGATTAAATTTCTGCTTCGTAGGTATCTGCAGCAAAATCTCAGATTCTAAATCCCCGATAAAAAAAACTCTTTCGTGGACCAATACCGCTGATGTCGATAAACAATTAATAATATTTTATCCTAAAAATAATGCATGGTCTCTCCACCAGAGCCGTAAATGTCTATCTTATTTCTGGCAATACGTCGGCCTCTAAAAGTCGGATTTGGAAAATCCCTTCTTTATCTGACAGCGCTTCTGGTGTAAAATGTTATCATATAATATCAAAAATTTACAGAAATGCATACTTTTTTCTAGGGGGCGTAAAGGTAAATTGCGTTTTCCTCAATATATCTGCTTGTTAAACTCAGATATGAAAAATTATTTTTGCACCGGATAGAGATTCCGAAAGGAACTGGTTTGCCTGCAATTTGAAATATTTGATAAAGGACGGTTCGGCAGCCAGGGAGCGTAAGAGTTCATCTCTGCGTCTATTGTTTTTGCAGTAAAATGAGCTTCTGAAAACTTGATTGAAAATATTCTTTCGTCGACCGTTATCGCTCACATCGAAAAACCTTTTGAAATACCTTCTTCTTAAAATAATGCATGGTTTTCCCGCTACGGGCCGTAGAACCATATCTTATATTTGTCGATATCTCAGCTTCTAACAGCCTTATTTGAAAACTTATTTCTTTGTTGGAAAGCGTTTCCGCTGCGAAATGTTACGCATATAATTTCAATTTCTTCTTAACGCACAAGTCTGCCACCAGAGGGCGTCAGATGACGTTTCCGATTACAGCAATACCCGCGGGATTAAAACCCGACTGAAAAACTTTCTTCGGTCAGATATTACTGTTTTCCATACGGGTTCCATTGATTTTTAATAGCTTTGGTAAATTTATTTCGCATCAGAACGGATTCAAAAAAAGAAATTATGAAATATATCAGATTTCTGGTGATGTTTAGCTAAATCACAATATTAAGTTCTCGTATTTGTACTACCAAATCTATCGTGTTTTGTGAATGGTATGATTGAGAGTGGTGCGACCTTGAACGCAAGCGTTGATTTTTAGATCTTTATTTCAGAATGATAAAATTCGGGTAGCATTTGAGAGTAAATTAATGCCGAAATAATACATATTTTCTGAAGAAAAAGTGTAAATATATGGAAGATTCCTTTAAAGAACTACATGTTTTCTTTCTGTTTCTCAACGGACTTCTAAAAGCAGTCGTCAGAAAAAGGGGCTTTCCGGGAATTAGGACGTACTTCTTAGGGAGGGTGTCAATAATCAGGCAAAATGTGATATGGGGGAGGGGGAGTCTAAAAATAGTAAAAAATCACGGACGTACTTTATGGACCCAATGTTATACCAAGCTGCTCATGCAACCAGCATCTTTCAATGCTTTTTATGCATTTCTAGAGACGTTTGTTTAATGATATATTGCACATAGGGTGAGTGTTCTTGTAAATAACCAGTTAAGAGTAACAACAAGAATATTTCCTGATTGCTGTATGAAATGCAATCACAGTCAAATAGAACTTTCTGTAAAAAGCAACTAGAAGGGTTGTAGAATAATACTAACATGTTGGTTTCTTTCTAGCAGTTGAGAGAAAGTCAGAATAAAGAAGACAACTTTTTCTAACCTTGAATCCCTGAGTTTGACCATTTCTTTCCAGTGATTGGCTACTCTGGCACCAATAAATGACCGCAGGCATAAATTATTGAATTGCGTTGCTTCAACCAATGGAAATTGCAATTTTCTTGTCGTTCAACCAATGGAAATTGCAATTTTCTTGTCGTTCAACCAATGGAAATTGCAATTTTCTTGTCGTTCAACCAATGGAAATTGCAATATTTTTGTCCTTTAACACGGGTTTCCTATAAAGTCAGCCTTAGAGTAATTTTCTCTAGTTTAATATCTATTAAAATGTGGAAATGTTACTGATAATGTTAATTCAAATTAGGTTTAAAAGGATCAACTTGGGAAAGAAGAAAATCAGGGTACCTATAAACAAAAACTAAGTTTGATTCAGATTTAAAACAAATATTGTTTGATAACTTTTAAGCAAAGCTGAATGCTGCCTATCGTGTATACTCTATCAGGAACTTGGTATTAATAACAGATATAATTATAGTTCGGAATTATTTAAAGTTCAGAATAAGCAGATTACATATCAAAACAGGATACATCAGTAATTATCCATTTCAGGAACTTAGAAAACACAAGACCCTTTTGCAACTGTATCAGGCTCTTTAATGCACGCTATTATATCGCTATGGCTGTACCATACTTTTTCAATGTTTTGTGGCCATTTCCATTTGTCTTGGTTGTCCTTTGCCATTACTTTTACTACGGAATCAGTATTTTCGTTTGTTACCACTATTCCTAGACAGTATTCCCCCTCAAATTTCATAATAACATAATCATTTTCATTGAAATCTATGTTATGGACATCACTTCTGGCAGAGCGAGTTACAAACAGCTCATCATCAAGTCTTTAACAGAAGCAAGTGACATTGCATCTAAATCTGTCTTTGTTGCACACTCCCAATCCAATCTTTGCGTTTTCTTATATTTTTTTCTTAGGATTCATTTTTTGTTTTTTCTTTTCCTCTCTTTCTTCTTTACGTTGTTTGCTTTGCACTATCTTTCCATTCCTTTTCTTTTGATTTCTTGTCATACAGTTGTATTTCTTCCATTTTTACGAAGTCACAGCGAAAGGACTTTTTCAATTTTTCTTTTCTTCTTTCTAATAACTTCTTCATTTCCATGTTTTGACCAGTGTAAATGATTACTCCAAACATTAGTGACACCTTTTGATCTAAGCGATGTATGTGGAACAGCGGCAGTGCTTATAGATGGTCCGGGAGGTACATTATTATAATTATCAGGCTCATGAGGAACTACAATGGGGATATCATCTGATACATACTAATTTGATTCCCATTGTTTTCACTATCCTGTACAATAAGAGTTTCTTGATAGGTATTATCTTCTGTCATGCAGAAATGGTGACTGGTTTATCTGCTGTCATGATTAGGACATGCTGAGGGCTGTTAACGTAAATTTTGGATTTTATTATCTTCCACAGAGAAAACAGTACTTTTTCTTTTACTGGTTCCATTCGAGTTGCATCTGCTTCCCTAAAGGACTTTAGCATATCTACAGGTATCTCCTATTCTATCACCCTGAGTGCAAAAATGTGTATGTATTTTCTTGTCTATTGGGCTCTTGTTCTTGACTGAATAACTCCTTTCGTCTAATTGAAATGCATCTAGCTTCGCTGAACAAAATAGCAAAATAAACTTTTGAAACTGGTCTTGAAGTTTTTTGTTTGTTCTTAATGATAACGTTTCTCCACTCGCTCTTCAGAGGTCGAAAAATTGCTACATCACAAGGCTGTAGAATATGCGTTGCGTTTGGTAAAAGACGAAATATCATAATTTTCTTTTCTACAAAGAATTTGTATAGCTCCTCATTTATATGGAACTTATGTCCATCCATAAGTAAAAGTGTGGGGAACTCAATTTGTTTAGCAATAAGTCATGGATAAAACACATTTGCAATATATTCAAAAAATGTTGCACTTATCATTCATCCAGATTCGCTTCTCCAAACTGTGTGTCCGTCAGGGACAGATTCTGCAACATCTCAAGAAACCCTGTGGTAAGGATCCCTGGTAAGAAACCCTCTTGTACAATCATTGGATCTACCGTCAAACCATTTGCTGAATAATTGAAAATCCTTCAAACACGTGGCGTCAGTGAATAAACAAAGACATCGCTCTTTGCACGTTTAGCAACGCACAGCAACCGAAAAAATGTTATTCGGCCACCTCCAGGGAAACAAATCCAGAATCTCTCGATATCTAGCCGAGCGCGTTAGCCTTACACAACGGTGGCCAACAATCCACGGTGCTATGTGCGTTTTATGTCAGCATCTGACATTATAAATTCGTAAGATGAGCTCAGCTACTGAGACGCCTCAATCTAGTGGGCTTTAAGGGACCCGGCTATAAATTAATTATAGCAGTTAAATCCAAAGGGCGAAATCCAAAGTGTAAATCCTCCAGATACGTGGCAGCGTCAGTGAATAAAGAAAGACATCGCTCTTTCCACGTTAAGCAACGCACAGCAACCGAAAAATTGTTATTGCCCGGCGGCGGCCTAATAAAAATGTTTCGGTTGCTTTGCTTTGCTAAACGTGGAAAGAGCGATGTCTTTGTTTATGTTGAATAATTACGGAGTACTGTGATACACGTTGTTCTCTTGAGCATGTGCTATATCATAGAAATTCCTATACATTTTACTGGCCCTAGAAGTTTGCCGCTTTTAGGACAAAATTCCATCCCTGTCATATCTGCAGTGAATATGCGGCTTGGATATTTAAGCAAATCATTAGCTGCTATTTTTTCCAAGAAACCACTTAGGTTCTTAAATCACACCCGTATCATTTCTTCTGTAACAGCAACCAGGGCTTCCGATATTAATTCTGTATTTCTTCTAGCTACAGCAGGATTTTGTTACAGGAATAACTCTGGCCATTTCCTCTATGACCGATTGTTTTGAAATGGATTACTTCGTTAAGTTTCCAATATAACCTTTCGGATGCCATCCTTTAACTCATCATTATACATAGGGAAACCTAGCTTAGCTTTTCAAATTTTCCACTTTACCAAGCGGTCTTCTTCTTTCGTCAGAGTTGAAGGTGTCCACATTCTACCCTCCCTGAGCACCTTATCATGCAGTTTTATTTATGAGAGTTCCTTTATAAATAATGGAAGTTTTATTAACTTTTTTGGCACTCATAGTGCCACTTCGTACAGCCCCTAAAGCTTCAAACAAATCCTTTTCTGTATAGCTGAAGCGAGAGTATGACCTTTTCTTCCCCTCTGCACAATCTTTCATGTTGGAATATAATCTATATAAACGAGATGAATAATATTAACCTAGAATTTCATCATATCCAGTAATTACTGAATAACTAATGAAAGACTCCTGTCACCCAGTAAATGACCGACGTAAACTTTATGGCGGTCATTTATTGGTAGCAGTACTTTTTTAGGTGATTGAGTGGTACAAAAATATTCGCATTATTTATAAGGTGGTCATTATACTTAGTAACAGAGCACGAGACAGAATCTTTTCTAACACCAATGTATGGCCGAAATGGTTATTCACTGGTAACATAATAGGGATTTGCTCCAGTATGTGACTACAAGATTGTTGCATGCATTTGAAGTTATATACGTTTTCTTTCTATGAAAAATACATTTATGACTTTTAAGTTCCACAACAATTATAAAAATATTAAGGAGGAACGACTATAATATGTGACATTATATTACTAAATGACTAATTGCACAAGGCTTATCTTTTTGTGGAGTTTGAACAGAACAAACAATCTCATTGCACCCATATGTAACCACCATCTTGGATTCTGTATCATGTAATTATGATCACCCAATCACAAGTCTTACAAGAGACTTCCTAGCCTCTCTGATTTGTACAACTTCATTGGTTAACAGGCCTGTGGATCTTATTTTAAACGTTTAAGTGGAAATTGGTCATTTACTTAATCCGGTCATTCTCCCTAGATTATGATATCCCAAGGGTTTCGCACCTGTGGTAGCTGCTGAAAGCATTTTTTCTAAATATTTGGCGAAATGCCAAATTCATGGAAAATCACTTTCATGTGGATTCTCCTAAATTTGTCTTTGCTCTAAATATGTATATATATAAACTTTGAAGTAAAATACTGCTAATATCATGAAAACATTATGTAGTTTTTAAAGTCACAACTACATATCCTGAGCGGACCCCATCCCATGATGATGTCATATTTCATTTCAACAAAGTTTTCTATACCATATGAATATCTCATAGACGAAAGAACGTTCATAGAAACTCTCTTCAGTGCTGTTATTTTGTTGACGTATCTTCGTTACTTTATTGTTTTCCAATAATACAGGCATTTTAAAAGACGAAATTCATTAGCTTTCTTAAATGTACTTAAATTCTTAATATGTATTATAGCACTAGATTTTGTACTAGTTCAATATAAGCATTGCCTTAAAGAAAATGTCTGTTTCATTAATATTGTGTATTAATTATTTCAAAGAGAGAAATTATGTTACCACATCATTTATAAGCGTATGTGCATTCAATCCATTATTGCGATGTTTCTGTTATTGTAGTTGACAAAACAAAGTTTAGTAGTAATACGTATACTTTGTCTCAAAATTTAAAATATATTTAAAAAGTTAATGATCTTATTGAGGTTATTTTAGTTTATCTAACAGTAACATTCCTGCAAACAATAAATATTAAAAAACAGTAAAGTGTTGTTTTTAATTCCTTGTTGGATATTATCTTTTCTAATGATAACATTCTGGCTAACAATAAATATTAAGGAAATGTCCTGAATTTTTATTTTAATTTTGAGGAGACGTAGAAAAGTGGCATCAACAGAATTTGGCTTTCTGTTTCTTTGTAAGCCACAATCACTTAAACACTGCAACAGTGATATGAACTCGAACTCCCAAAGGATGACACGCAATAGCAACTTTGTATTTACGTTGCTATTTTTTGTGAATAATTTTTGATATTTGAATATATTAAATATGTTAGATCTTGTTTTGTCAGCGTTCTGGCTGAATTAACTACGTAAGGAAATTTTGAGGCTTATTTTGACTAGTACTTTGAAGAAAAATATTACAAAACATTTTTATGCACCAGTTAAGATTTTCATGTACAATTGGAAGTGATGTCAGTTTTCAAAATGTTTCTGTACGGTGTCACATAAAAGGCGCAAGCTACACTGTGGGGTCATTGTTTTATCAAAAGCTTTTTTTGGTGGAACATAATCTGCCAGAAATTGCAATTTGATTTAATTTCCAAATTTATATATATATCTATATATATCATCATTGTCGACTTTCATCAATTGAATATCTAGATTATTACTTATACATTCAAAGCAGGCTGAAGGTCTCGTCAAGTTTCTTCTCCAAGCATCTATCTTCAGCCACTCTCTCCCATGTTACTCCGGCATATTTTAGTATTTTTATACATCCATCTCCCATGTGGTCTTCTTCAGGACCTTTTTCCGTTCCCCTTTTCTCTCTCTCTGTCTCCTTTTTTATACACATATATATATATATATCCACTGATGGATGAAAGGCTCCCCAATGTTCTTCCACAACTGTTTATCATGTGCCATTTTGCAACATATCGCTCCCGCATTGCTTTGAATTTCATCCTCCCATTACCTATGTGATCATTTTCTGGGTCTCTTCCTGTCCCTTGCAATCCAGTCTAAAATTCCGGTTGTCAATGAATGATAGCTTATTAAAGTAACATTTAGAGCTCATTGCCGGTTCAGGGATTTTATTCTGATCATGATGTCTTACACTCTTTCAAATATGCGCCGTGTTTTTAATGCATTATACTCGACATTACCAAGAAAGAGGCCAACCACTTCATATAGCGGCAAACTACCATACATCCCTGGTGTCACAAATACCCTAACAAACGCATGCCGACCATTTCATTTTGATTTTGGCATAAAAATGTGCAACATTCTTGCCCATATTAAAAATGACAGGGATCATATTTACCTTAGTTTCAAATTTGGTGTGTATGCAATCCCACTAAAAGCTATGAGTGCTGATATAACCGACCAGATATACATAGATTCGACCCGTCGTAATCTTAATTTACGTGTCTCTGAACAGAAATACGATGTTAAAACACGCTCCACCTCCACCGCCCTTTCAAGACTATGCCTGAAGGGTCAGCACCAACCTATCTGGGACTATGTTACATACGCCGACTACCTGTTCATCTATCCTCTGGTAAGAAAGCTTATTGATACATAAACATAGGGCAGAATGCTGCAACGACGATACACCCATCATTATACCGTAACAATGGAAACTACTTTGTAACTACTACAGCGAAATAGATAATACCGGCTGCTCCAATGAAACGACATGATTATGTAATGAACATGCACATGCTAAAACATACTATTTCGTCAATGTGTTTACTATATATATACCCTCCCTGTGCATAATGCAACCATTCCATCTGATGACGGATCCACAGTGGACTTGAAAGTGCTCATGTTTTAATTTAATGTATATATATTTTTAACTGTAATTTTTTAAAGTCGTGTAAAGACGGCAAACCGTGTTCTTAATATCCTTCAGCACGAATAAATTGACTTCCTATGGTACCTAGCCACTTTTTGGTATGTAGAATCATTTCCTATCATTTTATTGTTGCGTTATGGACAACCTAGTGAGGGTGTATAGCAAATGGAAGCACACATTGACTCTTCAGAAGACGCATTTGGACTTCCTATTTAATTGTAGAGATCTGAGGGTCATGCCAAAGTTCCTAATACTTCGGCAAAAACCAATCTCCCCCGTGATGCGGCTATCTTTCGTACGGCCGAAACAAAAAGACTCGCCAATACTATTCGGCAAAAAAGAGGATATTTGGACTGTTTACAACGACGAACATATGATGCTCACTTAAGCTTAGCTAAATGGACACACCCAGTTGTCCTGGACAGAATACTGACAATTACCAATGCCATTAGCCTATCTGAGGACGCTAAATTCCGGGAAACACATATTTAAAAGGTCAGACAACTGGACGCAACAGAAGTTGACAATAGAGTTTGTGAAACGTGGAACACTACCCAATCTAGAGTGCCTGAACACGCTCCACCTCCACCGCCCTTTCAAGACTATGCCTGAAGGGTCAACACCAACCCATCTGGGACGATGTTACCATGGTACATACGCCGACTACCTGTTCATCTATCCTCTAGTCAGAAAGCTTATAGATACATAAACATAGGGCAGATTGTTGTAACGACGATACCCCTATCATTATACCGTTACCATGGAAACTACTTTGTACCTACTACAGCGAAAGAGAAAATACCGGCTGCTCCAATGAAACGACATGATTATGTAATGAACATGCGCATGCTAAAACATACTGTTCTTTCAACGTGCTTACTATATATATATATACCCTCCCAGGGCATAATGCAAATACACCATCTGATGACGGGTCCACAGTGGACTTGAAAATGCTCATTTTTTAATTTAATGTATATATATTTTTGACTGTAATTTTTTAAAATCGTGTAAAGACGGCAAACTGTGTTCTTAATATCCTTCAGCACGAATAAATTGACTTCCTATGGTCTTACACTCTTATCATTTTCCTTATCCGTAAGTTCTACATTTTCCTTTAATGTTCATAATAAAGCATGGTTCTATCCATGTTCCGTTCAGTTGTCTGCCATCTTCGTATGTGTTTTTTAGTTAAGGTCTACCTCTCTTCACCGTTCGTAAGCACTAAAAAAAGGCACTGATTAAACACTTCTGTTCTGAGACATAATAGCAAATGCCCTCAACATTGTACTGCTTTTTCCGAAATATATCCAGTCAAGTTTAATGCGTTGACTAATTTCTTCACCGATGTACACTTTGCTTGATATCTGTTGTCCAAGCAAGGGAAATACAGATAATAAAGGTGTCGGTTTTATTTATCTTGCTTTATCACCAGCATTTTCGCATCAGTCGTCCAAATTTTATTCTCTGTAAGAGCAATGTACATCAGTTTTGTCTTCTGAAAATTCTCTTTCAATATCCTTTCGTAACTCTTATCAGCACTATTCTGAATTATACTATGCAGCTGTGAAGGGGCAGTTGAAAAATTGACTATGTCAACAGCAAGACGCACGTGAGTTACATAATCTTCATTGACAGTTATCCCTTTGTGTTCCCATTACAATGATTGAGAGACATTTTGCAATATGACATTACAGAGTTTAGGATATATGGTGTCACCTTGTCTAATTATCTTTCCAATTTTTAGTGTGTTCTTATATAACCGAATCTTTGCACTTGTATTTTAACTAATGTTACTGATAATACTAATGCACGCATCTTCAATACGGCATAATTTCAAAGCCATAATAACTACTGATGATTTAGTAACTGCAAGGCCTTTTCTTAATCGGTAAAAGCCACACGCTACGGATGTTTATATTCCCTTGTTCTTTCAGTTACTTCTCTCAACACGTGGATAAGATCTATAGTGCTGTTGCGACTCCTGAATCCACCTTGTTCTCTCGGTTGAGCCATTTCCAGTATTACCTTCAAGCGATGTGAAATATCCTTAATGAATGTCTTATAAACTACGGAAACGAGGCTGATGGTCCTGCAGTTTCTGAGATCCTGCATGCCACTGTTTTATATAGCAGGGTCATTGTAGCATTGTTCCAATCCTCCGGAATCTTGCCTTTAATGAGAACATCTAGCGAAAACATAGATGAATGTAAATTAAGTTTCTTAACTTGCTTCTTGCATAATATCCTCGATAATTACATCTTTTCCTGGACTTTTCCCCGTTCACGTTCTGAATTGCATGTGAAATTTCTGCCGGGAAGACTGGAGAGTGTTTGGTACTGCCACATTGTGTAATGTCTAGAACAGATGTATTATCCATTTACATAGTTTTGAGTAGAAATGTTTCTCTCTTGCAAACAGTTTGTTTATACTTCCTGTTCCGGTAGCAGCTTCTTTTCTCAGTGCCATAATCCGTTTTCACTCATACTGAGACGCCCCTTTGCTTTCTTCAAGCTTTGGCTGTTTTCAGTTACTTTTCACATTAATTCACAGTTGAATTTCTTCATGTCTTCAGTGATAAATCTGAACCTGCTATCTTTTTCTGAGCTTGAGAACGAGTCGCGCAGCTCTGGACGACGAGCTTTCAACTTTTAGAAAACTGTCCTTCAGTTTCTTTTCTATTGTAAATCCAAGACCACTAGTTCTGCCACAATCTGTTACGCGATACTAGAAGAGATGTCCGCTTTTCAGTTCAATAAAATCTCCTTTTCTTTTTACCTCACTTAGCCCAACGTTGTCCCACTTGATCGTTTGAAGTTCCTCCTTCAATTCAAGAGCCTTGAACAAAAACACAGAAATCGTCCGTTAAACGTAGCAAGGTCAGTTTCGGGTGGCATCCTGTTTCCGGCTTTACGGTTATTGTTAGAAAGCTCTGCCTTCAAGCCTTACTGGCCGCTGACTTGGCTAGGTACATTCCAGCTACCAGAGACTTCCGCCAAAATTTACTGGTTAAATCATTTGGTGATGGGGGTGAGGGGAGTTGAGCCGTAACTCACTACGCTGACAAAGCGGGTTGGAAGTTATACGACCACAATCATTAAAAGATCTGCAGGGCTCTGGATTGTCCTACTTTTCTTACCAAAATCTTCACAGCAGGTAAGATCGTCAGTTTTCGTCTGTTATAATGTATTGTTTACTTTAGAACAGTTTTTCGGACAACAACCGTTGATGCCATGAAATATTCAAATTGCAATATATCTTAGAAGAGTCTCTAAATAAAGGAAATTGAAAAGATTTAAACAGCGTTAGGGTATTTCAATATTCGAGTAATTTTATTAAAATATACCAAAGAATCACCCGCAAAACAATAGAGAGAAATTGTTCTCATTTAGAATTCGTGTACCATAAAATTACGTTCCAAGTAAAAAGAAATATTTCTATTTCGATAGAGTACCAAGATACTCAGCAATTTTTTCAGAAGGTTTAGATCTTTTACAAGTCCTGGCTGCCTATGGAATTCGTTTACAGATTCACTGTCTATGTCGTAGTCATTTTTAATTAATTTTGCGGATAAATAAAGAAATTATATTCTCCTTGTTGTACATATCTAATTTAAGAAGGTTTCAAAGTAGCAGAAAGAAGATGCATCGAAAATCACGCAACTGCCACTCTGTCACTCTTACTGGAATATCATGTTTAAAAGATCTGACAAAAGAGTTTCAAAGTCAGAGATAGACAATCTCTGTTGGCTGTATCGGATCGATGCTTGGGCTCTTAGGTTATCATGTCGTTAGTGTTGAAACATCACAGTAGTCGCTAACGATGCCAGGTTCCCTTCGAAAAAACTACTTCTTCGCGCTCGTCCCTTCCCGAGGAATCTTCGCGAGCGGATGTTAACCATAATTATAATGATAACGCTGTTCATCATTCAACATAATATAATATCTAACACCAAGCTTAGGAAAACCAGTGAGATGTAGAACTGTTTCACTATCGATGATGAAAAGTTTACATCGTGTGATATTTGTATTCGAAAACTTTCTTTCAAATGATTGATCGAAAGCTTGAGAAAGCATCTTGGAAAGAAATATCCCAGTGTAATATTTCGTGCCCCAGCTACTGAACCCGAATTGCCGCATGAATCTTCAACACTATTTGAGGGTACTGAAGACAAAATAATAAGCAATATCGGTGAAGGAAATAATGCCGTGGTTCAAAATCAGGTTCCATGATAGGCTACACAGGAGTTTAAAGAAAAATGAAGAACAAAGCCAGTATAAGTGAGAGCACCTTTTACTCAGAAGAAAATGAACACAGATCAGAAAAAAGGTCGCCTTACTGATAAACGTGTTTACGTTTGATATTCCACTACTGACAACATATCCGTTGTTATTTGTCAGCTTCGTAAATGCATTGAACCCATTTTCTCAATTGCCCTGCAGAAAAAGCAATGTCATTAAGGATGTTGCCTGCTTTAAACGAAAACTTCTGACATACTGAGAAGGAAATTTGGGATATATCTTAAATGTCTTCCTCACTGCAGAACTACAGAATTCTGAACGTCAAACGTCACTGAGGTAATATAGCTCTAACTGCACAATATAGTAGTAAACAATTAACTTACAGTCTGTTCTATAAAAGTGTGCATCGTTGGGTTACACTTGACACAAGCCCGGTGGAAACTGAGCATTCTGATGTTTCCTGAAATCTACCATTCCATTGAAACGGTCATATGATATTTATTTCTTAACTCACTTTATACACATTTCAGGTTTATTTACAATATTAGCTTCGAATAGGAATGTTAAATTTTTAAGTTTTTTTTATACGTCTTTTCCGCACATTTTACTTACCTAATATTTATAGTTTATGCTGAGCTAATACGTAATCTAAATCAAACGGTATGATATTAAGGACGAATGCTATCTTATAACCTTTTAGCTGATTATGAAGGCAATAAAATTAATAAAACTGACCTACATTTTTACATAGTTAAACATAGTTTTCGAAAAGCTAAAAAAATACATCCTTTCTGCTAATGCAGTTTGCTACTAAAGGGAATGAAAAAAGTGTTTTTCAACCAGAAGTGATGAGATAAAGTGTATGCAGAAAATAAAAGCATTACATGTTGCTATGATTTTCCGCGTCTCTGCTTTGTATCGATATATCACAAATGGTGATTTTTATACGAAACGGCGCGACTTGCCGTTCCGTTACGGCTCTGTCATCCCTCTGGTAAAATGTTGTTTTGCTTCTTTTTAAAGTTACCGTTATTCCATACAGTTGTCACCGCTGTCAGTGTGAGTAGAAAATCATTGTCCAACTATTTGCACTATTTATTTTGAAACAAATTTGTTGTAAATAAATCATTGTAAAGTTCATAGGTTGTCTAAAAATTCAATAAATGTTTTAGTATATTTAGCAACCGGGCAAACCACAGATCTTTAGAAATTAATCCGGTATGTGATATTGCATTGAGAAAAGAAGTTTATTAATTCTTTTGGTAGTAACAAAGAATATCTAAGGAGAAGAAGTTAAGGCTCAGGGAGACGTAACTAGCGCAGACGTATCTTCAGGTAAAACATGCAGGGCACAGAAGCCAAAATACAGGCTGATGCTGGAGCAGACTGCGCATGCGCATTTCTGTTGACATCAATTCTTTGGGGAAAAAACAGTCAGCCGTCAGCCGAGCTACTCAGACTCACAGCACATGATTGTAACCTTCTCGGTATCATAATCGTTTCGCAAATCGGATATGTTACTTTTGTTACGCCAACCGGGTTAGTTAAGGATTTTGTTTGTTCTTCAGATTTTCAGAAATATTTTCAATAATGCCAAATGTAGGGAATGTCTGCATTTTGTACGAATCCGTAAGCCTAACTGTAATATTTGCTGAAATTTAATTTAAATAGTAATACTAAAGTTATTGCATATTTTTCTCACTAAATTATGTGAATGGCGGGGTATCAGAAAACAGCAACAACAACAGCAAAAAACTGCTCTAATCAAATAGTCATCAGATCGTGGAACAAAGAAAAGCTTCACTACCGTAGTCCCCCTAATGTGTTTTGCTCCTGAATGTTAACTTTCCCGCAGAGCAAATTATCTCCTAATATGTAGTGGCGCTGTTGCAGCCTGTTTTACGTTATTTCTCTGAGAGTTGACTTTCTGTAAGCGTTAGATATTCTTTGGTGGTAAGATTGCTGCACCTTGCAATTATGACAAAGTTCTGTGCAACCGGCTAGCGAAATATGCCACAGCTACTTCGGGATGCCACATACGTCAGCAACAATGAGTCTCAAGAACACTGTAGAAATAATCAAATTCCTTAATCTCGAAATCTGGGTTGAAGAGTGTAACATTCACTTGTTTCTATGGTCTGACTCCTAGAAGTACCTAAGTCTGAATCACACGAATCTATGAGAAAATCAAAACCTTCACGAATACTTTACGAGCTCATTCAATGAAGAATTCAGCATATGAAATATTTGCACATTGCATTATATACAGTTGACAATGTAATTTGTATCTCAAAATTTGCGTTCTCATGCTTTTGGAAATATTGTGAGTGGAATACTTCTACAAATAATATATTAGAATTATGTTAGCATTTTCTAACCATAATTACGAAAATATTTAAGTTTTACTTAGAATCCATTAGCAGGAATAAAAACATCGAAGAATAAAATTCAGCCTTTTAAAAATTAAAACGAATGGGCTTTGGCTTTTTATTGCACCCTTACTGTACGTAAGGGTACCGTTCAGCTTTTGAAATATGAGAAAAGGACGGAAATTAATGCCTTGGTTTCACGACTATTATTGTATAATTTGAAATATGCTGTGCTGGAATGGTATTTTCTTAGCAGATATAGGGTTTGTAATGATAGCGGGTGTGTTATTATCCAAGTTTCGTAATCGAAATGACTTTGTATTTATCATATGCGTGTCCAAAAATAACTTCTTAAAAAAATAAAATACCAAAAACTGTATATACAATATAAAATGCACCCTCAACCTAAAGCAATGTTTTAAAACGGCATTTTGCTAGGTTTTCAAGGTGAACTATTAATCTGTACTGGATGATGTTTTTCGATGAAAGTTAGTTAACATGTTCAGTTTAAGAAAATTAATTTACACCGAACTTGTTCTTTCTATGCGAAGGTAATGCCAGCTTTCTCACGAAAATAAAACCAAATAACCCAACTTATCTGTAGATACAAAATGATGAAGCAAATATTTGCCCGAATAGATACGAAATGGACTTTTAAAAATGTAATAAAATAGACACAATATTTATTACAGGCTTATTTACTTCCAAAGCCTCTTTTCATAATTCTTTTTTATGAACGCGCATGCTCATTGAAACACCGAAATTCATGACAACACTGAACGGGTTTTAGGCTACAAACAAATTTACGGAGCAAATGGGTGAGTCCTGTCTGTTTCGGTCAATATGAGAGTAGTAGGGGTCTGAATGAATTACCCATCTCCATGCCGTTTTAGAAAGTGTGACCCTGAATTCTTCTAGCGCGTTTAAATCAGCGACAGTGTTTAAAACTAACTATTAGAAATACCTGATCTACTGCCAGTTATAAAATATAGTGCCAGAAACGAGATTAGTCCAAAAATGTAATATTTCAGCAATTTTATTTTCTTATGCTCTTTATTGAGGGGTCCAAAGCAATACCAAACAGAGCTGAATAAAATTCTTGTATTTTAAATCGAAATGTAACACATCTGTGATAAATGGGAACTTTTTGTACTCCGTTTCTTCTGAGTTGATCCATTTACAAACAAATTATCATTCTCTGACATGTTTTCCTATTTTTTTTCGAAAACTTTGCTGTACAATTTGAATTAAATTAGTTAAGTTAAGCAGAGTATAGTGCACCTTCACATGGACGCGTTTGGTTGCACGAAGAGTGCATAATCTGTACTCTGTTTCACGCCATGTGAAACAGAGTACAGATGATGTTCTGCAACATATTTTCAATGACAGAGTTACGACATCTGTTATGCGCTTTTTCAAATTCTCTATGTTAGTAACTTCAGTAGAGTACACTTTGTCTTCTACGTACCTGTAAAAGAAGAAATCCAATTAGGTGATGTCGAGGCAACGCAGAGACCTGGAAATTCAACCCCTTATGCTAGTCACTTTCGTTGAGTACACTTTGACGTACACGTGAAATCAAATGGGGTAATACAGAGGGAACGCGGAGGCCCGAGAATTCGATCCGTTATGATGGTAACTATGGTTGTATATTTTTGTCTTTGACGTACACGTAAAGGAAATCAAATAGGGTAAAGGGGTAGCAATAAATATATTTTCACTAAATATGATAATTCATAAAATTGCGTATCAAGAGACCTGTACGAAGCATGAAGTCCCGAACATATGGAACCTGAAAAAAATCGGTTATCCGAAATGCAGAAACAGTAAAAAATCCTACGGAGAGCCCAGAGAGCTCCTCCTGTGCAGCAATGTGCTGGGCTTACTGGAAAACAATGTCCGCTTTAGGTTCCAAAAATATACCACAAACACGCCTTTACCTGTGCAGTAGGGGGTTTATTTGAAAAAGATATTTAGGAGAAAGGTAATCTAGAAGTAGTCTTTTTAACACAAAAGTCGAGATTATAGCCTGCGGAATGCCCACTGCCCAATACTTTAAACAGGTTCTCCTGTAATACAGACTCTTAAGTATGTTTAGACTGCTAATTCCCAGTGAAACAATGTACACCATTCATACCTGAAAACAACTTCAAAATAAAGACGGCGAGAAGGCCTGGTGAAAGTGATTCGTTTGGAAGTAGGATGGACAGCGAGCATCAACGAGATTCACGTTGTTTTCGAAAATGTGTAATGCGAGAATGTTTTTTTTACTTTGAGTGTGCAAATGCACTCTTTCAGGAAATCGTAATGACCGTAAACAACTGAAAAGAAATATATTATATGTTTAAATATATAAATTATTTTCGCAATAAAATACTGCAAACTATTGACATTTCAAAATTGCACATAAAATCATACTTCCATTTGTGATTTTTGTACACTGGACCATACCTTCTTACCCATAGCGCCCCCACCCAAATGAAACAAATAAAAATATACCATATACATGGTGACTGAATGGAATAGATAATGAAACTTATCGTCTATCACGTCTAACAAAGTTAAGAACTAAATGTAGTAATTCATATAAAAGCATCGCCAAATTTGTGGGCTCACTGGCCGAGTTGTATGAGTCACCGTCTTCTAATCATTCCTCAGAGAACGGGACTTGTCGCGAATGAGGTTTGGGTTGTGTTCTTGTTTTACATAACTGTTTTTTTCCATATCCTGGATCCGGTATTCCTAAATGGGGGACAGACGACTTATATTTTTTACAGTTGCTAACGGAAACCGTTGAACATGAAATTAATAAAATAAACATCCACAATTTTTTTCTATTGCTATCACAGTAGAAAATTTAAATATTTCAGACTTCGAAACAGCTGTATATTCGTCAAACATTATCATGCGTTTTCCGACATATGTTAAAAGAGCCGTGAAGAATCTAATCTTTCCATATTTTTAGAAAATTCAGGAAATATATCATGTGCACACAGTGATTGGACACCCCTACGCAAGCGCAATGGGATGCTCCCGCTGCTGACACGTGGTCGACAAGTTATTCTTACGACAGAAGGAGTAAGCTCTGATCAATCGCTGATAAAATATCACGAGGGGAGAGTCCTCTCCGAGTTTGAAAAGGACTTTACAATAGGCTGCTCAGTTTAGGGTAGCATATGATGTATTGCAGATATCAGACAGGCCGCTAAATGGATTTTGGCCTTTGTCATCAAGAAGTGGAAGAAGACAGGATATTGCAGGAATTCACGTCGCCCTGATACACCCACGAAACTGCAACCGAGAGACCAGAGGGTGATGCAGAGTGACATACGGAAAACTAGATCTCGACAAATGCAGGCCATATCATACGAGTTCCAGATGGCTCATGAACTCAAATATCATGGCCGAGTGCCGCCAAGGGACATCTCAGCACAAACACCAATACGCCCAAGCAGTTACGATGGGGTCAACAGCACAAAAATTGGACAATGGACCAACGGTGGCAATTCTCATGTGACGACGAATACCGTTTCACATTATTCCTATCCGATGGTCGTGGCTATGTTTGGCCGTTTCTCGAAAACCGTCTGCTTCCGGGGTGTACAATGCCGACTTTGAAGCACGAAGGCGGTAGTGTTATGGCGTTAGGCTGTTTCAGTTCGTATGGTGTGCGTCCACTAGTTGTCATGCATGGTCTACTCTTATGAATCTATCTTCCTCTTGCGATGTGCACGGCTAGATACGTGTGAGAAGTTTAACTGGAGAAATGTGGCTAACAGAATACACCTTGTGCCCAAAACACGCCTGTGAAGAAGTGTAATACCTCGGAGAATGTTCTGCTAGAATACTCTGAGTACAGTCATTCTTGTGAAGGAAACTATGACATTCACCACCTACCTAAACATGATTGCGGATTACGTGCATCATTTCATTACAACGATATTTCCCTGTATCAGTGAATTTATTTCAAAACAGTAATGCGCCATGACACACTTCCTGGATTTTTCGAGAATGGTTCGTGGAACATGACAAATGCTTCCAGGTATTGCGCGGTCAACAAATTCGCCAGATATCAAACCAAAAAAGCATCTTTGGTTTTTGTTGGAACAGCAAATCCGATCTGCAGGGGCTACAAAAGTAAGGTAGAAGAGTATAAGAATATGCTGGTACTTAATTGATGCCATATATCAAAGGATACCTTTCGAAATCTTGTGGCGTCTATCCCTCACTGGGTAAGAGCTGTTCTGGCGGTATGTGAAGGAGAAACGTCATACGGCCTGTAATCATAATGTTTTGGCTTGTTTGTGTGCATATTCTGAAAGTACTACGCCCAGTGACGCAAAATTGAGGCTTGGTATTTCACACAAAACATTTATTTTCCTCGAGCTGAACTTCGTTTTATGGGAAGTTAAGTGCTAATACCACTGGTTTTTATTAAATTGAAGCATCGACTTTCGTTACGATAGTCACGATTACGTAATAAGTTCTGTTAAACAGAAAATAAGGAAGTATTAATAATGCATATACATTAAGCTGCGTTCATCATACTGTATTCAGCAAATTTAAAACATTTTAATACGCAGATTTTATTGCTTGCATTTATTTTAGAAACGGAAATGCTTTCTGATTGACGATAGTTCATATGTTTTACAGGAATGATCTTCTATTCCAGTGCCATAGGTTTTCTGTGTTGTGGTATATGATTGAAAATACAACTGTTTTCTGGTGCGACTACGACGGTGCAGATGACATCCGACTTCCCAAAAAATAATATGTCTATTACAATTCTGAAAGAAATTTGAATATCTGTGAAAAATTAATTTAGTTCCTAGATATTATACTTCAAGTTGTTGTAACATGAAATATCGAAAAACTACATTTTACAAAAGTAATGGATCATGGCTGAAGTTTTAACGTTCATCTTAAACTAAGACATTAGCAACTATTCACAAGAAACTTACTGCTCAGATCTTGCGCTGAGGAATATAATATAAGATAAAAAAGAAATGTATGAGTAAATATTCACGATTACAAACTAGCAAACATAATCAAAGCAGCAAACTTTTATCTCCAGGTAGATTCACTCAAACACACTTGAGAAGTGTAATACACAGTATATACATGTGCTCTCCGTATATGTAGGTAACACTCCAGTACGTACGAAAGAAATCAGAATCGATTTTGCGTTTCACTTCCATCTTAAGTGATCCTCAAAATGTCAAGGTGCTGGTGGGTGAGCCAAGTTTGAAATAAGTCAAAACTCTAAATATGAGAAAGACTACGGTTTCAGAAGAAACTAATGAATGTTTCCAGTTATTTCTTGTACAGTGAAATAAAAATAAATATATTAATATAGCCCTTTTAAAGAAATATTGCACTTTATCTGGAATATAGTTATACCGAAGGAACAAACTATTGGGTAAAAATATGCAAAGCAGAGGTATGGCGTCCATTCACCTGGGATCATGAAACAGGCAAAACATATATAAATGGAGCATATCTGTACGAATTTGAAACAAGTCGTGGAACAGTAATGATGTGTAATGACTGCCACCTATGTATGTTTGAAGTAGGACGTATAGTCGTTGCGATGAAGGCTGGTTGTTCAATCACCACCACTGCTGAACTGTTGGGATATCCTCGTGAGACCGTGGAAGGTGTACCCTACCATAAATATCGCAAAATGTCCAACCAAAGGAGAATATATGCCCGAAAATGTACAAGAGACTATCAAGATGAGCTCAGACTGTATCGCATAATTATAAGGAATCGGACGGCTGCTGGAAACAGATAACTGTTGAACGTAATGCAGGCACACCACAATAGTCATTCGAAGGAAAACGAGCCAACGGACACAGCAAACTACCGATCTGGTTTACGGCGGCAGCGTGGACCAAAAACTTGGGTGGAACCACTTTAGCCCTATGACGCAGTAAAATGTGGCCTTACGATCACGAGACAACGAAAGCAGTTATCCTTTGTACAGGAAACTGAGGCGATATTCGGTCCAACTAGAACACATGCAAAAAGGCTATGACTTGTACCATGGAAATGGATGGCTATCACAGTCGAAGTCCATATCGTGTGATTTTTGTTTATTGCAAGGTACTGAAAGATTAGACTGTAGTTTGGAAAGGCCAACTGGAACTGAATTATGGATGATTGAAAAGAAGTGATTATGTCTCTCGAATAAATTTTTGAATTCTATCATGCAAATAGGATGGTGAGTGTGTGGCGCATATTACACGAGGCGATGAACGCAACTTCGGAAATTGGGTCATACACATACGTGAAGGTGTAACGTTTACATGGGCTTCCTTAAAGACCCTTTTACCTATCCATACTACCGTCCCTGGTTGAAGATGTTCGAACATGAACATTTCGGACAATCATCGATACCCGTTTGGAAGAATTCTCTTTTTCCACCGTCTTTCAAATGTAAAACGTTACTCGTCATACTTCCCGAACTGGCGAGCCAATGTCTCCATTAGCAATCCAGTGAGTGCACAAGAGTCGAATGACCTCATCTATCGCCACCTGTTAAACTTCATTGTGAATTTATGCGACGAAATATAAAGATCTGTTGGAGCCTTACAAACTCCTCCGACAAATGTGGATGATCTTCGACAGCAGATACTCGCTTCATGACCAGCAATTTCACCTCCGTGTTTTCAATACTTGACTCCAAGTTTTCTGGTGCTCTTTTTCCAAGATCTCGGGGTGCTCTTGTGAGGGCAAAAGGTGGAGCGATATGTCATTAAGTACGTGCATGTACAACAAAGTTTAAAATTTCGGTTATTTGAGGATACAACACAAACACAATTGGACAGGGAGTGAAGCAAGGTGATAACATATCTCCCACGCTCTTTAATGTTACATTGCAAAATGCTTTTCAATCGTTGAATTGGGAATAAAAATTGATGGAGGTTATTTAGGTCATTTTCGTTTTGCTGATGACGTAGTCATTTTTGCAACGACCCCTTCAGAATATGATCCAGAAACTTGCTGAAAAGAATAAAGAAGAGGGATTAAAAATGAACTTTCAGAAGAACAAAGGGATGAAGTACAATGCATTTTAAAGAAATTTCCTCTATTTTTTGCATGATGTTTCATAAACACTTTACTCTTCAACAAAACCACGTGTATGCGCATTTTGAAACTTTGGGAATATTTCCAAAAAAAAAAAAAAAATGTTTGTAGCTTACTTACAGTACTCTATCAGAAAATGTTCTCCGTGAGGAGAACATTGGACTAAAGTGGTTGATAAGAAATCTGCTATGTTAAGAGTCATACAATATACTTTTCTTTGTTCCATTTCGTTTTCAGCTTTAATTAAGAAAGCCTTGGAAAAAAAAATAATTTGACTTTGGAAACATTACAAACACCAAAAGAAGAATTTCTCTGGAATGATGGCTTTTTTCTGCTTGAAGAAACTCTCGGGGACACAATGTATGACATGGTGGACATGAACGGATTGGAATTCTCCTACGACGACAATCAAATAAACATGACCAAAATTATTTTACAACTGGATTTTGAGAAAATATCTTAAAAGTATCGGAAAGAACTCCCTCGGAATCGAAATTACTGAAGTAGACGAAGCATTTCTGGACTCAGTTGACCTAAGTCATTACGTTGGTGAAATTTTAAGAAAAAAGGGAATATTGGAATCGTACACCGTGTTTTCTTTATGTGAAGAACAAAGTATTTCATAGTTTACTGGGGTTTCTTTTTTTTTCAAAAGCGTCTTTAAATCTGAGATGAACTCTTTCAAGGTGTCTGATTAAATGCTTTCGCTTTCCGTATTCCTCTCTCATTTTGAGGAAAATTCAACATTGAAGAATTTCTTACCGAATACATTTTAGTTTTATTTTCTCAAGATATGAAAATTAATTATAATGAAATCCTTTCGTTTTTCTCTAAGAATTTTCCTTAAGATAAACCCTCAGCTGAGTTCGCTTTGTCAGTCGATAGCGTTTCGTCACAAACTGACAAGAGAAGGGTATAGTCACTGTGAAGCGCTGACGCATGGTGACACACCAACACGTGTTGTGATAAGGGTCATGCATTGGTCACAATATGCAAAGGAAACGCAGGGTGAATTTTAGTTCTCTTGTAAGTTTGAATAAAGTAAGACGTCATCAATTATTTCAAATTCTGTTTCCATCAGCTTGCTAACGTTATTTTATTTTTTCCACATTTATTCATTGGGAAAGAAGCAGTATGAATCTTCCAGACGTTTCTGTTTCTTTCGCTTAGAAGCAGTGTGTCGGTTCCCCCAGCTGTTCAAATGCTTTGATTCCATCTGAAAATTGTGATGATTTTTTATTCGTCTCCACTTGTGTTCTGGAGGTTCAACCTGAGAAAAGCTGTCCTATTGGATTTAGGCTGGAATAAATTCCAGAACCTTATTTTCATTTAGGATGAAATCTTTTTATGACTGTTTCCGTATTTTCTTCTGTAATCAAAGTTCATGTTAGGGAATTCAAGTTAACTGGAGAGTTGTTAATGTAGTTTTTTTTTTAATTGGCAAGTGAGAAGGTGAGTTTGTGAATATTTATTATTTATTGAAATATTAGGCGTAAATATTTTTTTTGTTTTGGGGCATACATTTTAAGAGTAATTTTTTTTTTAATTAAATTTTAATTGAAATTATTTTTTTATTGAAAAAGAGACAAAAATCTAAGCTTTCAAGAATTTTTAAAAGTAAAAGAAATTTATTTTTCGAAATGTTTAAAACAGTAGCAGAATGAATGCAATTGTTTTAATGGAGATCTAGTGCATTTTTGCTAGGCTTTTCTTAAGAAAATTTGGGTATTGGTATTGGGCCTGATGTTTTCAATTAGGTGACCAGTCGGGGGGATTTCTGACTGGTCTGAGAGCAATGCTTTACAGTATTGAGCCGAAACCAGAGTACACTGCTAATTTTCCGGGAGTTTGAAGTGTTTCAAACTGACTCGCTTTATTCCTTGAGTTGAAAAGAAGAAGCGCTCTCACTGAAGACCCCCTAGCCTGGAAAAACTAAACAGTCTGTGTCGAACACATTTGGAAAAGGAAAGATTTCAGAAGAGTTTCTCTCTACAATCATGGGAAAAGAACTACTTGGAGAAATAGTGATTTCGGTTATATAAATTCAGAAATGAATGTAGTTTTTTTTTATTGGCATGGTAGAAGGTGAGTTTGTGAATATTTATTATTTATTGAAATATTATGCGTAAATATTTTTAAGTTTTAAGGCATAAATTTTAAGAGTGATTATTATTTTTTTAAATTAAATTTTAAGGGAAATTATTTTTTTATGCAAATGAGTCAAAATATTAAGCTTTTCAAGAATTTTAAAGTTAAAGTGAGAATGTAAACTTCTTTTTGAAATGTGTAAAACAGTAACAGGATGAATGCAATTGATTTAATGGGGAACTAGTGCTTTTTTGCTAGATTTTTCTTAATAATATTTGGGTATTGTTATTGGAGATGGGTCTGAGGTTTTCCATTAGGCAACAAATCGGGGCGGAATTCCGACTGGTCTGAGAGCAATGCTTTACTGTATTGAGTCGAAACCAGAGTACACGGCTTATTTTCGGGGAGTTTGAAATGTTTCAAATTGACTCGCTTTATTCTTTGAGTTGAAAAGATGAAGCGCTCTCACTGAAGACCCCCTAGCCTGGTACAACTAAACAGTCTGTGTTTCATAAAAATGTCTTAGGAAAGACATAAGTACATCCATTTTCAACCTAATCTATTTTCAACTTTCAGGAACTTGCTGTGACTGTTTCTACTGCATTCTGTTTTCTACCTGATTCGTTTTCAACTGAATCGAAAATAGGCCTTTTAAAATATTTTCCTTAAACGAAAACGCACTTCTTAAATTTCATAGTTCCCCATGTTATTCAATGGGAATTTCACTGTTTTTACTGAAACGTGTTTCATCAAAACCGCCCTTAAGAAAATATGAAGTGTTCCATTTTTAACCCTATAAGAGAATGTACTTTTCCGAAACGAACATTTTCTGTTTTCAACTTTTCCGAAACGAACCTTATCTGTTTTCAACTTTTCCTAAAACGTTCTTTGCAAACATCTTTCAATCAAAATTTAAACCCTTCTCAATACGAACTTAGGAATGCATTTAAAAAGAGAGAGAGAGAGAGAAAATCAACCTTAAAGAATGATACTTTATGAAAAATAGATTAAGAAAAGAAGTTTTAAGTTACATAGGGAAAAACAAGAAACGAAAGACGATATGAAGTAGAAAAAGAAGAAAGTTTACATGAGGAAATACAGAACTTGGTGCGAAAAGAGCCACTTAATGCTTTGAACAGGGGAATCTTGTTTCAGTAAAACAATTCTTATTCTTATGATTTCTTTAAGAAAACTGATATTTTTAGCACATTTATGCTTTTTCTATGAAAGTTTTTCTCAAAGGACTGCATTAAGTTGATCTCAAGTCTTTGAAGTGAATGGGAAGAAAAATAACATGTCTGTGTTATGAGAAAATGAAAGAATTTCCTTAAGACAGCGTGAAGTGAATTGAACATCAAGGAGTTGTATGATGTTTTACTATCGTAATATGTACATACATTTTGGGAAAATATCTTCTAAAGTTAGAGAGAAAATAATATGAATATTAAAAAAACCCCAAAAAACAAAGACAGCTCCTTAGATTTACAAAGAGAGTATTTGAAGTAGAAAGAGGGATGGAATGCTTTGAATAGGAATTTCTTGTTTCATTGAAGGGATTCTTATTTCGAAAATTTTCTTTAAAAGAGAAATTATCATTTTCAGAAAATTTCTGGGGGAGTCGAACTTGGACATTTAACAAAATTCTTGTATATATAGGAATTTGAAGAAAGTTTAAGGAATGAAACATGTAGAGAAAGAAATGGTTTGAAAGACTTAACATTCAAGCTCCGTCAATTTTTTTGGTTCCTCATAAAATTCTGGGGAAATTTTACGATTTGGGGAGAACACGTTTTTTTTTTCATCAACCCTTTAGAAGTTTTTAAGATAGAAAAAATATTCACTAAGGGAAATCTTAAGTAATACAAATTCTGACTTGTAGCACTTCTAAGTAAGAAAATATTTGTCTGAAGTAATTTTTCAATGTCTAAGCATTGACATCTGATTAATCGTCCGTCCGAAATTGAATCCTGGGTAGGCTCGTGTTATGAGCTTTTGAATTCCGACACTAGCTTTCTACCTTCCTTGGAAACAGTGGACTAAATCAGAGTCTACTTATTTCCCTTGTAGTGGTTCACTACGGATCTCTTAAATCTTGAATGAACGGCAAAGTTCAAACGGTCTCTCCCATTGAGTCACCAGTTTTAGATTTTTGTCATCTTAGCCAGTTTCAGTTCGTTCAGAAAACTATGCTTTTGCAAGCTTGAGTTTGCGTTTAAAGTTCAAAACCAGAATTTAGTTTAATCTACCAAGCAAAGAGATTTCATGTCATATGAGTTTTTCCAGCAAGCAGTAGACGCGTGAAAACAGTCGCACAAGATAGTCATTTTCCGGTAGAAAGAAGGGAGATTCCAAAGTTAATTTCTTGCGGAAAACGTGAAAACACTCTTCGTTCACTTGAGAGAGCGTAAAAACACTCTTCTTTCATGTTTTAATTTAAACCTCGAGGAATTAGTATCTAACTATGAAAAGGGAGCTCTAAAGATTTAGGGGCATTTACACTAAAATCCTACAATGACTTTATTGGAAATAGTGAAGAATCGGCTTTAGAGACTAAAATACATCTGAAGATTTTAGATACATTTCTGTTCAAAAGTAAAGTGGAATGGAAAAATAAGAGCAATTAAATCGATAGGAAAAGGTTGGTAGGTTGAATCAGAAAAAAAAATTAAGAAAAAAAAAAAACAAGTTTCATAAAAATAAACCAAAGTTTTAAGAATCATACAACACTGAACAGAAGGAAAATATAATAAGTAAAATAAAGGGAATACGATATTTTCACTATGAGAGTTTGGAAACACTTGCTTTTCTTACGAATTAGTAAAACGTGAAATAAAAATGTTTAGAGGAAGTACGGACTTAGTCGCTATGTCTCCAGAATGAAAGCTTTTTCTGCTGAGACAATGAATAAAAAATACGATAATGAAAACCTAATTGAAACGAAAGAAAAGGTCAATAAAACTAAACATCTAAAGAAAAAAACAGCAGGCACAGAATTTAAAATTGATGGGACAGATACGGGAGAACTGGACATTTAGTGAAAGAAATATACGCGAAGTTTTGAAACATCTCAATTGAAAGCGAACGAAATGAGGGAAAGGAATGAGATTAGGGAGCTCTTATTAACTTTGATGAGGTGAGGAAACAATAAAAATTTAGTTATACATGAAATAAAGTAAAAAAAAAATAGCTCGTTTAAAAATGTGATTTTTGGTGAAAGTATGAAATTTTAGTTGAAATGTCATGACCAGCATTTCGAAAAGAAATAGATTGAGCAGATATGTATGGAAAAGAAGTAAGAATTTCTTTATTTTTGATATGGGGGTGGGGAATAACTGCTTTTCTGGTGAGTTAGTAAAACGTTAAAAAATAATGTTTATGGGAAGAATGGAATCACTAGCTTTGCCTCTAGAATGAATGTTTTTTCGGACGAGACAGAAAAATATACAGCCCAAAGAATACAAATTTTATCGTAAGAAAAAAAGGTTTTAGATTGTATGTCTTGACAATGAATGCTTTCTTGTTGGGACTGTCCATGGAAAGTATAGCAAACTAGGAAAGAATAAAAAAATGCATGTTTGACTACATGCAAGCTTTGAGGAATATTTTTAAGCGAGTTTGAAAATATGCTATATAAGGAAACAAAAATCTGATGATTTGCTACATCTAAAAGAATCGTTTTGTTGAAATGAAATGAAAAAAAAGAGTCTAAATAAAAGGAGTCACAAGTTTGACCAAGTAAGAAAAAATTACTGACATACTGAAAAGTTTTACGAAATTTCAAAAAAAAAAAGATGAAGTAAAATAGCGAAATTGGGAAGCTATAATGATATGTGAAATAAAGTAAGAAAATATTGTTTAATCAGAATTTTAACTGTGAAAGAACTGTAGAGCTTTTGAACACACGAAAAAATTACGAGAAAATAATATTGCAAAGGCGAAAGACTCAGAATTAGCATGAAGTCATTTCACAAAAAAATGACAAAGTCCAATGATTACTGCAAACATAAACGAAATCGTTTCAAAAGAAGCATTCCCTCGTCTCATGATCTGTAATAAAATTAAATAAAGGAAAAAGAAAAGTTCCGCAGAAAATTCATTACATCTACACGAAAAAACTACCTCAAAACATACAAAAAATATAAAAAATACATGATGAAATAACGTAAAAGTAATTAAAAAAATAGAGTGAATATGTAGTACACGAGACCACCTGACCAATTTTTTGAAACCAAATCATCGTAAGTTAGGACCTCGCTAAGACCATCAGAGAATTTTTATTCCATTGGAAAGAAAATTTCCCAGCATCGTTATGTAAAAATTTCCTCCGCGAAAAATAACATCGAAGAGGGGGAAAAATTCCGCTTGAAAACCACAGGAATAAATACAAAAAATCCCAACGGACCCCACTCGGTTGTTGCCATCCCTCAAAATCAAAGATCCATCGAAAGTTCCAAGAAGCACCGCCAGGGGGCAGCACATATAGTTGACACCCTCTTTTCTACTCGGTCTTTGCCATCCCTCAAAATGAAAGATCCATCGAAAGTTCCAAGAAGCACCACTTGGGGGCAGCACATCGAGTTAACATTCCCCGATATCCTCCCCCTTTCCCACTCGGTCGTTGCCATTCCTCAAAATCAAAGATCCATCGAAAGTTCCAAGAAGCACCACTAGGGGGCAGCACATCGAGTTAACATTCCCCGATATCCTCCCCCTTTCCCTCTCGGTCGTTGCCATCTTTCAAAAGATCTATCGAAAGTTCCAAGAAGCACCGCTGAGGGACAGCACATCATGGGGGCGATCACGTGACAAAAATTATGACAAGTGAACAGCTGGGGCAGCCTCGTGGGCAGCCACGGGATCAGCCTGGTGATCAGCCACGGGATGAGCCTCGTGGGCTGCCAATGTTAAGTCTATGGAGGGCTGACCCACCGCTAGAAGTCTCCATTTTCCTCTACTTGGGTTTTTGATAAAGGGCAAAAGACAGGGAATTGTCAGAAGGGTTACGAGTAATTTGAAAATCTAGATAAGGTAAAACAAAGTTATGTTCAAGTTCTATCGTGAATTTGATGCAGGGGTATTGTGAAGGCATAGCGTTGACAAACTGATGCAACTCATTTTTGGTATATGGCCAAATTACCAAGATGTCATCAACGTAACGGATACAGAAAATGTCATAAACGTAACGAATATATATTTGTATGAATTCTTGTATGACTTTTTTTCAATTTGCTGAAGAAGAATTTCTGCTAAGACTGCAGATAAAGGTGAACCAATAGCTGTCACGTCGGTTTGTTGGTAAAAAATGTTCTGAAATTTGAAAAATGAACGGCTTTTAATTAGATGAAGAGCATTCATTATGAATGCTCTTCATCTAATTAAAAGGCGTTCATTCTAACATTAGCAGAAATGTTAGAATCAATGAGTAAAGCCTGAATTAACTGAAATGTAGCTTCTATAGGTACATTCGAGTATAACGAAACTACATCTAGAGACGCCAAAAAATAGAAAGTTGGTCGTAGCTGAATTAACTTTAACTTATCCATAGCTTGTGTGGTACTCTTTATTGAGTAGGAAGAATTCACGGTGAATTTTCGGAGATAACTTGCCAAAGCTTTTTTCAAAGGTCGGGTGGGGGCAATGTAACCTGTCACAAGAGGCCGAATAGCGTACCCTTCCTTGTGTAGTTTTAATCTATAAAATAAATCAGGTACATGGCAGCCGGGGGTGGATTGTAGGCTTCTGAAAAGGAGTCCGGAGGAGCTGAAGAATTCTTGAGGCAGCTTAAAGCACTAACAGTAGCCCTAGTGTGGTCTCGTTTCACTATTACATGAGGGATACTAGAAATGGCATTAAGCATATTTTGAACAAAATCACAACTTGACTAGTTTTATCAGCTAAAAGAATAGCAATATGTGGGTCTTTTTTCAGTTCAAACAGTTGTTGCATTTCTTCATGAAGCTGGCGTTCTTCGGTGGTTTTGCACCGTCTTGGATTATTTTTGATAAGAGACCTTGCAATTTTCATTCTTGCGAATTTACTAAATTGGAAGTAAATGTAGAATTTGTTCAATTTGCGAAACAGTTTTAAATAAGTCCATTGTACGTCGGTTAGGGTAAGCGAACTTGTAACATTGTTGCAAGGCTCTTAGTTGAATGGGATTCAGAACTTTATCACTTAGGTTTCTGACTCCATTATGCGAGTCAGAGTTATAGCTGTCATGGTCCAGTTCATGCAAATCCAATCCATTACCCACATTAGGTGATCCATGTAATGATCCTTGTTCAGAAAGGCCGATAGGATGTCTTGTTTGAAATCCGAACAGCTTATGCGTTCTACTACGAACTTCAGAATCCACCAACAATCTTAGTTTTTTCACATGGGTGTTAAATAAAACCTTCATTTCATTTTCGATTATTGCTGTAATTATGAATAATGTACGGTCCAAAATTATTGGGTGTGAGGAATCAGCTAGGAATGAGTAACAGGTATAGCATTTCTTATTAAAGAAGTCAATACTACTGCGCTTACTTCTGATCTGTTGAAGTAGTCTCTTCCTTTCGGCAGTCCTTATAATCCTGGCGTCTCGTCTGGTAAATGGAGAATTGAAGATACGCAGATGCCGTCGAATAACATTTAAATCCCTGCAATTTAGTAAAAATGACAAATGTGCGGATTCCCTTGAAAGTTTTCCACGAAAACTTCTAAAAGTTTGCATAGCATGGCTCCACATGATGAATTTAGAAGAAAACTGTATGATTCACGATAAAAATGCGGAAATATGACGGTAAACACTATAATTCGTGCATAAATACACGAATTACAGTGTTTACTATTAAGAGAAATCCGTCTTGTTGCACGATGATATTTATTAAGCTAAAAAACGAAATCTATGTACATGTTAAAAAACGCATGAGCACTTTCGGTGTGACAGTGACTTCTTCATCAGATGTGATTTCACCATGTGGTTACATGCTATTTTTAAGGACGTGGAGCAGATGCATCATGGGAAAGGTAATGTCAGTGTCACATGATATACTAGATAACAACACAGTCAAAAAAGACAAAATTAGCAAATGAAAATTACTCAACAGAAACAATAGTTATTGTGCTGTCCTTCCCAATAAGATTGCTCCAGGGTTTAGGTAAAACACAAGGATATTAGTCATTACAGCAACGTGTATTATAAGCCGAAATATAGAAGCTTTCTGTAAATAACAAGGGATAAACAGAATTAGGTGTGTTTCCTCCGATGGATCATGGTAATGATGCTTCGGTGGCACTATCGTCTCGCGGCAGGTTGAGAATTTAGCCATTCTCTGCAATTCGCGTGAGCGTCTCAAATATGGTTGAAGCTACTAATTCTCACCAATTGGTGTGGCACTCTTAAATACGGCAGTGATTCTTAAGATCAGTTGCAGAACATGAACAATGCTATCTTCTTCATAAAATTTAGATGCACAATAAAGGTTTCTAGAATGATTTTTCGTTACCGAATTGTAGTCGGTTTTCCTTTACATACTGCATTGTTCCTTTTTTCATTCGTTAAATTTCCAAAATGCAACTTTTTCTAAATCACCGTTGTACAATTCCACCTATAAATGGCAAGCGTTTTTAAAAATTCGATAGAAATTTCGCGTAAGCCGGAAATTCTCTAAAGGAAACAGTAGAATAGGGAATTTCTGACAGTTTGTACACAAATATTGGAATCATTCACAGCTCTACATGACTTTTCGAAAAACTTGTGAATAAATTATTCGGTAACAATTTTGAACACAAACATTTAGTGCCTTAAGAACCTGAATTGAAGTGTGTGTGTGTGTGGGGGGGGGGAACTCTTAATTGTTACCTTTTCAATACGCGCAACTGAGCTTTTAAAAAATTGGAGTTTTGCTGGGTACAAAAACAGGTTTTTGTTGAACTTTCGTATTTGACCATCAAGTATTAATAGTTCCAAAACGGACGACTGACGACAGTACGTCAGGGCTATGACATCTGCTTCTGCGCTTTCTCCGCTTCTGTTCTTTCACAATACGTTCGCGATTGGCTCCGGTGCCTATTGTGATATGCAATTTGTGGTGTTTATTAGCAGGTATCAGTAAGTTTCTTCGGTGTGCTTCTTGGATTCGTTTTTCCGTAAGCTTTGCCATTTACAAGGAGACATAATAGCAGCTGAAAGCGTTTTTAACTGGATTGGGTGGCTCTTCGGTGGATCGGATCGGTTGGTTTTACTGCACAAATGTTTTCGTTGAATTGGATTGGATGTTGTTATTGGGTAAATAGTTATATTGTCTGCTCCCTTATTATAAATGGTCTCCTGTTTCAAATACTGGCGTTTAGCATTCTCCTTTCTACATCGCTTCAGTGTGACAATTCTGTCGGACACCCTAGCCCATATCTCCTAGATTCCTACTTCTAATGGTTGTTTAAGGCACGGGGTCAGATACTCCCTTCATAAACCTAGGTTATGTCCTCAGCTTTATCGAACAATCCCGGCAAGAAATACAACAGAGAAAATAACTCATCTCAAAATTAATAGTCCGTGGTTTAATTCTGAAAAACCACGATCTCAACCGTAAAGGAATGCGTCAAAAGAGCCGCGTCGAGAAACGCTTTGCACTTTTATCTAGAAAACTTGGGTGGCCGAATACGGTAGTGTAACCTTTTTTCTGGACGTGTATGTGGTAAAAGTGGTTTGGATGATACAGCTGAGAATATAAAGTCATCTCAAAATTAATTGTTCGTTTTTTAAATCGCAAAAGCCAAAATCTCAAACCTATACTAATGCGTGGGCAAACCCTGCGGAGGTATAACCCTTGCATTTCGAAAGTGCTTGAACTACTCGGGTGACTGAATTCGGTAGTTTAACCTTTTTTTAGGCTAACGCGTAGTAGACGTGGTTAGAGCAAAGCCAGCTTAGAACACCCGGACAGCGCAATAGAAGTATCTATGTAATGTGCGTTTATGCTATATTTGTGTACAATTTACATTTGTGTCGTCCTGAAAACTAAGCCACGGTATCCGTGCTGAAGAACTATAAAATTAATGATTATATAAGAAAAGAACAGAACTATTCTATTACAATATACATGCATAAAATAATAATATTCTTATAAATGAGTAGGGGAATATGCATCGGGATCATAAACCACATAAAATGTTCAGGTTTCTTTTTCAAGTTATTACATTATAGGGCTTCAAAACGGAAAGGTTTGGCGTCAAATGACTTTTATCTTCGTCTCTTCATTATCTCAATTGGAGAGGAAATAAAGAAGAAATATAGGTTTTGAAGTTTTTCTCACACGAAGGTATACCTGCCGAATTGTTTTGGCAAGAATACACCAAGCATTCTCTACTTTTACTCTTTTTACATTTGTTATTCATTTCATTAAACGAAAATGTTTGTTTTTAACTCACAGGAACGAGCATGAATTTTTATTTTAAACTTATGTTATATGTTCAATTTATTTTGAAATAATAGCAAATGATTTCAATAAAAGTATTAAATCTTAACTCATTTCAAATAAATGATTTTCAAAAACTGTATTACTAACATTACAACACCTAAATGTTTTTTATAAAATGTCTCCGAAAAATATCTGTGCACTAAAAGTTACACTTACCATGTCGAACTCGTTCTTACTGGAGGTGTTGAAATTGGGCTTTACTGACGTCTACACATGTATGCACACGCTTCTGCCTGACGTGAAACTTTTCTGAGGGTATGTGGTGTGATTTCTTGGATGTAGGTCGTTATGGCAGCCTATAGCCCATGAAGTGTATGCGAATTACCTGCGCACACTACACCTTTTAATGCTCCCTACAGAAACAGGAGGAACCATTCCTCTTCTGTGAATAAATTTACGTGCGGAATGTCCTCACCTTCTTTAGACAGGAACTCTTGGAATCACCTGAAGTATTGAACACTGGCCTTGTGGTTTGTTCCTTTCAGCTGATGCAAGACTGACACTGTGTACTTGTGGAAACGAAATTTATTAGATTATCATGGGCACTGCTCTTTGGCATGTCAGCTTCTTGTGACAGCCACCTCACGGACTTGTGTGGCCTTCTCTGTATCCTTTCCTGGATCTTGTCTAGCTTCTTGTGACAGCCAGCTCACAAACTTGTGTGGACTCCTCTGTAACATGTTCTGGATCTTGTCTAGCTTCTTGTGACAGCCACCTCACAGACATGTATGGACTCCTCTGTATCTTGTCCTGGATCTCGTCTTGCTTCTTGGGACAGCAACCTCACAGACTTGTGTGGACACCTCTGTATCCTGTCGTGGATCTCGTCTAGTTTCTTGTGACAGCCACCTCAGAGACGTGTGTGGACACCTCTGTATCATGTCCTGGAACTCGTCTAGCATCTTGTGACAGCCACCTCATGGACTTGTGTAAACTCCTCTGTATCCTGTCCTGGATCTCGTCTAGTTTCTTGAGACAGCCACCTCACAGACTTGTGTGGTCTCCCCTGTATCCTGTCCTGAATCTCGTCTAGATTCTTGTTACAGCCACCTCACAGACTTGTGTGGACATTACTGTATCCTGTCCTGGATCTCGTCTAGCTTCTTGTCACAGCCACCACACAGACTTGTGTTGACACCTCTGTATCCAGTCCTGGATATCGTATTGCTTCTTGTGACAGCCACCTCACGGACTTGTGTGGACTCCTCTGTAACCTGTCCTGGATCTCGTCTAGCTCCTTGTGAAAGCGACCTCACGGACTTGTGTGGTCTCCTTTTTATCCTGTCCTGGAACTCGTCTAGCTTCTTGTTACAGCCACCTCACAGTCTTGTGTGGACACCTCTGTATCCTGTCCTGGATCACGTCTAGCTTCTTGTGACAGCCACCCTAACAGTCTTGTGTGGACTCCTCTGTATCCTGTCCTGGATCTCGTCTTGCTTCCTGTGACAGACACCTCACAGCCTTGTGTGGACTCCTCTGTATCCAGTCCTGGATCTCGTCTAGTTTCTTGTGACAGCGACCTCACGGACTAGTGTGATCTCTTCTGTATCCTGTCCGGGATCTCGTCAAGCTTCTTGTTACAGCCACCTCACAGACTTGTGTGGATACCATTGTATCCTGTCCTGGATCTCGTCTAGCTTCTTGTGACAGCCACTTCACAGACGTGTGTGGACACCTCTGTATCCAGTCCTTGATATCGTCTTGCTTCTTGTGACAGCGACATCACGGACTTGTGTGGACTCTTCTGTATCCTGTCCTGGATCTCGTTTAGTTTCTTGTTACAGCCACCTCACAGACTTGTGAGGACACCTCTCTATCCTGTCCTTTATTTCGTCTAGCTTCTTGTGACAGCCACCTCACAGACTTGTCTGGACACCTCTGTATCCTGTCAAGGATCTCGTTGTGCTTCTTGTGACAGTCAACTCAGGGACATGTGTGGACTCCTCTGTTACCTGTCCTGGATCTCGTCTAGCTTCTTGTGACAGCCACCTCACAGACTGGTGTGGACTCCTCTGTATCCTTTCCCGGATCTCGTCTAGCTTCTTGTGACAACCACCTCACAGACTTGTGTGGACACCTCTGTATCCTGTCCTGGATCTCGTCTAGCTTCTTGTTACAGCCACCTCACAGGACTTGTGTGGACACCTCTGTATCCTGTCCTGGATCTCGTCTAGCTGTGACAAGCCAGCTCACAAACCTTTGTGGACATCTTTGTATCCTGACAAGGATCTCGTCTTGCTTCTTATGACAGCCACCTCACGGACTTGTGTTGGCTCCTCTGTATCCTGTCCTAGATCTCGTCTAGCTTCTTGTTACAGCCACCTCACAGACTTGTGTGGACACATCTGTATCCTGTCAATGATCTTGTCTAGCTTCTTATGACAGCCACCTCACAGACTTGTGTGGACACCTCTGTATCCTGTCCCGGATCTCGTCCTGCTTCTTTTGACAGCCACCTCACAGACTTGTGTGGTCTCCTCTGTATCCTGTCCTAGATCTCGTCTAGCTTCTTGTTACAGCCACCTCACAGTCTTGTGTGGACACCTCTGTATCCTGTCCTGGATCTCGTCTTGCTTCTTGTGACAGCCACCCCACGGACTTGTGTGGAATCCTCTGTATCCTGTCCTGGATCTCGTTTAGTTTCTTGTTACAGCCACCTCACAGACTTGTGTGGACACCTCTGTATCCTGTCCTGGATCTCGTCTAGCTTCTTGTGACAGCCACCTCACAGACTTGTCTGGACACCTCTGTATCCTGTCCAGGATCTCGTCATGCTTCTTGTGACAGCCAACTAAGGGACTTGTGTGGACTCCTCTGTATCCTGTCCTGGATCTCGTCTAGCTTCTTGTGACAGCCACCTCACAGACCTGTGTGGACACCGCGGTATCTTGTCCTGGATTTCGTCTAGTTTCTTGTGACAGCCACCTTACCGAGTTGTGTGGACACCTCTGTATTCTGTCCTGGACCTCCTCTTGCTTTTTGTGACAGCCACCTCACGGACTTATGTGGAATCCTCTCTATCCAGTCCTGGATATCGTCTTGCTTCTTGTGACAGCCACCTCACGGACTTGTGTGGACACCTCTGTATCCTGTCAAAGATCTCGTAATGATTCTTGTGACAGCCAACTCAGGGACTTGTGTGGACTCCTCTGTATCCTGTCCCGGATCTCGTCTAGCTTCTTGTGACAGCCACCTCACAGACCTGTGTGGACACCTCGGTATCTTGTCCTGGATTTCGTCTAGTTTCTTGTGACAGCCACCTTACCGAGTTGTGTGGACACCTCTGTATTCTGTCCTGGACCTCCTCTTGCTTTTTGTGACAGCCACCTCACGGACTTATGTGGAATCCTCTCTATCCAGTCCTGGATATCGTCTTGCTTCTTGTTACAGCCACCTCACAAACTTGTCTGGACACCTCTGTATCCTGTCAAGGATCTCGTAATGCTTCTTGTGACAGCCAACACAGGGACTTGTGGGGAATCCTCTGTATCCTGTCCGGGATCTCGTCTAGCTTCTTGTGACAGCCACCTCACAGACCTGTGTGGACACCTCTGAATTCTGTCCTGGATCTCGTCTAGTTTCTTGTGACAGCCACTTTACCGACTTGTGTGGACACCTCTGTATTCTGTCCTGGATCTCGTCCTGCTTTTTTTGACAGCTACCTCACGGACTTATGTGGAATCTTCTCTATCCTGTCCTGCATCTCGTCTAGCTTCTTGTTACAGCCACCTCACAGACTTGTGTGGACACCTCTGTATCCTGTCCCGGATCTCGTCTAGCTTAATGTAAAAGCCAACTCACAGACTGGTGTGGACTCCTCTGTATCCTTTCCCGGATCTCGTCTAGCTTCTTGTGACAACCACCTCACAGACTTGTGTGGACACCTCTGTACCCTGTCCTGGATCTCGTCTAACTTCTTGTTACAGCCACCTCACAGACTTGTGTGGACACCTCTGTATCCTGTCCCGGATCGCGTCTAGCTTCTTGTGACAGGCACCTCACAAACTTTTGTGGACATCTCTGTATCCTGTCAAGGATACAGTCTCGTCTTGCTTCTTATGACATATAGGATAGGATCTCGTCTTGCTTCTTATGACAGCCTCCTCACGGACTTGTGTGGACTCCTCTGTATCCTGTCCTAGATCTCGTCTAGCTTCTTGTTACAGCCACCTCACAGACTTGTGTGGACAAAGCTGTATCTTGTCCCGGATCTCGTCTAGGTTCTTGTGACAGCCACCTCACAGACTTGTGTTAACCCCTCTGTATCCTGTCCTGGATCTCGTCTAGCTTCTTGTGACAGCCACCTCACAGACTTGTGTTAACCCCTCTGTATCCTGTCCTGGATCTCGTCTAGCTTCTTGTGACAGCCACCTCACAGACTTGTGTGGACATCTCTGTATCCTGTCAAGGATCTAGTCTTGCTTCTTGTGACAGCCACCTCACGGACATGTGTGGACACCTCTGTATCCTGTCCCGGATATCGTCTAGCTTCTTGTGACAGACACGTCACCGACTTGTGTGGACTCTTCTGTATCCTGTCCTGGATCTCGTTTAGTTTCTTGTTACAGCCACCTAACAGACTTGTGAGGACACCTCTGTATCCTGTCCTGGATTTCGTCTAGCTTCTTGTGACAGCCACCTCACAGACTTTTCTGGACACCTCTGTATCCTGTCAAGGATCTCGTTATGCTTCTTGTGACAGTCAACTGAGGGACTTGTATGGTCTCCTCTTTATCCTGTCCTGGATCTCGTCTTGCTTCTTGTGACAGCCACCTCACAGTCTTGTGTGGACACCTCTGTATCCTGTCGTGGATCTCGTCTAGTTTCTTGTGACAGCCACCTCAGAGACGTGTGTGGACACCTCTGTATCATGTCCTGGAACTCGTCTAGCATCTTGTGACAGCCACCTCATGGACTTGTGTAAACTCCTCTGTATCCTGTCCTGGATCTCGTCTAGTTTCTTGAGACAGCCCCCTCACAGACTTGTGTGGTCTCCCCTGTATCCTGTCCTGAATCTCGTCTAGATTCTTGTTACAGCCACCTCACAGACTTGTGTGGACATTACTGTATCCTGTCCTGGATCTCGTCTAGCTTCTTGTCACAGCCACCTCACAGACTTGTGTGGACACCTCTGTATCCAGTCCTGGATATCGTCTTGCTTCTTGTGACAGCCACCTCACGGACTTGTGTGGACTCCTCTGTAACCTGTCCTGGATCTCGTCTAGCTTCTTGTGAAAGCGACCTCACGGACTTGTGTGGTCTCCTTTTTATCCTGTCCTGGATCTCGTCTAGCTTCTTGTTACAGCCACCTCACAGTCTTGTGTGGACACCTCTGTATCCTGTCCTGGATCACGTCTAGCTTCTTGTGACAGCCACCCTAACAGTCTTGTGTGGACTCCTCTGTATCCTGTCCTGGATCTCGTCTTGCTTCCTGTGACAGACACCTCACAGCCTTGTGTGGACTCCTCTGTATCCTGTCCTGGATCTCGTCTAGTTTCTTGTGACAGCGACCTCACGGACTAGTGTGATCTCTTCTGTATCCTGTCCGGGATCTCGTCAAGCTTCTTGTTACAGCCACCTCACAGACTTGTGTGGATACCATTGTATCCTGTCCTGGATCTCGTCTAGCTTCTTGTGACAGCCACCTCACAGACGTGTGTGGACACCTCTGTATCCAGTCCTGGATATCGTCTTGCTTCTTGTGACAGCCACCCCACGGACTTGTGTGGACTCTTCTGTATCCTGTCCTGGATCTCGTTTAGTTTCTTGTTACAGCCACCTCACAGACTTGTGAGGACACCTCTGTATCCTGTCCTGGATTTCGTCTAGCTTCTTGTGACAGCCACCTCACAGACTTGTCTGGACACCTCTGTATCCTGTCAAGGATCTCGTTGTGCTTCTTGTGACAGCCAACTCAGGGACATGTGTGGACTCCTCTGTTACCTGTCCTGGATCTCGTCTTGCTTCTTGTGACAGCCACCTCACAGACCTGTGTGGACACCTCTGCTTCTTGTCCTGGATCTCGTCTAGTTTCTTGTGACAGCCACCTTACGGACTTGTGTGGACACCTCTGTATTCTGTCCTAGATATCGTCTTGCTTTTTGTGACAGTCACCTCACGGACTTATGTGGAATCCTCTCTACACCGTCCTGCATCTCGTCTAGCTTCTTGTTACAGCCACCTCACAGACTTGTGTGGACACCTCTGTATCCTGTCCCGGATCTCGTCTAGCTTCATGTAAAAGCCGCCTCACAGACTGGTTTGGACTCGTCTGTACCCTCTCCCGGATCTCGTCTAGCTTCTTGAGACAGCCACCTCACAGACTTGTGTGGTCACCTCTGTATCCTGTCCAGGATCTCGTCTAGCTTCTTGTTACAGCCACCTCACAGACTTGTGTGGACACCTCTGTATCATGTCCCGGATCACGTCTAGCTCTTTGTGAAAGCCAGCTCACAAACCTTTGTGGACATCTCTGTATCCTGACAAGGATCTCGTCTTGCTTCTTATGACAGCCACCTCACGGACTTGTGTTGGCTCCTCTGTATCCTGTCCTAGATCTCGTCTAGCTTCTTGTTACAGCCACCTCACAGACTTGTGTGGACACATCTGTATCCTGTCAATGATCTTGTCTAGCTTCTTATGACAGCCACCTCACAGACTTGTGTGGACACCTCTGTATCCTGTCCCGGATCTCGTCTTGCTTCTTTTGACAGCCACCTCACAGACTTGTGTGGTCTCCTCTGTATCCTGTCCTAGATCTCGTCTAGCTTCTTGTTACAGCCACCTCACAGTCTTGTGTGGACACCTCTGTATCCTGTCCTGGATCACGTCTAGCTTCTTGTGACAGCCACCCTAACAGTCATGTGTGGAATCTTCTGTATCCTGTCCTGGATCTCGTCTTGCTTCTTGTGACAGCCACCCCACGGACTTGTGTGGACTCCTCTGTATCCTGTCATGCATCTCGTTTAGTTTCTTGTTACAGCCACCTCACAGACTTGTGTGACACGTCTGTATCCTGTCCTGGATCTCGTCTAGCTTCTTGTGACAGCCACCTCACAGACTTGTCTGGACACCTCTGTATCCTGTCCAGGATCTCGTCATGCTTCTTGTGACAGCCAACTAAGGGACTTGTGTGGACTCCTCTGTATCCTATCCCGGATCTCGTCTAGCTTCTTGTGACAGCCACCTCACAGACCTGTGTGGACACCGCAGTATCTTGTCCTGGATTTCGTCTAGTTTCTTGTGACAGCCACCTTACCGAGTTGTGTGGACACCTCTGTATTCTGTCCTGGACCTCCTCTTGCTTTTTGTGACAGCCACCTCACGGACTTATGTGGAATCCTCTCTATCCAGTCCTGGATATCGTCTTGCTTCTTGTGACAGCCACCTCACGGACTTGTGTGGACACCTCTGTATCCTGTCAAAGATCTCGTAATGATTCTTGTGACAGCCAACTCAGGGACTTGTGGGGACTCCTATGTATCCTGTCCGGGATCTCGTCTAGCTTCCTGTGACAGCCATATCACAGACCTGTGTGGACACCTCTGTATCTTGTCCTGGATCTAGTCTAGTTTCTTGTGACAGCCACCTCACGGACTTGTGTGGACTCCTCTGTATCCTGTCCTGGATCTCGTTTAGTTTCTTGTTACAGCCACCTCACAGACTTGTGTGGACACCTCTGTTTCCTGTCCTGGATCACGTCTAGCTTCTTGTGACAGCCACCTCACAAACTTGTCTGGACACCTCTGTATCCTGTCAAGGATCTCGTAATGCTTCTTGTGACAGCCAACACAGGGACTTGTGGGGAATCCTCTGTATCCTGTCCGGGATCTCGTCTAGCTTCTTGTGACAGCCACCTCACAGACCTGTGTGGACACCTCTGAATTCTGTCCTGGATCTCGTCTAATTTCTTGTGACAGCCACCTTACCGACTTGTGTGGACACCTCTGTATTCTGTCCTGGATCTCGTCCTGCTTTTTTTGACAGCTCCCTCACGGACTTATGTGGAATCTTCTCTATCCTGTCCTGCATCTCGTCTAGCTTCTTGTTACAGCCACCTCACAGACTTGTGTGGACACCTCTGTATCCTGTCCCGGATCTCGTCTAGCTTAATGTAAAAGCCAACTCACAGACTGGTGTGGACTCCTCTGTATCCTTTCATGGATCTCGTCTAGCTTCTTGTGACAACCACCTCACAGACTTGTGTGGACACCTCTGTACCCTGTCCTGGATCTCGTCTAACTTCTTGTTACAGCCACCTCACAGACTTGTGTGGACACCTCTGTATCCTGTCCCGGATCGCGTCTAGCTTCTTGTGACAGGCCACCTCACAAACTTTTGTGGACATCTCTGTATCCTGTCAAGGATACAGTCTCGTCTTGCTTCTTATGACATATAGGATAGGATCTCGTCTTGCTTCTTATGACAGCCACCTCACGGACTTGTGTGGACTCCTCTGTATCCTGTCCTGGATCTCGTCTAGTTTCTTGTTACAGCCACCTCACAGACTTGTGTGGACACCTCTGTATCCTGTCCTGGATCTCGTCTAGCTTCTTGTGACAGCCACCTCACAAACTTGTCTGGACACCTCTGTATCCTGTCAAGGATCTCGTAATGCTTCTTGTGACAGCCAACCTCAGGGACTTGTGGGGAATCCTCTGTATCCTGTCCGGGATCTCGTCTAGCTTCTTGTGACAGCCACCTCACAGACCTGTGTGGACACCTCTGTATCTGTCCTGGATCTCGTCTAGTTTCTTGTGACAGCCACCTCACGACTTGTGTGGACACCTCTGTATTCTGTCCTGGATCTCGTCCTTGCTTTTTGTGACAGCCACCTCACAGACTTATGTGGACATCCTCTGTATCCTGTCCTGCATCTCGTCTAGCTTCTTGTTACAGCCACCTCACAGACTTGTGTGGACACCTCTGTATCCTGTCCCGGATCTCGTCTAGCTTAATGTAAACAGCCAACTCACAGACTGGTGTGGACTCCTCTGTATCCTGTCCCGGATCTCGTCTAGGTTCTTGTGACAGCCACCTCACAGACTTGTGTTAACCCCTCTGTATCCTGTCCTGGATCTCGTCTAGCTTCTTGTGACAGCCACCTCACAGACTTGTGTTAACCCCTCTGTATCCTGTCCTGGATCTCGTCTAGCTTCTTGTGACAGCCACCTCACAGACTTGTGTGGACATCTCTGTATCCTGTCAAGGATCTAGTCTTGCTTCTTGTGACAGCCACCTCACGGACATGTGTGGACACCTCTTATCCTGTCCCGGATATCGTCTAGCTTCTTGTGACAGACACGTCACCGACTTGTGTGGACTCTTCTGTATCCTGTCCTGGATCTCGTTTAGTTTCTTGTTACAGCCACCTAACAGACTTGTGAGGACACCTCTGTATCCTGTCCTGGATTTCGTCTAGCTTCTTGTGACAGCTACCTCACAGACTTTTCTGGACACCTATGTATCCTGTCAAGGATCTCGTTATGCTTCTTGTGACAGTCAACTGAGGGACTTGTATGGTCTCCTCTTTATCCTGTCCTGGATCTCGTCTTGCTTCTTGTGACAGCCACCTCACAGACTTGTGTGGACACCTCTGTATCCTGTCCTGGATCTCGTCTAGCTTCTTGTGACAGACACCTCACAGCCTTGTGTGGACTCCTCTGTATCCTGTCCTGGATTTCGTCTAGTTTCTTGTGACAGCGACCTCACGGACTAGTGTGATCTCCTCTGTATCCTGTCCTGGATCTCGTCAAGCTTCTTGTTACAGCCACCTCACAGACTTGTGTGGACACCATTGTATCCTGTCCTGGATCTCGTCTAGCTTCTTGTGGCAGCCACCTCACAGACTTGTGTGGACACCTCTGTATCCAATCCTATGTATCGTCTTGCTTCTTGTGACAGCCACCTCACGGAATTGTGTGGACTCTTCTGTACCCTGTCCTGGATCTCGTTTAGTTTCTTGTTACAGCCACCTAACAGACTTGTGAGGACACCTCTGTATCCTGTCCTGGATTTCGTCCAGCTTCTTGTGTTTGCCACCTCACAGACTTGTCTGGACACCTCTGTATCATGTCAAGGATCTCGTTATGCTTCTTGTGACAGTCAACTCAGGGACTTGTAAGGACTCCTCTGTATTATGTCCTGGATCTCGTCTTGCTTCTTAGGACAGCCACCTCACAGACCTGTGTGGACACCTCTGTATCTTGTCCTGGATCTCGTCTAGTTTCTTGTGACAGCCACCTTACGGACTTGTGTGGACACCTCTGTATTCGGTTGTGGATCTCGTCTGGCTTTTTGTGACAGTCACCTCACGGACTTATGTGGAATCCTCTCTACACTGTCCTGCATCTCGTCTAGCCTCATGTTGCAGCCACCTCACAGACTTGTGTGAACACCTCTGTATCCTGTCCCGGATCTCGTCTAGCTTCTTGTGAAAGTGACCTCACGGACTTGTGTGGTCTCCTCTTTATCCTGTCCTGGATCTCGTCTAGATTTTTGTTACAGCCACCTCACAGTCTTGTGTGGACACCTCTGTATCCTGTCCTAGATCACGTTTAGCTTCTTGTTACAGCCACCCTAAGGGTCTTGTGTGGACTCGTCTGTATCCTGTCCTGGATCTCGTCTTGCTTCCTGTGCCAGACACCTCATAGCCTTGTGTGGACTCCTCTGTATCCTGTCCTGGATCTCGTCTAGTTTCATGTGACAGCGACCTCACGGACTAGTGTGATCTCCTCTGTATCCTGTCCTGGATCTCGTCAAGCTTCTTGTTACAGCCACCTCACAGACGTGTGTGGACACCATTGTATCCTGTCCTGGATCTCGTCTAGCTTCTTGTGACAGCCACCTCACAGACTTGTGTGGACACCTCTGTATCCAGTCCTGGATATCGTCTTGCTTCTTGTGACAGCCACCTCACGGACTTGTGTGGACTCTTCTGTATCCTGTCCTGGATCTCGTTTAGTTTCTTGTTACAGCCACCTCACAGACTTGTGAGGACACCTCTGTATCCTGTCCTGGATTTCGTCTAGCTTCTTGTGACAGCCACCTCACAGATTTGTGTGGACACCTCTGTATCCTGTCCCGGATCTCGTCTAGCTTCTTGTGACAGCCAGCTCACAAACCTTTGTGGACATCTCTGTATCCTGTCACGGATCTCGTCTTGCTTTTTTTGACAGCCACCTCACGGACTTGTGTGGACTCCTCTGTATCCTGTCCTAGATCTCGTCTAGCTTCTTGTTACAGCCACCTCACAGACTTGTGTGGACACATCTGTATCCTGTCAAGGATCTCGTCCAGCTTCTTGTAACAGCCACCCTAACAGTCTTGTGTGGACTCCTCTGTATCCTGTCCTGGATCTCGTCTTGCTTCTTGTGACAGCCACCCCACGGACTTGTGTGGACTCCTCTCTATCCTGTCCTGGATCTCGTCTAGCTTCTTGTGAGAGCCACCTCACAGACTTGTCTGGACACATCAGTATCCTGTCAAGGATCTCGTCATGCTTCTTGTGACAGCCAACTCAGGGACTTGTGTGGACTCCTCTGTATCCTGTCCTGGATTTAGTCTAGCTTCTTGTGACAGCCACCTCACAGACCTGTGTGGTCACATCGGTATCTTGTCCTGGATCTCGTCTAGCTTCTTGTGACAGCCACCTCACAGACCTGTGTGGACACCTCGGTATCTTGTCCTGGATCTCGTCTAGTTTCTTGTGACAGCCACCTTACGGAGTTGTGCGGACACCTCTGTATTCTGTCCTGGACCTCCTCTTGCTTTTTGTGACAGCCACCTCACAGATTTATGTGGAATCCTCTCTATCCAGTCCTAGATATCGTCTTGCTTCTTGTGAAAGCCACCTCACGGACCTGTGTGGACACCTCTGTATCCTGTCCTGGATCTCGTCTAGCTTCTTGTGACAGCCACCTCACAAACTTCTCTGGACACCTCTGTATACTGTCTCGGATCTCGTCTAGCTTCATGTAAAAGCCGCGCACAGACTGGTGGGAACTCGTCTGTATCCTCTCCCGGATCTCGTCTAGCTTCTTGAGACAGCCACCTCACAGACTTGTGTGGACGCCTCTGTATCCTGTCCAGGATCTCGTCTAGCTTCTTGTTACAGCCACCTCACAGACTTGTGTGGACACCTCTGTATCCAGTCCCGGATCTCGTCTTGCTTCTTTTGACAGCCACCTCACAGACTTGTGTGGTCTCCACTGTATCCTGTCCTAGATCTCGTCTACCTTCTTGTTACAGCCACCTCACAGTCTTGTGTGGACACCTCTGTATCCTGTCCTGGATCACGTCTAGCTTCTTGTGACAGCCACCCTAACAGTCGTGTGTGGAAACCTCTGTATCCTGTCCTGGATCTCGTCTTGCTTCTTGTGACAGCCACCCCACGGACTTGTGTGGACTCCTCTGTATCCTGTCCTGGATTTCGTTTAGTTTCTTGTTATAGCCACCTCACAGACTTGTGTGACACCTCTGTATCCTGTCCTGGATCTCGTCTAGCTTCTTGTGACAGCCACCTCACAGACTTGTCTGGACACCTCTGTATCCTGTCCAGGATCTCGTCATGCTTCTTGTGACTGCCAACTCAGGGACTTGTGTGGACTCCTCTGTATCCTGTCCTGGATCTCGTCTAGCTTCTTGTGACAGCCACCTCACGGACCTGTGTGGACACCTCGGTATCTTGTCCTGGATTTCGTCTAGTTTCTTGTGACAGCCACCTTACCGAGTTGTGTGGACACCTCTGTATTCTGTCCTGGACCTCCTCTTGCTTTTTGTGACAGCCACCTCACGGACTTATGTGGAATCCTCTCTATCCAGTCCTGGATATCGTCTTGCTTCTTGTGACAGACACCTCACGGACTTGTGTGGACACCTCTGTATCCTGTCAAAGATCTCGTAATGCTTCTTGTGACAGCCAACTCAGAGACTTGTGGGGACTCCTCTGTATCCTGTCCGGGATCTCGTCTAGCTTCCTGTGACAGCCACCTCACAGACCTGTGTGGACACCTCTTTATCTTGTCCTGGATCTCGTCTAGCTTCTTGAGACAGACACCTCACAGACTTGTGTGGACACCTCTGTATCCTGTCCAGGATCTCGTCTAGCTTCTTGTTACAGCCACCTCACAGACTTGTGTGGACACCTCTGTATCCTGTCCCGGATCACGTCTAGCTTTTTGTGAAAGCCAGCTCACAAACCTTTGTGGACATCTCTGTATCCTGACAAGGATCTCGTCTTGCTTCTTATGACAGCCACCACACGGACTTGTGTTGGCTCCTCTGTATCCTGTCCTAGATCTCGTCTAGCTTCTTGTTACAGCCACCTCACAGACTTGTGTGGACACATCTGTATCCTGTCAATGATCTTGTCTAGCTTCTTATGACAGCCACCTCACGGACTTGTGTGGACACCTCTGTATCCTGTCCCGGATCTCGTCTTGCTTCTTTTGACAGCCACCTCACAGACTTGTGTGGTCTCCTCTGTATCCTGTCCTAGATCTCGTCTACCTTCTTGTTACAGCCACCTCACAGTCTTGTGTGGACACCTCTGTATCCTGTCCTGGATCACGTCTAGCTTCTTGTGACAGCCACCCTAACAGTCATGTGTGGAATCCTCTGTATCCTGTCCTGGATCTCGTCTTGCTTCTTGTGACAGCCACCCCACGGACTTGTGTGGACTCCTCTGTATCCTGTCCTGGATCTCGTTTAGTTTCTTGTTACAGCCACCTCACAGACTTGTGTGACACCTCTGTATCCTGTCCTGGATCTCGTATAGCTTCTTGTGACAGCCACCTCACAGACTTGTCTGGACACCTCTGTATCCTGTCCAGGATCTCGTCATGCTTCTTGTGACAGCCAACTCAGGGACTTGTGTGGACTCCTCTGTATCCTGTCCTGGATCTCGTCTAGCTTCTTGTGACAGCCACCTCACGGACCTGTGTGGACACCTCGGTATCTTGTCCTGGATTTCGTCTAGTTTCTTGTGACAGCCACCTCACAGACCTGTGTGGACACCTCGGTATCTTGTCCTGGATTTCGTCTAGTTTCTTGTGACAGCCACCTTACCGAGTTGTGTGGACACCTCTGTATTCTGTCCTGGACCTCCTCTTGCTTTTTGTGACAGCCACCTCACGGACTTATGTGGAATCCTCTCTATCCAGTCCTGGATATCGTCTTGCTTCTTGTGACAGCCACCTCACGGACTTGTGTGGACACCTCTGTATCCTGTCAAAGATCTCGTCTAGCTTCTTGTGACAGCCAACTCAGGGACTTGTGGGGACTCCTCTGTATCCTGTCCGGGATCTCGTCTAGCTTCTTGTGACAGCCACCTCACAGACTTGTGTGGACACCTCTGTATCCTGTCCTGGATCTCGTCTAGCTTCTTGTGACAGCCACCTCACAGACTTGTGTGGACACCTCTGTATCCTGTCCTGGATATCGTCTTGCTTCTTGTGACAGCCACCTCACGGACTTGTGTGGACTCCTCTGTATCCTGTCCTGGATCTCGTTTAGTTTCTTGTTACAGCCACCTCACAGACTTGTGTGGACACCTCTGTATCCTGTCCTGGATCTCGTCTAGCTTCTTGTGACAGCCACCTCACAGACTTGTCTGGACACCTCTGTATCCTGTCAAGGATCTCGTCTAGCTTCTTGTGACAGCCAACTCAGGGACTTGTGTGGACACCTCTGTATCCTGTCCTGGATCTCGTCTAGCTTCTTGTGACAGCCAACTCACAGACCTGTGTGGACACCTCTGTATCTGTCCCGGATCTCGTCTAGCTTCTTGTGACAGCCACCTCACAGACTTGTGTGGACACCTCTGTATCCTGTCCTGGATCTCGTCTAGCTTCTTGTTACAGCCACCTCACAGACTTGTGTGACACCTCTGTATCAAGCCACAAAGCTCACAAACCTTTGTGGACATCTCTGTATCCTTGACAAGGATCTCGTCTTGCTTCTTATGACAGCCACCTCACGGACTTGTGTTGGCTCCTCTGTATCCTGTCCTAGATCTCGTCTAGCTTCTTGTTACAGCCACCTCACAGACTTGTGTGGACACCTCTGTATCCTGTCAATGATCTCGTCTAGCTTCTTATGACAGCCACCTCACAGACTTGTGTGGACACCTCTGTATCCTGTCCCGGATCTCGTCTTGCTTCTTTTGACAGCCACCTCACAGACTTGTGTGGTCTCCTCTGTATCCTGTCCTAGATCTCGTCTAGCTTCTTGTTACAGCCACCTCACAGACTTGTGTGGACACCTCTGTATCCTGTCCTGGATCACGTCTAGCTTCTTGTGACAGCCACCCTAACGAGTCATGTGTGGAATCCTCTGTATCCTGTCCTGGATCTCGTCTTGCTTCTTGTGACAGCCACCTCACGGACTTGTGTGGACTCCTCTGTATCCTGTCCTGGATCTCGTTTAGTTTCTTGTTACAGCCACCTCACAGACTTGTGTGGACACCTCTGTATCCTGTCCTGGATCTCGTCTAGCTTCTTGTGACAGCCACCTCACAGACTTGTCTGGACACCTCTGTATCCTGTCCAGGATCTCGTCATGCTTCTTGTGACAGCCAACTCAGGGACTTGTGTGGACTCCTCTGTATCCTGTCCTGGATCTCGTCTAGCTTCTTGTGACAGCCACCTCACAGACCTGTGTGGACACCTCGGTATCTTGTCCTGGATTTCGTCTAGTTTCTTGTGACAGCCACCTTACCGAGTTGTGTGGACACCTCTGTATTCTGTCCTGGACCTCCTCTTGCTTTTTGTGACAGCCACCTCACGGACTTATGTGGAATCCTCTCTATCCAGTCCTGGATATCGTCTTGCTTCTTGTGACAGCCACCTCACGGACTTGTGTGGACACCTCTGTATCCTGTCAAAGATCTCGTAATGCTTCTTGTGACAGCCAACTCAGGGACTTGTGTGGACTCCTCTGTATCCTGTCCGGGATCTCGTCTAGCTTCTTGTGACAGCCACCTCACAGACCTGTGTGGACACCTCTGTATCTTGTCCTGGATCTCGTCTAGTTTCTTGTGACAGCCACCTCACGGACTTGTGTGGACACCTCTGTATCCTGTCCTGGACCTCTCGTGCTTTTTGTGACAGCCACCTCACGGACTTATGTGGAATCCTCTCTATCCAGTCCTGGATATCGTCTTGCTTCTTGTTACAGCCACCTCACAAACTTGTCTGGACACCTCTGTATCCTGTCAAGGATCTCGTAATGCTTCTTGTGACAGCCAACACAGGGACTTGTGGGGAATCCTCTGTATCCTGTCCGGGATCTCGTCTAGCTTCTTGTGACAGCCACCTCACAGACCTGTGTGGACACCTCTGAATTCTGTCCTGGATCTCGTCTAGTTTCTTGTGACAGCCACCTTACCGACTTGTGTGGACACCTCTGTATTCTGTCCTGGATCTCGTCCTGCTTTTTTTGACAGCTACCTCACGGACTTATGTGGAATCTTCTCTATCCTGTCCTGCATCTCGTCTAGCTTCTTGTTACAGCCACCTCACAGACTTGTGTGGACACCTCTGTATCCTGTCCCGGATCTCGTCTAGCTTAATGTAAAAGCCAACTCACAGACTGGTGTGGACTCCTCTGTATCCTTTCCCGGATCTCGTCTAGCTTCTTGTGACAACCACCTCACAGACTTGTGTGGACACCTCTGTATCCTGTCCTGGATCTCGTCTAACTTCTTGTTACAGCCACCTCACAGACTTGTGTGGACACCTCTGTATCCTGTCCCGGATCGCGTCTAGCTTCTTGTGACAGGCACCTCACAAACTTTTGTGGACATCTCTGTATCCTGTCAAGGATACAGTCTCGTCTTGCTTCTTATGACATATAGGATAGGATCTCGTCTTGCTTCTTATGACAGCCTCCTCACGGACTTGTGTGGACTCCTCTGTATCCTGTCCTAGATCTCGTCTAGCTTCTTGTTACAGCCACCTCACAGACTTGTGTGGACAAAGCTGTATCTTGTCCCGGATCTCGTCTAGGTTCTTGTGACAGCCACCTCACAGACTTGTGTGGACCCCTCTGTATCCTGTCCTGGATCTCGTCTAGCTTCTTGTGACAGCCACCTCACAGACTTGTGTTAACCCCTCTGTATCCTGTCCTGGATCTCGTCTAGCTTCTTGTGACAGCCACCTCACAGACTTGTGTGGACATCTCTGTATCCTGTCAAGGATCTAGTCTTGCTTCTTGTGACAGCCACCTCACGGACATGTGTGGACACCTCTTATCCTGTCCCGGATATCGTCTAGCTTCTTGTGACAGACACGTCACCGACTTGTGTGGACTCTTCTGTATCCTGTCCTGGATCTCGTTTAGTTTCTTGTTACAGCCACCTAACAGACTTGTGAGGACACCTCTGTATCCTGTCCTGGATTTCGTCTAGCTTCTTGTGACAGCCACCTCACAGACTTTTCTGGACACCTCTGTATCCTGTCAAGGATCTCGTTATGCTTCTTGTGACAGTCAACTCAGGGACTTGTGTGGTCTCCTCTGTATCCTGTCCTGGATCTCGTCTTGCTTCTTGTGACAGCCACCTCACAGACTTGTGTGGACACCTCTGTATCCTGTCCTGGATCTCGTCTAGTTTCTTGTGACAGCCACCTCAGAGACTTGTGTGGACACCTCTGTATCCTGTCCTGGATCTCGTCTAGCTTCTTGTGACAGCCACCTCATGGACTTGTGTAAACTCCTCTGTATCCTGTCCTGGATCTCGTCTAGTTTCTTGAGACAGCCACCTCACAGACTTGTGTGGTCTCACCTCTGTATCCTGTCCTGGAATCTCGTCTAGATTCTTGTTACAGCCACCTCACAGACTTGTGTGGACACCTCTGTATCCTGTCCTGGATCTCGTCTAGCTTCTTGTGACAGCCACCTCACAGACTTGTGTGGACACCTCTGTATCCTGTCCTGGATCTCGTCTTGCTTCTTGTGACAGCCACCTCACGGACTTGTGTGGACTCCTCTGTATCCTGTCCTGGATCTCGTCTAGCTTCTTGTGACAGCCACCTCACGGACTTGTGTGGACTCCTCTGTATCCTGTCCTGGATCTCGTCTAGCTTCTTGTGACAGCCACCTCACAGACTTGTGTGGACACCTCTGTATCCTGTCCTGGATCTCGTCTAGCTTCTTGTGACAGCCACCTCACAGACTTGTGTGGACTCCTCTGTATCCTGTCCTGGATCTCGTCTTGCTTCTTGTGACAGCCACCTCACAGACTTGTGTGGACTCCTCTGTATCCTGTCCTGGATCTCGTCTAGTTTCTTGTGACAGCCACCTCACGGACTAGTGTGATCTCTTCTGTATCCTGTCCGGATCTCGTCAAGCTTCTTGTTACAGCCACCTCACAGACTTGTGTGGACACCATTGTATCCTGTCCTGGATCTCGTCTAGCTTCTTGTGACAGCCACCTCACAGACTTGTGTGGACACCTCTGTATCCTGTCCTGGATCTCGTCTTGCTTCTTGTGACAGCCACCTCACGGACTTGTGTGGACTCTTCTGTATCCTGTCCTGGATCTCGTTTAGTTTCTTGTTACAGCCACCTCACAGACTTGTGTGGACACCTCTGTATCCTGTCCTGGATCTCGTCTAGCTTCTTGTGACAGCCACCTCACAGACTTGTCTGGACACCTCTGTATCCTGTCAAGGATCTCGTAATGCTTCTTGTGACAGCCAACTCAGGGACTTGTGTGGACTCCTCTGTATCCTGTCCTGGATCTCGTCTAGCTTCTTGTGACAGCCACCTCACAGACCTGTGTGGACACCTCTGTATCTTGTCCTGGATCTCGTCTAGTTTCTTGTGACAGCCACCTTACAGACTTGTGTGGACACCTCTGTATTCTGTCCTAGATCTCGTCTTGCTTTTTGTGACAGTCACCTCACGGACTTATGTGGAATCCTCTCTACACTGTCCTGCATCTCGTCTAGCTTCTTGTTACAGCCACCTCACAGACTTGTGTGGACACCTCTGTATCCTGTCCCGGATCTCGTCTAGCTTCTTGTGACAGGCACCTCACAAACTTTTGTGGACATCTCTGTATCCTGTCAAGGATACAGTCTCGTCTTGCTTCTTATGACATATAGGATAGGATCTCGTCTTGCTTCTTATGACAGCCTCCTCACGGACTTGTGTGGACTCCTCTGTATCCTGTCCTAGATCTCGTCTAGCTTCTTGTTACAGCCACCTCACAGACTTGTGTGGACACCTCTGTATCTTGTCCAGGATCTCGTCTAGCTTCTTGTGACAGCCACCTCACAGACTTGTGTGGACACCTCTGTATCCTGTCCTGGATCTCGTCTAGCTTCTTGTGACAGCCACCTCACAGACTTGTGTTAACCCCTCTGTATCCTGTCCTGGATCTCGTCTAGCTTCTTGTGACAGCCACCTCACAGACTTGTGTGGACACCTCTGTATCCTGTCAAGGATCTCGTCTTGCTTCTTGTGACAGCCACCTCACGGACTTGTGTGGACACCTCTGTATCCTGTCCTGGATCTCGTCTAGCTTCTTGTGACAGCCACCTCACCGACTTGTGTGGACTCTTCTGTATCCTGTCCTGGATCTCGTTTAGTTTCTTGTTACAGCCACCTAACAGACTTGTGAGGACACCTCTGTATCCTGTCCTGGATTTCGTCTAGCTTCTTGTGACAGCCACCTCACAGACTTGTGTGGACACCTCTGTATCCTGTCAAGGATCTCGTTATGCTTCTTGTGACAGCCAACTCAGGGACTTGTGTGGACTCCTCTGTATCCTGTCCTGGATCTCGTCTTGCTTCTTGTGACAGCCACCTCACAGACTTGTGTGGACTCCTCTGTATCCTGTCCTGGATCTCGTCTAGCTTCTTGTGACAGCCACCTCACAGACTTGTGTGGACACCTCTGTATCCTGTCCTGGATCTCGTCTAGTTTCTTGTGACAGCCACCTCACGGACTTGTGTGATCTCCTCTGTATCCTGTCCTGGATCTCGTCTAGCTTCTTGTTACAGCCACCTCACAGACTTGTGTGGACACCTCTGTATCCTGTCCTGGATCTCGTCTAGCTTCTTGTGACAGCCACCTCACAGACTTGTGTGGACACCTCTGTATCCTGTCCTATGTATCGTCTTGCTTCTTGTGACAGCCACCTCACGGACTTGTGTGGACTCCTTCTGTATCCTGTCCTGGATCTCGTTTAGTTTCTTGTTACAGCCACCTCACAGACTTGTGAGGACACCTCTGTATCCTGTCCTGGATCTCGTCTAGCTTCTTGTGACAGCCACCTCACAGACTTGTCTGGACACCTCTGTATCCTGTCAAGGATCTCGTTATGCTTCTTGTGACAGCCAACTCAGGGACTTGTGTGGACTCCTCTGTATCCTGTCCTGGATCTCGTCTAGCTTCTTGTGACAGCCACCTCACAGACCTGTGTGGACACCTCTGTATCTTGTCCTGGATCTCGTCTAGTTTCTTGTGACAGCCACCTTACGGACTTGTGTGGACACCTCTGTATTCTGTCCTGGATCTCGTCTTGCTTTTTGTGACAGCCACCTCACGGACTTATGTGGAATCCTCTCTATCCTGTCCTGCATCTCGTCTAGCTTCTTGTTACAGCCACCTCACAGACTTGTGTGGACACCTCTGTATCCTGTCCCGGATCTCGTCTAGCTTCTTGTGACAGCCACCTCACGGACTTGTGTGGACTCCTCTGTATCCTGTCCTGGATCTCGTCTAGCTTCTTGTGACAGCCACCTCACAGACTTGTGTGGACACCTCTGTATCCTGTCCTAGATCTCGTCTAGCTTCTTGTTACAGCCACCCTAAGGGTCTTGTGTGGACACCTCTGTATCCTGTCCTGGATCTCGTCTTGCTTCCTTGTGACAGCCACCTCACAGACTTGTGTGGACTCCTCTGTATCCTGTCCTGGATCTCGTCTAGTTTCTTGTGACAGCCACCTCACGGACTTGTGTGATCTCCTCTGTATCCTGTCCTGGATCTCGTCTAGCTTCTTGTTACAGCCACCTCACAGACTTGTGTGGACACCTCTGTATCCTGTCCTGGATCTCGTCTAGCTTCTTGTGACAGCCACCTCACAGACTTGTGTGGACACCTCTGTATCCTGTCCTGGATCTCGTCTTGCTTCTTGTGACAGCCACCTCACGGACTTGTGTGGACTCCTTCTGTATCCTGTCCTGGATCTCGTTTAGTTTCTTGTTACAGCCACCTCACAGACTTGTGTGGACACCTCTGTATCCTGTCCTGGATTTCGTCTAGCTTCTTGTGACAGCCACCTCACAGACTTGTGTGGACACCTCTGTATCCTGTCCCGGATCTCGTCTAGCTTCTTGTGACAGCCACCTCACAGACTTGTGTGGACACCTCTGTATCCTGTCCTGGATCTCGTCTTGCTTCTTGTGACAGCCACCTCACGGACTTGTGTGGACTCCTCTGTATCCTGTCCTGGATCTCGTCTAGCTTCTTGTTACAGCCACCTCACAGACTTGTGTGGACACCTCTGTATCCTGTCCTGGATCTCGTCCAGCTTCTTGTGAACAGCCACCTCACAGACTTGTGTGGACTCCTCTGTATCCTGTCCTGGATCTCGTCTTGCTTCTTGTGACAGCCACCTCACGGACTTGTGTGGACTCCTCTGTATCCTGTCCTGGATCTCGTCTAGCTTCTTGTGACAGCCACCTCACAGACTTGTCTGGACACCTCTGTATCCTGTCAAGGATCTCGTCATGCTTCTTGTGACAGCCAACTCAGGGACTTGTGTGGACTCCTCTGTATCCTGTCCTGGATCTCGTCTAGCTTCTTGTGACAGCCACCTCACAGACCTGTGTGGACACCTCTGTATCTTGTCCTGGATCTCGTCTAGCTTCTTGTGACAGCCACCTCACAGACCTGTGTGGACACCTCGGTATCTTGTCCTGGATCTCGTCTAGTTTCTTGTGACAGCCACCTTACGGAGTTGTGTGGACACCTCTGTATTCTGTCCTGGACCTCCTCTTGCTTTTTGTGACAGCCACCTCACAGATTTATGTGGAATCCTCTCTATCCAGTCCTGGATATCGTCTTGCTTCTTGTGACAGCCACCTCACGGACCTGTGTGGACACCTCTGTATCCTGTCCTGGATCTCGTCTAGCTTCTTGTGACAGCCACCTCACAAACTTCTCTGGACACCTCTGTATCCTGTCTCGGATCTCGTCTAGCTTCATGTAACAGCCGCGCACAGACTTGTGGGAACTCGTCTGTATCCTGTCCCGGATCTCGTCTAGCTTCTTGTGACAGCCACCTCACAGACTTGTGTGGACACCTCTGTATCCTGTCCAGGATCTCGTCTAGCTTCTTGTGACAGCCACCTCACAGACTTGTGTGGACACCTCTGTATCCTGTCCCGGATCTCGTCTTGCTTCTTGTGACAGCCACCTCACAGACTTGTGTGGTCTCCTCTGTATCCTGTCCTAGATCTCGTCTAGCTTCTTGTTACAGCCACCTCACAGTCTTGTGTGGACACCTCTGTATCCTGTCCTGGATCTCGTCTAGCTTCTTGTGACAGCCACCCTAACAGTCGTGTGTGGAAACCTCTGTATCCTGTCCTGGATCTCGTCTTGCTTCTTGTGACAGCCACCTCACGGACTTGTGTGGACTCCTCTGTATCCTGTCCTGGATCTCGTTTAGTTTCTTGTTACAGCCACCTCACAGACTTGTGTGGACACCTCTGTATCCTGTCCTGGATCTCGTCTAGCTTCTTGTGACAGCCACCTCACAGACTTGTGTGGACACCTCTGTATCCTGTCCAGGATCTCGTCATGCTTCTTGTGACAGCCAACTCAGGGACTTGTGTGGACTCCTCTGTATCCTGTCCTGGATCTCGTCTAGCTTCTTGTGACAGCCACCTCACGGACCTGTGTGGACACCTCGGTATCTTGTCCTGGATTTCGTCTAGTTTCTTGTGACAGCCACCTTACCCAGTTGTGTGGACACCTCTGTATTCTGTCCTGGACCTCCTCTTGCTTTTTGTGACAGCCACCTCACGGACTTATGTGGAATCCTCTCTATCCAGTCCTGGATATCGTCTTGCTTCTTGTGACAGACACCTCACGGACTTGTGTGGACACCTCTGTATCCTGTCAAAGATCTCGTAATGCTTCTTGTGACAGCCAACTCAGAGACTTGTGGGGACTCCTCTGTATCCTGTCCGGGATCTCGTCTAGCTTCCTGTGACAGCCACCTCACAGACCTGTGTGGACACCTCTTTATCTTGTCCTGGATCTCGTCTAGCTTCTTGAGACAGACACCTCACAGACTTGTGTGGACACCTCTGTATCCTGTCCAGGATCTCGTCTAGCTTCTTGTTACAGCCACCTCACAGACTTGTGTGGACACCTCTGTATCCTGTCCCGGATCACGTCTAGCTTTTTGTGAAAGCCAGCTCACAAACCTTTGTGGACATCTCTGTATCCTGACAAGGATCTCGTCTTGCTTCTTATGACAGCCACCACACGGACTTGTGTTGGCTCCTCTGTATCCTGTCCTAGATCTCGTCTAGCTTCTTGTTACAGCCACCTCACAGACTTGTGTGGACACATCTGTATCCTGTCAATGATCTTGTCTAGCTTCTTATGACAGCCACCTCACGGACTTGTGTGGACACCTCTGTATCCTGTCCCGGATCTCGTCTTGCTTCTTTTGACAGCCACCTCACAGACTTGTGTGGTCTCCTCTGTATCCTGTCCTAGATCTCGTCTACCTTCTTGTTACAGCCACCTCACAGTCTTGTGTGGACACCTCTGTATCCTGTCCTGGATCACGTCTAGCTTCTTGTGACAGCCACCCTAACAGTCATGTGTGGAATCCTCTGTATCCTGTCCTGGATCTCGTCTTGCTTCTTGTGACAGCCACCCCACGGACTTGTGTGGACTCCTCTGTATCCTGTCCTGGATCTCGTTTAGTTTCTTGTTACAGCCACCTCACAGACTTGTGTGACACCTCTGTATCCTGTCCTGGATCTCGTCTAGCTTCTTGTGACAGCCACCTCACAGACTTGTCTGGACACCTCTGTATCCTGTCCAGGATCTCGTCATGCTTCTTGTGACAGCCAACTCAGGGACTTGTGTGGACTCCTCTGTATCCTGTCCTGGATCTCGTCTAGCTTCTTGTGACAGCCACCTCACGGACCTGTGTGGACACCTCGGTATCTTGTCCTGGATTTCGTCTAGTTTCTTGTGACAGCCACCTCACAGACCTGTGTGGACACCTCGGTATCTTGTCCTGGATTTCGTCTAGTTTCTTGTGACAGCCACCTTACCGAGTTGTGTGGACACCTCTGTATTCTGTCCTGGACCTCCTCTTGCTTTTTGTGACAGCCACCTCACGGACTTATGTGGAATCCTCTCTATCCAGTCCTGGATATCGTCTTGCTTCTTGTGACAGCCACCTCACGGACTTGTGTGGACAACTCTGTATCCTGTCAAAGATCTCGTAATGCTTCTTGTGACAGCCAACTCAGGGACTTGTGGGGACTCCTCTGTATCCTGTCCGGGATCTCGTCTAGCTTCCTGTGACAGCCACCTCACAGACCTGTGTGGACACCTCTGTATCTTGTCCTGGATCTAGTCTAGTTTCTTGTGACAGCCACCTCACGGACTTGTGTGGACTCCTCTGTATCCTGTCCTGGATCTCGTTTAGTTTCTTGTTACAGCCACCTCACAGACTTGTGTGGACACCTCTGTATCCTGTCCTGGATCTCGTCTAGCTTCTTGTGACAGCCACCTCACAAACTTGTCTGGACACCTCTGTATCCTGTCAAGGATCTCGTAATGCTTCTTGTGACAGCCAACTCAGGGACTTGTGGGGACTCCTCTGTATCCTGTCCGGGATCTCGTCTAGCTTCTTGTGACAGCCACCTCACAGACCTGTGTGGACACCTCTGAATTCTGTCCTGGATCTCGTCTAGTTTCTTGTGACAGCCACCTTACAGACTTGTGTGGACACCTCTGTATTCTGTCCTGGATCTCGTCCTGCTTTTTGTGACAGCTACCTCACGGACTTATGTGGAATCTTCTCTATCCTGTCCTGCATCTCGTCTAGCTTCTTGTTACAGCCACCTCACAGACTTGTGTGGACACCTCTGTATCCTGTCCCGGATCTCGTCTAGCTTAATGTAAAAGCCACCTCACAGACTTGTGTGGACTCCTCTGTATCCTGTCATGGATCTCGTCTAGCTTCTTGTGACAGCCACCTCACAGACTTGTGTGGACACCTCTGTATCCTGTCCTGGATCTCGTCTAGCTTCTTGTTACAGCCACCTCACAGACTTGTGTGGACACCTCTGTATCCTGTCCCGGATCGCGTCTAGCTTCTTGTGACAGCCACCTCACAAACTTTTGTGGACATCTCTGTATCCTGTCAAGGAATCTCGTCTTGCTTCTTATGACAGCCACCTCACGGACTTGTGTGGACACCTCTGTATCCTGTCCTAGATCTCGTCTAGCTTCTTGTGACAGCCACCTCACGGACTTGTGTGGACTCCTCTGTATCCTGTCCTAGATCTCGTCTAGCTTCTTGTTACAGCCACCTCACAGACTTGTGTGGACAAAGCTGTATCTTGTCCAGGATCTCGTCTAGGTTCTTGTGACAGCCACCTCACAGACTTGTGTTAACCCCTCTGTATCCTGTCCTGGATCTCGTCTAGCTTCTTGTGACAGCCACCTCACAGACTTGTGTGGACACCTCTGTATCCTGTCCTGGATCTCGTCTAGCTTCTTGTGACAGCCACCTCACAGACTTGTGTGGACATCTCTGTATCCTGTCCTGGATCTCGTCTTGCTTCTTGTGACAGCCACCTCACAGACTTGTGTGGACACCTCTGTATCCTGTCCCGGATATCGTCTAGCTTCTTGTGACAGACACGTCACCGACTTGTGTGGACTCTTCTGTATCCTGTCCTGGATCTCGTTTAGTTTCTTGTTACAGCCACCTAACAGACTTGTGAGGACACCTCTGTATCCTGTCCTGGATTTCGTCTAGCTTCTTGTGACAGCCACCTCACAGACTTTTCTGGACACCTCTGTATCCTGTCAAGGATCTCGTTATGCTTCTTGTGACAGTCAACTGAGGGACTTGTATGGTCTCCTCTTTATCCTGTCCTGGATCTCGTCTTGCTTCTTGTGACAGCCACCTCACAGACTTGTGTGGACACCTCTGTATCCTGTCCTGGATCTCGTCTTGCTTCTTGTGACAGACACCTCACAGACTTGTGTGGACTCCTCTGTATCCTGTCCTGGATCTCGTCTAGTTTCTTGTGACAGCGACCTCACGGACTAGTGTGATCTCCTCTGTATCCTGTCCTGGATCTCGTCAAGCTTCTTGTTACAGCCACCTCACAGACTTGTGTGGACACCATTGTATCCTGTCCTGGATCTCGTCTAGCTTCTTGTGACAGCCACCTCACAGACTTGTGTGGACACCTCTGTATCCAATCCTATGTATCGTCTTGCTTCTTGTGACAGCCACCTCACGGACTTGTGTGGACTCTTCTGTACCCTGTCCTGGATCTCGTTTAGTTTCTTGTTACAGCCACCTAACAGACTTGTGAGGACACCTCTGTATCCTGTCCTGGATTTCGTCCAGCTTCTTGTGACAGCCACCTCACAGACTTGTCTGGACACCTCTGTATCCTGTCAAGGATCTCGTTATGCTTCTTGTGACAGTCAACTCAGGGACTTGTAAGGACTCCTCTGTATTATGTCCTGGATCTCGTCTTGCTTCTTAGGACAGCCACCTCACAGACCTGTGTGGACACCTCTGTATCTTGTCCTGGATCTCGTCTAGTTTCTTGTGACAGCCACCTTACGGACTTGTGTGGACACCTCTGTATTCGGTTGTGGATCTCGTCTGGCTTTTTGTGACAGTCACCTCACGGACTTATGTGGAATCCTCTCTACACTGTCCTGCATCTCGTCTAGCCTCATGTTGCAGCCACCTCACAGACTTGTGTGGAACACCTCTGTATCCTGTCCCGGATCTCGTCTAGCTTCTTGTGAAAGTGACCTCACGGACTTGTGTGGTCTCCTCTTTATCCTGTCCTGGATCTCGTCTAGCTTTTTGTTACAGCCACCTCACAGTCTTGTGTGGACACCTCTGTATCCTGTCCTGGATCTCGTCTAGCTTCTTGTGACAGCCACCCTAAGGGTCTTGTGTGGACTCCTCTGTATCCTGTCCTGGATCTCGTCTAGTTTCATGTGACAGCGACCTCACGGACTAGTGTGATCTCCTCTGTATCCTGTCCTGGATCTCGTCTAGCTTCTTGTTACAGCCACCTCACAGACGTGTGTGGACACCTCTGTATCCTGTCCTGGATCTCGTCTAGCTTCTTGTGACAGCCACCTCACAGACTTGTGTGGACACCTCTGTATCCAGTCCTGGATATCGTCTTGCTTCTTGTGACAGCCACCTCACGGACTTGTGTGGACTCTTCTGTATCCTGTCCTGGATCTCGTTTAGTTTCTTGTTACAGCCACCTCACAGACTTGTGAGGACACCTCTGTATCCTGTCCTGGATTTCGTCTAGCTTCTTGTGACAGCCACCTCACAGATTTGTGTGGACACCTCTGTATCCTGTCCCGGATCTCGTCTAGCTTCTTGTGACAGCCAGCTCACAAACCTTTGTGGACATCTCTGTATCCTGTCACGGATCTCGTCTTGCTTCTTTTGACAGCCACCTCACGGACTTGTGTGGACTCCTCTGTATCCTGTCCTAGATCTCGTCTAGCTTCTTGTTACAGCCACCTCACAGACTTGTGTGGACACATCTGTATCCTGTCAAGGATCTCGTCCAGCTTCTTGTAACAGCCACCCTAACAGTCTTGTGTGGACTCCTCTGTATCCTGTCCTGGATCTCGTCTTGCTTCTTGTGACAGCCACCTCACGGACTTGTGTGGACTCCTCTGTATCCTGTCCTGGATCTCGTCTAGCTTCTTGTGAGAGCCACCTCACAGACTTGTCTGGACACATCAGTATCCTGTCAAGGATCTCGTCATGCTTCTTGTGACAGCCAACTCAGGGACTTGTGTGGACTCCTCTGTATCCTGTCCTGGATTTCGTCTAGCTTCTTGTGACAGCCACCTCACAGACCTGTGTGGACATCTGTATCTTGTCCTGGATCTCGTCTAGCTTCTTGTGACAGCCACCTCACAGACCTGTGTGGACACCTCGGTATCTTGTCCTGGATCTCGTCTAGTTTCTTGTGACAGCCACCTTACGGAGTTGTGCGGACACCTCTGTATTCTGTCCTGGACCTCCTCTTGCTTTTTGTGACAGCCACCTCACAGATTTATGTGGAATCCTCTCTATCCAGTCCTAGATATCGTCTTGCTTCTTGTGAAAGCCACCTCACGGACCTGTGTGGACACCTCTGTATCCTGTCCTGGATCTCGTCTAGCTTCTTGTGACAGCCACCTCACAAACTTCTCTGGACACCTCTGTATACTGTCCCGGATCTCGTCTAGCTTCATGTAAAAGCCGCGCACAGACTGGTGGGAACTCGTCTGTATCCTCTCCCGGATCTCGTCTAGCTTCTTGAGACAGCCACCTCACAGACTTGTGTGGACGCCTCTGTATCCTGTCCAGGATCTCGTCTAGCTTCTTGTTACAGCCACCTCACAGACTTGTGTGGACACCTCTGTATCCTGTCCCGGATCTCGTCTTGCTTCTTTTGACAGCCACCTCACAGACTTGTGTGGTCTCCACTGTATCCTGTCCTAGATCTCGTCTACCTTCTTGTTACAGCCACCTCACAGTCTTGTGTGGACACCTCTGTATCCTGTCCTGGATCACGTCTAGCTTCTTGTGACAGCCACCCTAACAGTCGTGTGTGGAAACCTCTGTATCCTGTCCTGGATCTCGTCTTGCTTCTTGTGACAGCCACCCCACGGACTTGTGTGGACTCCTCTGTATCCTGTCCTGGATCTCGTTTAGTTTCTTGTTACAGCCACCTCACAGACTTGTGTGACACCTCTGTATCCTGTCCTGGATCTCGTCTAGCTTCTTGTGACAGCCACCTCACAGACTTGTCTGGACACCTCTGTATCCTGTCCAGGATCTCGTCATGCTTCTTGTGACTGCCAACTCAGGGACTTGTGTGGACTCCTCTGTATCCTGTCCTGGATCTCGTCTAGCTTCTTGTGACAGCCACCTCACGGACCTGTGTGGACACCTCGGTATCTTGTCCTGGATTTCGTCTAGTTTCTTGTGACAGCCACCTTACCGAGTTGTGTGGACACCTCTGTATTCTGTCCTGGACCTCCTCTTGCTTTTTGTGACAGCCACCTCACGGACTTATGTGGAATCCTCTCTATCCAGTCCTGGATATCGTCTTGCTTCTTGTGACAGACACCTCACGGACTTGTGTGGACACCTCTGTATCCTGTCAAAGATCTCGTAATGCTTCTTGTGACAGCCAACTCAGAGACTTGTGGGGACTCCTCTGTATCCTGTCCGGGATCTCGTCTAGCTTCCTGTGACAGCCACCTCACAGACCTGTGTGGACACCTCTTTATCTTGTCCTGGATCTCGTCTAGCTTCTTGAGACAGACACCTCACAGACTTGTGTGGACACCTCTGTATCCTGTCCAGGATCTCGTCTAGCTTCTTGTTACAGCCACCTCACAGACTTGTGTGGACACCTCTGTATCCTGTCCCGGATCACGTCTAGCTTTTTGTGAAAGCCAGCTCACAAACCTTTGTGGACATCTCTGTATCCTGACAAGGATCTCGTCTTGCTTCTTATGACAGCCACCACACGGACTTGTGTTGGCTCCTCTGTATCCTGTCCTAGATCTCGTCTAGCTTCTTGTTACAGCCACCTCACAGACTTGTGTGGACACATCTGTATCCTGTCAATGATCTTGTCTAGCTTCTTATGACAGCCACCTCACGGACTTGTGTGGACACCTCTGTATCCTGTCCCGGATCTCGTCTTGCTTCTTTTGACAGCCACCTCACAGACTTGTGTGGTCTCCTCTGTATCCTGTCCTAGATCTCGTCTACCTTCTTGTTACAGCCACCTCACAGTCTTGTGTGGACACCTCTGTATCCTGTCCTGGATCACGTCTAGCTTCTTGTGACAGCCACCCTAACAGTCATGTGTGGAATCCTCTTTATCCTGTCCTGGATCTCGTCTTGCTTCTTGTGACAGCCACCCCACGGACTTGTGTGGACTCCTCTGTATCCTGTCCTGGATCTCGTTTAGTTTCTTGTTACAGCCACCTCACAGACTTGTGTGACACCTCTGTATCCTGTCCTGGATCTCGTATAGCTTCTTGTGACAGCCACCTCACAGACTTGTCTGGACACCTCTGTATCCTGTCCAGGATCTCGTCATGCTTCTTGTGACAGCCAACTCAGGGACTTGTGTGGACTCCTCTGTATCCTGTCCTGGATCTCGTCTAGCTTCTTGTGACAGCCACCTCACGGACCTGTGTGGACACCTCGGTATCTTGTCCTGGATTTCGTCTAGTTTCTTGTGACAGCCACCTTACCGAGTTGTGTGGACACCTCTGTATTCTGTCCTGGACCTCCTCTTGCTTTTTGTGACAGCCACCTCACGGACTTATGTGGAATCCTCTCTATCCAGTCCTGGATATCGTCTTGCTTCTTGTGACAGCCACCTCACGGACTTGTGTGGACAACTCTGTATCCTGTCAAAGATCTCGTAATGCTTCTTGTGACAGCCAACTCAGGGACTTGTGGGGACTCCTCTGTATCCTGTCCGGGATCTCGTCTAGCTTCCTGTGACAGCCACCTCACAGACCTGTGTGGACACCTCTGTATCTTGTCCTGGATCTAGTCTAGTTTCTTGTGACAGCCACCTCACGGACTTGTGTGGACTCCTCTGTATCCTGTCCTGGATCTCGTTTAGTTTCTTGTTACAGCCAAATCACAGACTTGTGTGGACACCTCTGTATCCTGTCCTGGATCTCGTCTAGCTTCTTGTGACAGCCACCTCACAAACTTGTCTGGACACCTCTGTATCCTGTCAAGGATCTCGTAATGCTTCTTGTGACAGCCAACTCAGGGACTTGTGGGGACTCCTCTGTATCCTGTCCGGGATCTCGTCTAGCTTCTTGTGACAGCCACCTCACAGACCTGTGTGGACACCTCTGAATTCTGTCCTGGATCTCGTCTAGTTTCTTGTGACAGCCACCTCACAGACTTGTGTGGACACCTCTGTATTCTGTCCTGGATCTCGTCCTGCTTTTTGTGACAGCTACCTCACGGACTTATGTGAAATCTTTTCTATCCTGTCCTGCATCTCGTCTAGCTTCTTGTTACAGCCACCTCACAGACTTGTGTGGACACCTCTGTATCCTGTCCCGGATCTCGTCTAGCTTCTCGTGACTGCCACCTCACAGATTTGTGTGGACACCTCTGTATCCTGTCCCAAATCTCGTCTAGCTTAATGTAAAAGCCAACTCACAGACTGGTGTGGACTCCTCTGTATCCTTTCCCGGATCTCGTTTAGCTTCTTGTGACAACCACCTCACAGACTTGTGTGGACACCTCTGTATCCTGTCCTGGATCTCGTCTAACTTCTTGTTACAGCCACCTCACAGACTTGTGTGGACACTTCTGTATTCAATCCCGGATCGCGTCTAGCTTCTTGTGACAGCCACCTCACAAACTTTTGTGGACATCTCTGTATCCTGTCAAGGATCTCGTCATGCTTCTTGTGACAGCCACCTCAGGGACTTGTGTGGACTCCTCTGTATCCTGTCCTGGATCTCGTCTAGCTTCTTGTGACAGCCACCTCACGGACTTGTGTGGACACCTCTGTATCCTGTCCTGGATCTCGTCTAGCTTCTTGTGACAGCCACCTCACAGACTTGTGTGGACACCTCTGTATTCTGTCCTGGACCTCCTCTTGCTTTTTGTGACAGCCACCTCACGGACTTATGTGGAATCCTCTCTATCCAGTCCTGGATATCGTCTTGCTTCTTGTGACAGCCACCTCACGGACTTGTGTGGACACCTCTGTATCCTGTCAAAGATCTCGTAATGCTTCTTGTGACAGCCAACTCAGGGACTTGTGGGGACTCCTCTGTATCCTGTCCGGGATCTCGTCTAGCTTCTTGTGACAGCCACCTCACAGACCTGTGTGGACACCTCTGTATCTTGTCCTGGATCTCGTCTAGTTTCTTGTGACAGCCACCTCACAGACTTGTGTGGACACCTCTGTATCCTGTCCTGGATCTCGTCTAGCTTCTTGTGACAGCCACCTCACAGACTTGTCTGGACACCTCTGTATCCTGTCAAGGATCTCGTAATGCTTCTTGTGACAGCCACCTCACAGGGACTTGTGTGGAATCCTCTGTATCCTGTCCTGGATCTCGTCTAGCTTCTTGTGACAGCCACCTCACAGACTTGTGTGGACACCTCTGTATCCTGTCCTGGATCTCGTCTAGCTTCTTGTGACAGCCACCTCACAGACTTGTGTGGACTCCTCTGTATCCTGTCCTGGATCTCGTCTAGCTTCTTGTGACAGCCACCTCACAGACTTGTGTGGACACCTCTGTATCCTGTCCTGGATCTCGTCTAGCTTCTTGTGACAGCCACCTCACAGACTTGTGTGGACACCTCTGTATCCTGTCCCGGATCGCGTCTAGCTTCTTGTGACAGGCACCTCACAAACTTGTGTGGACATCTCTGTATCCTGTCAAGGATACAGTCTCGTCTTGCTTCTTATGATCTCGTCTTGCTTCTTATGACAGCCACCTCACGGACTTGTGTGGACTCCTCTGTATCCTGTCCTGGATCTCGTCTAGCTTCTTGTTACAGCCACCTCACAGACTTGTGTGGACACCTCTGTATCCTGTCCTGGATCTCGTCTAGCTTCTTGTGACAGCCACCTCACAGACTTGTGTGGACACCTCTGTATCCTGTCCTGGATCTCGTCTAGCTTCTTGTGACAGCCACCTCACAGACTTGTGTGGACTCCTCTGTATCCTGTCCTGGATCTCGTCTTGCTTCTTGTGACAGCCACCTCACGGACTTGTGTGGACACCTCTGTATCCTGTCCTGGATCTCGTCTAGCTTCTTGTGACAGCCACCTCACAGACTTGTGTGGACTCCTCTGTATCCTGTCCTGGATCTCGTTTAGTTTCTTGTTACAGCCACCTCACAGACTTGTGTGGACACCTCTGTATCCTGTCCTGGATCTCGTCTAGCTTCTTGTGACAGCCACCTCACAGACTTGTGTGGACACCTCTGTATCCTGTCAAGGATCTCGTCATGCTTCTTGTGACAGCCAACTCAGGGACTTGTGTGGACTCCTCTGTATCCTGTCCTGGATCTCGTCTAGCTTCTTGTGACAGCCACCTCACAGACCTGTGTGGACACCTCTGTATCTTGTCCTGGATTTCGTCTAGTTTCTTGTGACAGCCACCTTACCGAGTTGTGTGGACACCTCTGTATTCTGTCCTGGACCTCCTCTTGCTTTTTGTGACAGCCACCTCACGGACTTATGTGGAATCCTCTCTATCCAGTCCTGGATATCGTCTTGCTTCTTGTGACAGCCACCTCACGGACTTGTGTGGACACCTCTGTATCCTGTCAAGGATCTCGTAATGCTTCTTGTGACAGCCAACTCAGGGACTTGTGGGGACTCCTCTGTATCCTGTCCGGGATCTCGTCTAGCTTCTTGTGACAGCCACCTCACAGACCTGTGTGGACACCTCTGTATCCTGTCCTGGATCTCGTCTAGTTTCTTGTGACAGCCACCTCACAGACTTGTGTGGACACCTCTGTATTCTGTCCTGGATCTCGTCCTGCTTTTTGTGACAGCCACCTCACGGACTTATGTGGAATCCTCTCTATCCTGTCCTGCATCTCGTCTAGCTTCTTGTTACAGCCACCTCACAGACTTGTGTGGACACCTCTGTATCCTGTCCCGGATCTCGTCTAGCTTCTTGTGACAGCCACCTCACAGACTTGTGTGGACACCTCTGTATCCTGTCCTGGATCTCGTCTAGCTTCTTGTGACAGCCACCTCACAGACTTGTGTGGACACCTCTGTATCCTGTCCTGGATCTCGTCTAGCTTCTTGTTACAGCCACCTCACAGACTTGTGTGGACACCTCTGTATCCTGTCCCGGATCTCGTCTAGCTTCTTGTGACAGGCACCTCACAAACTTTTGTGGACATCTCTGTATCCTGTCAAGGATACAGTCTCGTCTTGCTTCTTATGACATATAGGATAGGATCTCGTCTTGCTTCTTATGACAGCCACCTCACGGACTTGTGTGGACTCCTCTGTATCCTGTCCTGGATCTCGTCTAGCTTCTTGTTACAGCCACCTCACAGACTTGTGTGGACACCTCTGTATCCTGTCCCGGATCTCGTCTAGCTTCTTGTGACAGCCACCTCACAGACTTGTGTGGACACCTCTGTATCCTGTCCTGGATCTCGTCTAGCTTCTTGTGACAGCCACCTCACAGACTTGTGTGGACTCCTCTGTATCCTGTCCTGGATCTCGTCTAGCTTCTTGTGACAGCCACCTCACAGACTTGTGTGGACACCTCTGTATCCTGTCCTGGATCTCGTCTAGCTTCTTGTGACAGCCACCTCACGGACTTGTGTGGACACCTCTGTATCCTGTCCTGGATCTCGTCTAGCTTCTTGTGACAGCCACCTCACGGACTTGTGTGGACTCCTCTGTATCCTGTCCTGGATCTCGTTTAGTTTCTTGTTACAGCCACCTCACAGACTTGTGTGGACACCTCTGTATCCTGTCCTGGATCTCGTCTAGCTTCTTGTGACAGCCACCTCACAGACTTGTGTGGACACCTCTGTATCCTGTCCTGGATCTCGTCTTGCTTCTTGTGACAGCCAACTCAGGGACTTGTGTGGACTCCTCTGTATCCTGTCCTGGATCTCGTCTAGCTTCTTGTGACAGCCACCTCACAGACTTGTGTGGACACCTCTGTATCCTGTCCTGGATCTCGTCTAGTTTCTTGTGACAGCCACCTCACAGACTTGTGTGGACACCTCTGTATCCTGTCCTGGATCTCGTCTAGCTTCTTGTGACAGCCACCTCACGGACTTGTGTGGACTCCTCTGTATCCTGTCCTGGATCTCGTCTAGCTTCTTGTGACAGCCACCTCACAGACTTGTGTGGACACCTCTGTATCCTGTCCTGGATCTCGTCTAGCTTCTTGTGACAGCCACCTCACAGACTTGTGTGGACACCTCTGTATCCTGTCCTGGATCTCGTCTAGCTTCTTGTGACAGCCACCTCACAGACTTGTGTGGACACCTCTGTATCCTGTCCTGGATCTCGTCTTGCTTCTTGTGACAGCCACCTCACGGACTTGTGTGGACTCCTCTGTATCCTGTCCTGGATCTCGTCTAGCTTCTTGTGACAGCCACCTCACGGACTTGTGTGGACTCCTCTGTATCCTGTCCTGGATCTCGTCTAGCTTCTTGTGACAGCCACCTCACAGACTTGTGTGGACACCTCTGTATCCTGTCCTGGATCTCGTCTAGCTTCTTGTGACAGCCACCTCACGGACTTGTGTGGACTCCTCTGTATCCTGTCCTGGATCTCGTCTAGCTTCTTGTGACAGCCACCTCACAGACTTGTGTGGACTCCTCTGTATCCTGTCCTGGATCTCGTCTAGCTTCTTGTGACAGCCACCTCACGGACTTGTGTGGACTCCTCTGTATCCTGTCCTGGATCTCGTCTAGCTTCTTGTGACAGCCACCTCACAGACTTGTGTGGACACCTCTGTATCCTGTCCTGGATCTCGTCTAGCTTCTTGTGACAGCCACCTCACAGACTTGTGTGGACACCTCTGTATCCTGTCCTGGATCTCGTCTTGCTTCTTGTGACAGCCACCTCACGGACTTGTGTGGACACCTCTGTATCCTGTCCTGGATCTCGTCTAGCTTCTTGTGACAGCCACCTCACAGACTTGTGTGGACACCTCTGTATCCTGTCCTGGATCTCGTCTAGCTTCTTGTGACAGCCACCTCACAGACTTGTGTGGACACCTCTGTATCCTGTCCCGGATCTCGTCTAGCTTCTTGTGACAGCCACCTCACAAACTTGTGTGGACACCTCTGTATCCTGTCACGGATCTCGTCTTGCTTCTTGTGACAGCCACCTCACGGACTTGTGTGGACTCCTCTGTATCCTGTCCTGGATCTCGTCTAGCTTCTTGTGACAGCCACCTCACAGACTTGTGTGGACACCTCTGTATCCTGTCCTGGATCTCGTCTAGCTTCTTGTGACAGCCACCTCACAGACTTGTGTGGACTCCTCTGTATCCTGTCCTGGATCTCGTCTTGCTTCTTGTGACAGCCACCTCACGGACTTGTGTGGACTCCTCTGTATCCTGTCCTGGATCTCGTCTAGCTTCTTGTGACAGCCACCTCACAGACTTGTGTGGACACCTCTGTATCCTGTCAAGGATCTCGTCATGCTTCTTGTGACAGCCAACTCAGGGACTTGTGTGGACTCCTCTGTATCCTGTCCTGGATCTCGTCTAGCTTCTTGTGACAGCCACCTCACAGACCTGTGTGGACACCTCTGTATCTTGTCCTGGATCTCGTCTAGCTTCTTGTGACAGCCACCTCACAGACCTGTGTGGACACCTCTGTATCTTGTCCTGGATCTCGTCTAGTTTCTTGTGACAGCCACCTTACAGGAGTTGTGTGGACACCTCTGTATTCTGTCCTGGACCTCGTCTTGCTTTTTGTGACAGCCACCTCACAGACTTATGTGGAATCCTCTCTATCCTGTCCTAGATCTCGTCTTGCTTCTTGTGACAGCCACCTCACGGACTTGTGTGGACACCTCTGTATCCTGTCCTGGATCTCGTCTAGCTTCTTGTGACAGCCACCTCACAGACTTGTGTGGACACCTCTGTATCCTGTCCCGGATCTCGTCTAGCTTCATGTAAAAGCCGCGCACAGACTGGTGTGGACTCCTCTGTATCCTGTCCCGGATCTCGTCTAGCTTCTTGTGACAGCCACCTCACAGACTTGTGTGGACACCTCTGTATCCTGTCCAGGATCTCGTCTAGCTTCTTGTGACAGCCACCTCACAGACTTGTGTGGACACCTCTGTATCCTGTCCCGGATCTCGTCTTGCTTCTTGTGACAGCCACCTCACAGACTTGTGTGGTCTCCTCTGTATCCTGTCCTAGATCTCGTCTAGCTTCTTGTTACAGCCACCTCACAGACTTGTGTGGACACCTCTGTATCCTGTCCTGGATCTCGTCTAGCTTCTTGTGACAGCCACCTCACAGTCTTGTGTGGACACCTCTGTATCCTGTCCTGGATCTCGTCTTGCTTCTTGTGACAGCCACCTCACGGACTTGTGTGGACTCCTCTGTATCCTGTCCTGGATCTCGTTTAGCTTCTTGTTACAGCCACCTCACAGACTTGTGTGGACACCTCTGTATCCTGTCCTGGATCTCGTCTAGCTTCTTGTGACAGCCACCTCACAGACTTGTGTGGACACCTCTGTATCCTGTCCAGGATCTCGTCATGCTTCTTGTGACAGCCACCTCAGGGACTTGTGTGGACTCCTCTGTATCCTGTCCTGGATCTCGTCTAGCTTCTTGTGACAGCCACCTCACGGACCTGTGTGGACACCTCGGTATCTTGTCCTGGATTTCGTCTAGTTTCTTGTGACAGCCACCTTACCCAGTTGTGTGGACACCTCTGTATTCTGTCCTGGACCTCCTCTTGCTTTTTGTGACAGCCACCTCACGGACTTATGTGGAATCCTCTCTATCCAGTCCTGGATATCGTCTTGCTTCTTGTGACAGACACCTCACGGACTTGTGTGGACACCTCTGTATCCTGTCAAAGATCTCGTAATGCTTCTTGTGACAGCCAACTCAGAGACTTGTGGGGACTCCTCTGTATCCTGTCCGGGATCTCGTCTAGCTTCCTGTGACAGCCACCTCACAGACCTGTGTGGACACCTCTTTATCTTGTCCTGGATCTCGTCTAGCTTCTTGAGACAGACACCTCACAGACTTGTGTGGACACCTCTGTATCCTGTCCAGGATCTCGTCTAGCTTCTTGTTACAGCCACCTCACAGACTTGTGTGGACACCTCTGTATCCTGTCCCGGATCACGTCTAGCTTTTTGTGAAAGCCAGCTCACAAACCTTTGTGGACATCTCTGTATCCTGACAAGGATCTCGTCTTGCTTCTTATGACAGCCACCACACGGACTTGTGTTGGCTCCTCTGTATCCTGTCCTAGATCTCGTCTAGCTTCTTGTTACAGCCACCTCACAGACTTGTGTGGACACATCTGTATCCTGTCAATGATCTTGTCTAGCTTCTTATGACAGCCACCTCACGGACTTGTGTGGACACCTCTGTATCCTGTCCCGGATCTCGTCTTGCTTCTTTTGACAGCCACCTCACAGACTTGTGTGGTCTCCTCTGTATCCTGTCCTAGATCTCGTCTACCTTCTTGTTACAGCCACCTCACAGTCTTGTGTGGACACCTCTGTATCCTGTCCTGGATCACGTCTAGCTTCTTGTGACAGCCACCCTAACAGTCATGTGTGGAATCCTCTGTATCCTGTCCTGGATCTCGTCTTGCTTCTTGTGACAGCCACCCCACGGACTTGTGTGGACTCCTCTGTATCCTGTCCTGGATCTCGTTTAGTTTCTTGTTACAGCCACCTCACAGACTTGTGTGACACCTCTGTATCCTGTCCTGGATCTCGTCCAGCTTCTTGTGACAGCCACCTCACAGACTTGTCTGGACACCTCTGTATCCTGTCCAGGATCTCGTCATGCTTCTTGTGACAGCCAACTCAGGGACTTGTGTGGACTCCTCTGTATCCTGTCCTGGATCTCGTCTAGCTTCTTGTGACAGCCACCTCACGGACCTGTGTGGACACCTCGGTATCTTGTCCTGGATTTCGTCTAGTTTCTTGTGACAGCCACCTCACAGACCTGTGTGGACACCTCTGTATCTTGTCCTGGATTTCGTCTAGTTTCTTGTGACAGCCACCTTACCGAGTTGTGTGGACACCTCTGTATTCTGTCCTGGACCTCCTCTTGCTTTTTGTGACAGCCACCTCACGGACTTATGTGGAATCCTCTCTATCCAGTCCTGGATATCGTCTTGCTTCTTGTGACAGCCACCTCACGGACTTGTGTGGACAACTCTGTATCCTGTCAAAGATCTCGTAATGCTTCTTGTGACAGCCAACTCAGGGACTTGTGGGGACTCCTCTGTATCCTGTCCGGGATCTCGTCTAGCTTCCTGTGACAGCCACCTCACAGACCTGTGTGGACACCTCTGTATCTTGTCCTGGATCTAGTCTAGTTTCTTGTGACAGCCACCTCACGGACTTGTGTGGACTCCTCTGTATCCTGTCCTGGATCTCGTTTAGTTTCTTGTTACAGCCAAATCACAGACTTGTGTGGACACCTCTGTATCCTGTCCTGGATCTCGTCTAGCTTCTTGTGACAGCCACCTCACAGACTTGTCTGGACACCTCTGTATCCTGTCAAGGATCTCGTAATGCTTCTTGTGACAGCCAACTCAGGGACTTGTGGGGACTCCTCTGTATCCTGTCCGGGATCTCGTCTAGCTTCTTGTGACAGCCACCTCACAGACCTGTGTGGACACCTCTGAATTCTGTCCTGGATCTCGTCTAGCTTCTTGTGACAGCCACCTCACAGACTTGTGTGGACACCTCTGTATTCTGTCCTGGATCTCGTCCTGCTTTTTGTGACAGCTACCTCACGGACTTATGTGAAATCTTTTCTATCCTGTCCTGCATCTCGTCTAGCTTCTTGTTACAGCCACCTCACAGACTTGTGTGGACACCTCTGTATCCTGTCCCGGATCTCGTCTAGCTTCTCGTGACTGCCACCTCACAGATTTGTGTGGACACCTCTGTATCCTGTCCCAAATCTCGTCTAGCTTAATGTAAAAGCCACCTCACAGACTGGTGTGGACTCCTCTGTATCCTGTCCCGGATCTCGTCTAGCTTCTTGTGACAGCCACCTCACAGACTTGTGTGGACACCTCTGTATCCTGTCCTGGATCTCGTCTAGCTTCTTGTTACAGCCACCTCACAGACTTGTGTGGACACCTCTGTATCCTGTCCCGGATCTCGTCTAGCTTCTTGTGACAGCCACCTCACAAACTTTTGTGGACATCTCTGTATCCTGTCAAGGATCTCGTCATGCTTCTTGTGACAGCCACCTCAGGGACTTGTGTGGACTCCTCTGTATCCTGTCCTGGATCTCGTCTAGCTTCTTGTGACAGCCACCTCACAGACCTGTGTGGACACCTCGGTATCTTGTCCTGGATCTCGTCTAGTTTCTTGTGACAGCCACCTCACAGACTTGTGTGGACACCTCTGTATTCTGTCCTGGACCTCCTCTTGCTTTTTGTGACAGCCACCTCACGGACTTATGTGGAATCCTCTCTATCCAGTCCTGGATATCGTCTTGCTTCTTGTGACAGCCACCTCACGGACTTGTGTGGACACCTCTGTATCCTGTCAAAGATCTCGTAATGCTTCTTGTGACAGCCAACTCAGGGACTTGTGGGGACTCCTCTGTATCCTGTCCTGGATCTCGTCTAGCTTCTTGTGACAGCCACCTCACAGACCTGTGTGGACACCTCTGTATCCTGTCCTGGATCTCGTCTAGCTTCTTGTTACAGCCACCTCACAGACTTGTGTGGACACCTCTGTATCCTGTCCTGGATCTCGTCTAGCTTCTTGTGACAGCCACCTCACAGACTTGTGTGGACACCTCTGTATCCTGTCCTGGATCTCGTCATGCTTCTTGTGACAGCCACCTCACAGGGACTTGTGTGGAATCCTCTGTATCCTGTCCTGGATCTCGTCTAGCTTCTTGTGACAGCCACCTCACAGACTTGTGTGGACACCTCTGTATCCTGTCCTGGATCTCGTCTAGCTTCTTGTGACAGCCACCTCACAGACTTGTGTGGACACCTCTGTATCCTGTCCCGGATCTCGTCTAGCTTCTTGTGACAGCCACCTCACAGACTTGTGTGGACTCCTCTGTATCCTGTCCTGGATCTCGTCTAGCTTCTTGTGACAGCCACCTCACAGACTTGTGTGGACACCTCTGTATCCTGTCCTGGATCTCGTCTAGCTTCTTGTGACAGCCACCTCACAGACTTGTGTGGACACCTCTGTATCCTGTCCCGGATCGCGTCTAGCTTCTTGTGACAGCCACCTCACAAACTTGTGTGGACATCTCTGTATCCTGTCAAGGATACAGTCTCGTCTTGCTTCTTATGACATATAGGATAGGATCTCGTCTTGCTTCTTGTGACAGCCACCTCACGGACTTGTGTGGACTCCTCTGTATCCTGTCCTGGATCTCGTCTAGCTTCTTGTTACAGCCACCTCACAGACTTGTGTGGACACCTCTGTATCCTGTCCTGGATCTCGTCTAGCTTCTTGTGACAGCCACCTCACAGACTTGTGTGGACACCTCTGTATCCTGTCCTGGATCTCGTCTAGCTTCTTGTGACAGCCACCTCACAGACTTGTGTGGACTCCTCTGTATCCTGTCCTGGATCTCGTCTAGCTTCTTGTGACAGCCACCTCACAGACTTGTGTGGACACCTCTGTATCCTGTCCTGGATCTCGTCTAGCTTCTTGTGACAGCCACCTCACGGACTTGTGTGGACACCTCTGTATCCTGTCCTGGATCTCGTCTAGCTTCTTGTGACAGCCACCTCACGGACTTGTGTGGACTCCTCTGTATCCTGTCCTGGATCTCGTTTAGCTTCTTGTTACAGCCACCTCACAGACTTGTGTGGACACCTCTGTATCCTGTCCTGGATCTCGTCTAGCTTCTTGTGACAGCCACCTCACAGACTTGTGTGGACACCTCTGTATCCTGTCAAGGATCTCGTCATGCTTCTTGTGACAGCCAACTCAGGGACTTGTGTGGACTCCTCTGTATCCTGTCCTGGATCTCGTCTAGCTTCTTGTGACAGCCACCTCACAGACCTGTGTGGACACCTCTGTATCTTGTCCTGGATCTCGTCTAGTTTCTTGTGACAGCCACCTTACGAGACTTGTGTGGACACCTCTGTATTCTGTCCTGGACCTCCTCTTGCTTTTTGTGACAGCCACCTCACGGACTTATGTGGAATCCTCTCTATCCAGTCCTGGATATCGTCTTGCTTCTTGTGACAGCCACCTCACAGACTTGTCTGGACACCTCTGTATCCTGTCAAGGATCTCGTAATGCTTCTTGTGACAGCCAACTCAGGGACTTGTGGGGACTCCTCTGTATCCTGTCCGGGATCTCGTCTAGCTTCTTGTGACAGCCACCTCACAGACCTGTGTGGACACCTCTGTATCTTGTCCTGGATCTCGTCTAGTTTCTTGTGACAGCCACCTTACACGACTTGTGTGGACACCTCTGTATTCTGTCCTGGATCTCGTCTTGCTTTTTGTGACAGCCACCTCACGGACTTATGTGGAATCCTCTCTATCCTGTCCTGCATCTCGTCTAGCTTCTTGTTACAGCCACCTCACAGACTTGTGTGGACACCTCTGTATCCTGTCCTGGATCTCGTCTAGCTTAATGTAAAAGCCACCTCACAGACTGGTGTGGACTCCTCTGTATCCTGTCCCGGATCTCGTCTAGCTTCTTGTGACAGCCACCTCACAGACTTGTGTGGACACCTCTGTATCCTGTCCTGGATCTCGTCTAGCTTCTTGTGACAGCCACCTCACAGACTTGTGTGGACACCTCTGTATCCTGTCCTGGATCTCGTCTAGCTTCTTGTGACAGCCACCTCACAAACTTGTGTGGACATCTCTGTATCCTGTCAAGGATCTCGTCTTGCTTCTTATGACAGCCACCTCACAGACTTGTGTGGAATCCTCTGTATCCTGTCCCGGATCTCGTCTAGCTTCTTGTGACAGCCACCTCACGGACTTGTGTGGACTCCTCTGTATCCTGTCCTGGATCTCGTCTAGCTTCTTGTGACAGCCACCTCACAGACTTGTGTGGACACCTCTGTATCCTGTCCTGGATCTCGTCTAGCTTCTTGTGACAGCCACCTCACAGACTTGTGTGGACACCTCTGTATCCTGTCCTGGATCTCGTCTAGCTTCTTGTGACAGCCACCTCACAGACTTGTGTGGACACCTCTGTATCCTGTCCTGGATCTCGTCTAGCTTCTTGTGACAGCCACCTCACGGACTTGTGTGGACTCCTCTGTATCCTGTCCTGGATCTCGTCTAGCTTCTTGTGACAGCCACCTCACAGACTTGTGTGGACACCTCTGTATCCTGTCCTGGATCTCGTCTAGCTTCTTGTGACAGCCACCTCACAGACTTGTGTGGACACCTCTGTATCCTGTCCTGGATCTCGTCTAGCTTCTTGTGACAGCCACCTCACAGACTTGTGTGGACACCTCTGTATCCTGTCCTGGATCTCGTCTAGCTTCTTGTGACAGCCACCTCACAGACTTGTGTGGACACCTCTGTATCCTGTCCTGGATCTCGTCTATGCTTCTTGTGACAGCCACCTCAGGGACTTGTGTGGACTCCTCTGTATCCTGTCCTGGATCTCGTCTAGCTTCTTGTGACAGCCACCTCACAGACTTGTGTGGACACCTCTGTATCCTGTCCTGGATCTCGTCTAGCTTCTTGTGACAGCCACCTCACAGACTTGTGTGGACACCTCTGTATCCTGTCCTGGATCTCGTCTAGCTTCTTGTGACAGCCACCTCACGGACTTGTGTGGACACTCCTCTGTATCCTGTCCTGGATCTCGTCTAGCTTCTTGTGACAGCCACCTCACAGACTTGTGTGGACACCTCTGTATCCTGTCCTGGATCTCGTCTAGCTTCTTGTGACAGCCACCTCACAGACTTGTGTGGACACCTCTGTATCCTGTCCTGGATCTCGTCTAGCTTCTTGTGACAGCCACCTCACAGACTTGTGTGGACACCTCTGTATCCTGTCCTGGATCTCGTCTTGCTTCTTGTGACAGCCACCTCACGGACTTGTGTGGACTCCTCTGTATCCTGTCCTGGATCTCGTCTAGCTTCTTGTGACAGCCACCTCACAGACTTGTGTGGACACCTCTGTATCCTGTCCTGGATCTCGTCTAGCTTCTTGTGACAGCCACCTCACAGACTTGTGTGGACACCTCTGTATCCTGTCCTGGATCTCGTCTAGCTTCTTGTGACAGCCACCTCACAGTCATGTGTGGAATCCTCTGTATCCTGTCCTGGATCTCGTCTTGCTTCTTGTGACAGCCACCTCACGGACTTGTGTGGACTCCTCTGTATCCTGTCCTGGATCTCGTCTAGTTTCTTGTTACAGCCACCTCACAGACTTGTGTGGACACCTCTGTATCCTGTCCTGGATCTCGTCTAGCTTCTTGTGACAGCCACCTCACAGACTTGTGTGGACACCTCTGTATCCTGTCCTGGATCTCGTCATGCTTCTTGTGACAGCCACCTCAGGGACTTGTGTGGACTCCTCTGTATCCTGTCCTGGATCTCGTCTAGCTTCTTGTGACAGCCACCTCACGGACTTGTGTGGACACCTCTGTATCCTGTCCTGGATCTCGTCTAGCTTCTTGTGACAGCCACCTCACAGACCTGTGTGGACACCTCTGTATCTTGTCCTGGATCTCGTCTAGTTTCTTGTGACAGCCACCTTACCGAGTTGTGTGGACACCTCTGTATTCTGTCCTGGACCTCCTCTTGCTTTTTGTGACAGCCACCTCACGGACTTATGTGGAATCCTCTCTATCCAGTCCTGGATATCGTCTTGCTTCTTGTGACAGCCACCTCACGGACTTGTGTGGACACCTCTGTATCCTGTCAAAGATCTCGTAATGCTTCTTGTGACAGCCAACTCAGGGACTTGTGGGGACTCCTCTGTATCCTGTCCGGGATCTCGTCTAGCTTCCTGTGACAGCCACCTCACAGACCTGTGTGGACACCTCTGTATCTTGTCCTGGATCTCGTCTAGTTTCTTGTGACAGCCACCTCACGGACTTGTGTGGACTCCTCTGTATCCTGTCCTGGATCTCGTTTAGTTTCTTGTTACAGCCACCTCACAGACTTGTGTGGACACCTCTGTATCCTGTCCTGGATCACGTCTAGCTTCTTGTGACAGCCACCTCACAAACTTGTCTGGACACCTCTGTATCCTGTCAAGGATCTCGTAATGCTTCTTGTGACAGCCAACTCAGGGACTTGTGGGGACTCCTCTGTATCCTGTCCGGGATCTCGTCTAGCTTCTTGTGACAGCCACCTCACAGACCTGTGTGGACACCTCTGTATCCTGTCCTGGAATCTCGTCTAGCTTCTTGTGACAGCCACCTCACAGACTTGTGTGGACACCTCTGTATCCTGTCCTGGATCTCGTCCTAGCTTCTTGTGACAGCCACCTCACGGACTTATGTGGAATCCTCTCTATCCTGTCCTGCATCTCGTCTAGCTTCTTGTTACAGCCACCTCACAGACTTGTGTGGACACCTCTGTATCCTGTCCCGGATCTCGTCTAGCTTCTTGTGACAGCCACCTCACAGACTTGTGTGGACACCTCTGTATCCTGTCCTGGATCTCGTCTAGCTTAATGTAACAGCCACCTCACAGACTTGTGTGGACTCCTCTGTATCCTGTCCCGGATCTCGTTTAGCTTCTTGTGACAGCCACCTCACAGACTTGTGTGGACACCTCTGTATCCTGTCCTGGATCTCGTCTAACTTCTTGTTACAGCCACCTCACAGACTTGTGTGGACACTTCTGTATCCTGTCCCGGATCTCGTCTAGCTTCTTGTGACAGCCACCTCACAAACTTTTGTGGACATCTCTGTATCCTGTCAAGGATCTCGTCTTGCTTCTTGTGACAGCCACCTCAGGGACTTGTGTGGACTCCTCTGTATCCTGTCCTGGATCTCGTCTAGCTTCTTGTGACAGCCACCTCACAGACTTGTGTGGACACCTCTGTATCCTGTCCTGGATCTCGTCTAGCTTCTTGTGACAGCCACCTCACAGACTTGTGTGGACACCTCTGTATCCTGTCCTGGACCTCCTCTTGCTTCTTGTGACAGCCACCTCACGGACTTATGTGGAATCCTCTCTATCCAGTCCTGGATATCGTCTTGCTTCTTGTGACAGCCACCTCACGGACTTGTGTGGACACCTCTGTATCCTGTCCTGGATCTCGTCTAGCTTCTTGTGACAGCCACCTCAGACTTGTGTGGACACCTCTGTATCCTGTCCTGGATCTCGTCTAGCTTCTTGTGACAGCCACCTCACAGACTTGTGTGGACACCTCTGTATCCTGTCAAGGATCTCGTCTATGCTTCTTGTGACAGCCAACTCACAGACTTGTGTGGACTCCTCTGTATCCTGTCCTGGATCTCGTCTAGCTTCTTGTGACAGCCACCTCACAGACTTGTGTGGACACCTCTGTATCCTGTCCTGGATCTCGTCTAGCTTCTTGTGACAGCCACCTCACAGACTTGTGTGGACACCTCTGTATCCTGTCCTGGATCTCGTCTAGCTTCTTGTGACAGCCACCTCACAGACTTGTGTGGACACCTCTGTATCCTGTCCTGGATCTCGTCTAGCTTCTTGTGACAGCCACCTCACAGACTTGTGTGGACTCCTCTGTATCCTGTCAAGGATCTCGTCTAGCTTCTTATGACAGCCACCTCACAGACTTGTGTGGACACCTCTGTATCCTGTCCTGGATCTCGTCTAGCTTCTTGTGACAGCCACCTCACAGACTTGTGTGGACACCTCTGTATCCTGTCAATGATCTCGTCTAGCTTCTTGTGACAGCCACCTCACGGACTTGTGTGGACACCTCTGTATCCTGTCCTGGATCTCGTCTTGCTTCTTTTGACAGCCACCTCACAGACTTGTGTGGTCTCCTCTGTATCCTGTCCTAGATCTCGTCTAGCTTCTTGTTACAGCCACCTCACAGTCTTGTGTGGACACCTCTGTATCCTGTCCTGGATCACGTCTAGCTTCTTGTGACAGCCACCCTAACAGTCATGTGTGGAATCCTCTGTATCCTGTCCTGGATCTCGTCTTGCTTCTTGTGACAGCCACCCCACGGACTTGTGTGGACTCCTCTGTATCCTGTCCTGGATCTCGTTTAGTTTCTTGTTACAGCCACCTCACAGACTTGTGTGACACCTCTGTATCCTGTCCTGGATCTCGTCCAGCTTCTTGTGACAGCCACCTCACAGACTTGTCTGGACACCTCTGTATCCTGTCCAGGATCTCGTCATGCTTCTTGTGACAGCCAACTCAGGGACTTGTGTGGACTCCTCTGTATCCTGTCCTGGATCTCGTCTAGCTTCTTGTGACAGCCACCTCACGGACCTGTGTGGACACCTCGGTATCTTGTCCTGGATTTCGTCTAGTTTCTTGTGACAGCCACCTCACAGACCTGTGTGGACACCTCGGTATCTTGTCCTGGATTTCGTCTAGTTTCTTGTGACAGCCACCTTACCGAGTTGTGTGGACACCTCTGTATTCTGTCCTGGACCTCCTCTTGCTTTTTGTGACAGCCACCTCACGGACTTATGTGGAATCCTCTCTATCCAGTCCTGGATATCGTCTTGCTTCTTGTGACAGCCACCTCACGGACTTGTGTGGACAACTCTGTATCCTGTCAAAGATCTCGTAATGCTTCTTGTGACAGCCAACTCAGGGACTTGTGGGGACTCCTCTGTATCCTGTCCGGGATCTCGTCTAGCTTCCTGTGACAGCCACCTCACAGACCTGTGTGGACACCTCTGTATCTTGTCCTGGATCTAGTCTAGTTTCTTGTGACAGCCACCTCACGGACTTGTGTGGACTCCTCTGTATCCTGTCCTGGATCTCGTTTAGTTTCTTGTTACAGCCAAATCACAGACTTGTGTGGACACCTCTGTATCCTGTCCTGGATCTCGTCTAGCTTCTTGTGACAGCCACCTCACAGACTTGTCTGGACACCTCTGTATCCTGTCAAGGATCTCGTAATGCTTCTTGTGACAGCCAACTCAGGGACTTGTGGGGACTCCTCTGTATCCTGTCCGGGATCTCGTCTAGCTTCTTGTGACAGCCACCTCACAGACCTGTGTGGACACCTCTGAATTCTGTCCTGGATCTCGTCTAGTTTCTTGTGACAGCCACCTTACAGACTTGTGTGGACACCTCTGTATTCTGTCCTGGATCTCGTCCTGCTTTTTGTGACAGCTACCTCACGGACTTATGTGAAATCTTTTCTATCCTGTCCTGCATCTCGTCTAGCTTCTTGTTACAGCCACCTCACAGACTTGTGTGGACACCTCTGTATCCTGTCCCGGATCTCGTCTAGCTTCTCGTGACTGCCACCTCACAGATTTGTGTGGACACCTCTGTATCCTGTCCCAAATCTCGTCTAGCTTAATGTAAAAGCCAACTCACAGACTGGTGTGGACTCCTCTGTATCCTTTCCCGGATCTCGTTTAGCTTCTTGTGACAACCACCTCACAGACTTGTGTGGACACCTCTGTATCCTGTCCTGGATCTCGTCTAGCTTCTTGTTACAGCCACCTCACAGACTTGTGTGGACACCTCTGTATTCTGTCCCGGATCTCGTCTAGCTTCTTGTGACAGCCACCTCACAAACTTTTGTGGACATCTCTGTATCCTGTCAAGGATCTCGTCTTGCTTCTTGTGACAGCCACCTCACGGACTTGTGTGGACTCCTCTGTATCCTGTCCTGGATCTCGTCTAGCTTCTTGTGACAGCCACCTCACAGACTTGTGTGGACACCTCTGTATCCTGTCCTGGATCTCGTCTAGTTTCTTGTGACAGCCACCTCACAGACTTGTGTGGACACCTCTGTATCCTGTCCTGGATCTCGTCTTGCTTTTTGTGACAGCCACCTCACGGACTTGTGTGGAATCCTCTCTATCCTGTCCTGGATATCGTCTAGCTTCTTGTGACAGCCACCTCACGGACTTGTGTGGACACCTCTGTATCCTGTCCTGGATCTCGTTTAGTTTCTTGTGACAGCCACCTAACAGACTTGTGAGGACACCTCTGTATCCTGTCCTGGATTTCGTCTAGCTTCTTGTGACAGCCACCTCACAGACTTGTGTGGACACCTCTGTATCCTGTCAAGGATCTCGTTATGCTTCTTGTGACAGTCAACTCAGGGACTTGTGTGGACTCCTCTGTATCCTGTCCTGGATCTCGTCTTGCTTCTTGTGACAGCCACCTCACAGACTTGTGTGGACTCCTCTGTATCCTGTCCTGGATCTCGTCTAGTTTCTTGTGACAGCCACCTCACGGACTTGTGTGATCTCCTCTGTATCCTGTCCTGGATCTCGTCAAGCTTCTTGTTACAGCCACCTCACAGACTTGTGTGGACACCATTGTATCCTGTCCTGGATCTCGTCTAGCTTCTTGTGACAGCCACCTCACAGACTTGTGTGGACACCTCTGTATCCTGTCCTGGATATCGTCTTGCTTCTTGTGACAGCCACCTCACGGACTTGTGTGGACTCTTCTGTATCCTGTCCTGGATCTCGTTTAGTTTCTTGTTACAGCCACCTAACAGACTTGTGAGGACACCTCTGTATCCTGTCCTGGATCTCGTCTAGCTTCTTGTGACAGCCACCTCACAGACTTGTCTGGACACCTCTGTATCCTGTCAAGGATCTCGTTATGCTTCTTGTGACAGCCAACTCAGGGACTTGTGTGGACTCCTCTGTATCCTGTCCTGGATCTCGTCTTGCTTCTTGTGACAGCCACCTCACAGACCTGTGTGGACACCTCTGTATCTTGTCCTGGATCTCGTCTAGTTTCTTGTGACAGCCACCTTACGGACTTGTGTGGACACCTCTGTATTCTGTTGTGGATCTCGTCTTGCTTTTTGTGACAGTCCACCTCACGGACTTATGTGGAATCCTCTCTACACTGTCCTGCATCTCGTCTAGCTTCTTGTTGCAGCCACCTCACAGACTTGTGTGGACACCTCTGTATCCTGTCCCGGATCTCGTCTAGCTTCTTGTGACAGCCACCTCACGGACTTGTGTGGACTCCTCTGTATCCTGTCCTGGATCTCGTCTAGCTTCTTGTTACAGCCACCTCACAGACTTGTGTGGACACCTCTGTATCCTGTCCTGGATCACGTCTAGCTTCTTGTGACAGCCACCTCACAGTCTTGTGTGGACTCCTCTGTATCCTGTCCTGGATCTCGTCTTGCTTCCTGTGACAGCCACCTCACAGACTTGTGTGGACTCCTCTGTATCCTGTCCTGGATCTCGTCTAGTTTCTTGTGACAGCCACCTCACGGACTTGTGTGATCTCCTCTGTATCCTGTCCTGGATCTCGTCAAGCTTCTTGGAGTTTTTATTGTAAATCAGCAATTCTTCTTGCAGTGTATTAAACATACATTCATTGTTATTTTAATGTTAATAATCAAGCCTGATGAAGGGTCTTTTGCGTTTGCCAAGCTAGACAATACCTCTCAAGCAAGTCTTTCTTTGTTTTTTGTTTTTATGAAGCAGAATGTTTATTACAGTTAGATACATATATGTAGGGATTCCACGAAACCCCATGCAATAGTTCAGATGCTACACCGAATATGCAAATTAGGGACAGCTTTAAATGAATCTTTCCAAGCACTTAACTTCCATTCTTGATTTAGCGACACCGCAATTTCTGTTGCTTATAATTTTTGTTCCAATATCACCACGGTGACATTTGAATGACAATAAGAGCCATCGGGAGGATGGAAGCTGGTCAAAGTCATGTAGATATTACCAGATCGAGACTCAGGAGACAATTCCAAGATACAGAAATATGCACTAGACGCATATACTCAAGGTTGACAGCGGTCTACAACAACTGCTGGTGACTGGTATGTTGCCGTAACTTGAAAACGCAATAGACGCATGACAGCACGTCAACTCTTCTCCTAGTTTGCCTCAGGTGGCCTATCTTTAGAAGTATCCGTGCGAAAGTGAACTGCATGCTAGGAAACCTAGGGACTGTGTCTCTCTTACCAGTGGCCACAAAAGAGCTCGATTAGCATGGAGTAGATAGTTTCGCAATTGGACACGTGAGCAGTGGGACAAGTACTCTTCACACATAAGTAAATATGTTCGCTAATAAGTGATTTTCGACGCTGATACATCTAGTATAAAGAACAATAGGCACCCTCAATCGCCCCTAAAATATAATGATAAGTAGCAGTTTGGGAAGTGCAGGAATAATGGTGCACACCATTACTTGGACAGGTATCACGACTGATGGTTGTACCTATCTACATGTCGTCAACAGCGGGAGCCTTGTCTGGCCAAAGGTACCAACAAGAAGTTCTAGAACGTATGTGCGAATATTTCAAAGTTCTGCTAGTCCAGCATTGTCCTCATGGACTATAATGTTCATATTCATAGGGTGAAGTTTGTGGATAAATACCTGGAAAGTAAAAATACCCAAAGAATGGCTCAGGCCATCCAAGTTCCCCGGATTGTAACCCCATCGAAAAATCTTTTGATGCTTTATCATTGCAAGCTTAATCATAAACCCCCTCCAAGAACAACCTCTGAGCTGAAAAACTATTGCGAGATAAAGGCGAACATCTCACTACCGAGCTGTTGAAGCCGAACTATAGAGATGAGCTCGGGCCCGTGCTCAGAATTCATTAACTACCGAAAAACCCGGGCTCGTAGCTCGGAATTACACATCTTGAATTTCATTACTGTAATTAATTCAACACGTGTAATTCCGAGCCCGCTTGAATTTCATTGTGGATTTGTTGCCATGGTGGAAGGATTTTCAATTTCCTAAGCTGGTTGCCATTGCAAGGCAAAATTTATTTTGCAAGATTTGCATTATGCATTGTCCAAAGCTATGGGCTCAAGCAAGGAGTAGTTTAAGGAGGTCTGCATGGAAAACTGAAAAAAATCACATTCCCATTTTTTGTATTTTATTAAAAATCAAGAATCTTATCTCTAAAATGGTGTATTAATTTCCAAAATTGTGCAGTTAGAAGTATTGTTTATTTTTTTAATTTCCTCACTTCCCGCGATTCTTGGGGTGACGTTGGTTTTT